>OZ005740.1:118205671-118304993 GCA_963930735.1 Dioctria linearis | reverse complement strand
CATCCATTTATGCTTTAGATGTGTTGGAATTTCTTCGTCCCAAGTCATGATTGACTTCAATAACTCTTGCACGAAGAGTTTCCCTAAGACCACTACTGGCGCAATGAGGCCGAGTGGGTCAAATAGGCGGGCAACGTCGGACAATGCACTTCTCTTGGTTATTTTATCTGACTTTTCTGAATTTACGTGGCATTGGAATGTATCTTCACTTGGTTGCCAAACCAGGCCTAGTGTTTTGATTGCATCTGTACTATTGATGTGCAAGGTCTTCTCCCTATACTCTTCCGGAATATCACTGAGTATAGCTAAATGATTAGCACAACATTTTCTTAATTCAAAGTGACCACTTTTCAGTAGGGTGATCAATTCAGTTTTGTGTGCTTTCACCTTGTCTAGAGTGTCTGCTCCAGTCAGTATATCATCCACGTATGTGGTCAATTGCAGAGCTTCTACTGCCAAAGGAAATGTATCCTCTCCATTCAGTGCCAATTGTTTTAGGCAGCGAGTAGCCAAAAACCGAGCTGAGGCTGTTCAATACGTGATCGTGTTCAATTTGTAGTACTGCATAGGGTCTTGTGGTGATTCACGCCATAATATTAGCTGAAAGTTTCGATCAGCTCTTTCAACTAGTACTAGCCGATACATTTTACTTATGTTGGCTGTAACAGCATAACGGTATGTTCTAAATCTTGCAATTATGGTAAATAAATCTGGCTGAATACACGGTCCTACAGGAAGGATATGGTTTAGTGATAATCCTAATGTGAGTTTTGCTGATCAGTCAAAGACAACTCTTAGTTTTGTTGTAGAGCTTTAGGGTTTTAGAACCCCATGATGTGGTAGGAAGAAATGACACTTTGGTGGACTTTCAAAATCGATGCGCTCCATGTGTCCTAATGCTTTATGTTTTTGTAAAAACTAAGCGTATGGTTTTTTTAATTAAGGATCTCTGGTGAGCTTACGTTCCAGACACAGGAATCGTTTGGTGGGTAATTGAAGTGAGTCTCCCAGACAGACTGGATCCGTAACGAAAGGTAATTGAACCATGAACTGTCCTGAAGGTAACCGATGAAAAGTTTTTTGGAAGTGCTCTGCACATTCTACCTCTACCTTTGTCAGCCGCTTTTTCGGAGAGTCTTGTTGTTCAATTTCCCAAAATTGCTGGACTTGTTGCTCTAGTTTCTTTAGTGATGGTTACAACAATACAACAAATGTGTCTTGTAGGACACGATACTGGTAGCCTCCCGGATACAACCCAACATAGTTCTCTATTTTGCAATATAGGATGACCATGATATAATTTTTGTTGTCCTGCCTTCAGAAGCTCGTAGTATAGTTCTGCGCCTATGAGCATGTCGATTTCTTGAAGATTATAAGACACTGGATCCGCTAGGACTACACCGGCTGGCAGCCTCCATGATTTTGTGTCAATATAAGCTGTTGGTTGCCTTTAGCCTATTTTCGGAAGAATCACCGCATTCATTGTGATTAAGTAATCAGTCACTCTGGATTGGATGGTTATGGAGGTCTTGTGTTTTGCTGCTGTATCCAAACCTCCAACAGCGCTAATTTGTATGTCAGTCCTAGTGCGTTTTAGGCCTAATTGGTTGACCATTTATTCGGTGATGAAATGGAGTTGTTATCCAGAATCCAATAAAACTCTGCATGGTGCGGGTACTCCTGAAACATTGTAAGCGTAGAATATTGCTGTGGCAAACATTACATTTGAAGGTAGGGTAGCGTTGAGACTACTTCCTGTTAGTTGGGGTGACTTAGGTTGGAACTCAAAGTGAGAGGCAGTATTGGTAGTCCCTTGTTATTGGTTGTTGGTGTTATGGTGGTCCATGAAGTGTTTTGATAATGAAGTAACCTGTTATGACGCTGATTGCATTTTGCACAAGATCGTGCTTTACACTGTCCTAATGTGTGGTTGGATCTGAGACAATTGAGACATAGTTGAAGTCTTTTAATCGTTTGCATTCGTTCGCTTGAAGACAGTCTTAGAAATTTACTGCAAGTAAATATCTTGTGTCCACTTGTTTTATACAAATCGCAGGAACCTTCCTGTGGAGCGACCATAAATGCAGATGGTTTTCTTCTTTTATCCTTTGATAACACTGTTTCTAGTTTATGGAAACGTGTTTCAAGGAATTCGAAAAAGTATTTCAGTGTCTGGGTATCTCTTGGGCTCTTAAGGCTCTGTTCAAAAGCTTTCCGGCTTTCCTTGTCAAACGTCTGTAATAAAATGTGTACCATTATAGGTTTTTGGTTGGAATGTCCAAGTTTCCAATAGCCAAAATGCACTCTTTAGTAGTATCATGCAAACGTTTTAATCCAGAACAGCTTTCGGATGATAAGGATGGTTGAGACAGTAGCTCGTTTAACAGAGCCGTAAGGAGAGATCTTTTGTTGTCATATCTATGTAGTAAGATATCCCAAGCAGCCTTGTAATTATCATCTGTTGCTTGAAGGTGACGTATTAGTTTCCTTGCTTCACCAGACAGATTGGCCATTAAATAAAACATTTTCTGAGCTGATTCAATTGGCTGATGGTGAATGAGTTGCACAAACAGGTCTTGAAATTGCTTCCATTTCATATAACTACCATCAAAAATTTGAAGTGTTATTTTCGGAAGTTCACACTGAGGAGAGACACTGCTATTCTCAAGATGCTCTTCCAAAGTTATCTTTATGCTCTCATAGTCAATTTCTAAGTCAGAGAGTGAATCTGGACTATAATTGTATTGATTGCAATGAGCCATGATTTCCTTGTGATTCGTCATTATTTCAGACCAATAGTAGCTAATCGATGTGATTTTATTTGCCAGGTAGACCTTGGTACGTAGGCTAATCTTGTCCTGCTTGATTCACTTAAGTAGTTTGGTTAATGCCTGCATAGTGGCCTGCTGTTGCCTGATTCTGTTCAGTTGGCGGACATTAATGTCAATTTCTACTCGACTTCTGTGAATTTCTGTCGGTTTTAAGAGACCACTGGCCTCTGACGATGGCTCTAAACGATCTATTATCTTTTGTAGGAACTTGTGATATTGCTGTTCGAGGCTGTCAAAGTATTTTTTGGTGAAATACAAATTTTCTCGGTTCTCATCTTCTAACTCTCATAGTTCCTTGTCATTTTGAACGAACTTAGTCTACTATTCTTCTAGAGTTTGCTTGTACTTGATTGTATTATCAGTGGACTTACGTTCCGTTCTTTCTTTGGTGAAGTTTTCAAACAGTTGAATGATGGCCTTCCCAATGCTTGTTTGAGTCGACACTAGCTTGTCTATGTTAGAGATGGTATTGGGTTTCGATGACCTTGTGACTTGTTATGATGCTGCCCTTGGTAGGGTTTGTAGTGAGCTCCTATGGTCGTCTGGAATTGCTGATGGCACTCTTTCTTGGTTACAACTTGCTTGTATGGATGCTTACTGGCCTGATCCGTGAGATATGGCGCTGAGTGTGTTTCTCCTGGATGTGCTGCTGCCTGCCTCTTTGGTTATAATGCCCTGATTCTTCAGACTTGGTGCTGAATGTGTTTCTCCTGGATCAGGCCAGTCAGCATCCATGAATTAAGAACTAGATATCGGATGCTATAGACATGCTGTGGATGCTGTAGATATATTATAAAATGGGCGGTGCATTCCGGATTGTAGCACATGCTTTAGAGCGTCGTCGTGATTGAGGTTCTCACTCACACGGTATCCATACTTACCTACATACAGTGTCTTCTTCTTTTTCTTTCCCGTAGATTTCCTAATTCTTTAAATCTAATTTCATGTACAAACACACAATTATTCTCGCCATCTTAAAATTAACATTTCAAGACAGGCAAGTCGCAAACTGCATATCCAGTTTAATTTTTTACTTAATGCATTTACCCTAGAGGAAATTTTTAGTGTATACTAAGGTTGCTCATACATTTGTAACGCATAGAAATAATGCTGGTAGAGCGGAATGGATTGGACATAAACGAATAATATTAAAAATTATTTTGTTTTGGCATCTTCGTCTGTTTGTACGCACGATAGATAACTCGAGATCGCGTACACTTAGAGCGCTGAAATTTTGCATACAAGCTTGTTTATAAAAAAACAGAAAAGGAAAATCAAGTTCGAAAATGGGACCAATCGGGCTACTCTTCCGTAGGGTTGCCAAAAAGTGAAATACAAAAATTTAGAAATCTGTTCTTGTAATCAATCAAGTTTGGCGACCCCTGAGATTAATGCGCATATGAAATTTCGTATCGTCACCCATCTGTGCAATTTAGATTTTTGAAGTGTTTTTCGCATACATTTCTAGAAGGGTTCGTCGGACAAAAAAATTATTATACTCAATTTTATGGGACAGTATACGTAAAAATTGAAATTTGTATATGGCAACACCAAGAAAGAGTTGCCCGATTGAGCCCATTTCTGAATTCTTTTGCTATTACTATAAAAACACCATGTACCAAATTTCAGCTCTGCATGTTGGTACGTTCTCAGGCAGTGTCCAAATATTTAGTGGAAAACGAAACTTCTGTATGGCAAACCCACGAAGCAGTTGCCCGATTTGTCTCATTTTCGAACTTGATTTAAAAAAATTTCAGCTCTCTAAATGAACGCCTTATCGAGTTATCGTGCGCACAGACGGACGGACAGACGGTCGGACGGCCGGACATGCAAAAATCATAATAACTTTTAATATTATGAGTGGGTGTCCAATCCTTTTTTCTCTACCATCATTATTTCGAGGTGTTACAAGCGCAATGACAAACTTAGTATAACATTTAGATTTTATCTAGGGTGTTAAAATACACAGTTAAGTACAAAAAGTTGAAATAACTTTAGCAGTTTCAAATAGATGAGCAATTAATATCTGTGGTTTTTTCAAATAACTTGTTATCTGCAAAATTTACAATTTTAAACTAAATGTACCATACGACATAAAATTTTATATTTTATAATCCTGCGTACTCTGGTATAGCAATTACACTATTATTAACAAAAGAATAACCACTTATGTACCCAAAAATCTTAAATTATTTTTTCATGAAACAGCACAAGTAGACATGCTACCGAGAAGTTAAAAAAATTAATCAAATATCAATGCAAGTGCAGATAAGTTGTAATTTTAAAATGAAATTCAGACTTTTTTTAATTTTCATTGTTTTGTTTGATTTTTCTTCAATTTTTGTTTGTGTATGTATTACCAACAATAATAAAAGATGGCGTTTATCAATACAAGTATTAACAACATTCATTTTCATTTCCAGTCATTTTAGCTGAAAAAATTTCATGGCTTTCGCGATTTTTCTTGTTTTTCAATAAACCGCATAAGTGAACTCCTGTAGCGATTACTGACTTCAAATAAATATTCATCTGCACTTGAGTCGTTAATTTGCACACAGTATATCGAAAAAAGTGTTATTATTGAGAGCGAAAAACATTGTATGTGCAACTTTTTCGCTATATTTAACATTTTTTGAATAATAGTATCAGTATACTGTTAATAAAATTTATTTCATAACGTTCTGTGAGAAAAAGAAAAAAAATCCACAAGTTGGTGATTTCCCAAAACTTTTTCTCACTTTTTTCGACTTTTCCCTCGCTTTCTCAAAACTAACTTTTTGCAGATAACGAGTTATTTGAAAAAACCACAGATATAACTTGGTCTTTTTCGAAAAATATAAATTCTATAGGTACAAATACAGTTTACCTATTCGACTACCGATTTAAAATTTCATTTAAAATTTCTGAGAATGAAAGACTTCTTGATATTATATAACTTTCTTTTCCCCAGGGGGGGAGGGATGTTGTGACTTAGGTGCCCAATGCCACGAATCACAACTATAAGGTCAATACATAAATATATTGTCCTATACAATATATTGATGTAAAACAGAAACGACCATGCAAAGCAAAAATTATTTCATTAATTTAATTTAAATTTCGCTAAAACCCATTCTCCCTTTGATAATAAAATACGATTATGCATAAATTGCATTTTATTATCAGACACAGATTCCAGTCACACGGTATGCATGCTAACCTACGTACAGCGGCTCCATATTTTTCTTTTCCGTATGCAGACTGTAATAAGTACATTACCTAATTCTTTAAATCTAATTACATGTACATACATACAATTATCCTCGCCCTCTTAAAATTTATATTTCGAGACGGGCGCACAACTGCATATCAAATTTAGTTTTTTACTTAATGCGTATACCTTGCATCAAAACCTTTCTGAATTTTTTCATGTACGAGATTTAAACGTCGTGAGAAGGTAACAAAAAGAATAAAAAGCTCTTTTAGCTTTCAGGGGTACCTGCAGAGCGTTGAGGGATCCGTTTTTAAAAGCCGTCGAGAGGCATTTCGTGAAATAAAAAATCTGAGAATTATAAAGTGAAATACAAAAAATTAGAAATCTATTCTTGTAATCAATCAAGTTGTATATTATAAATTTTATTATACGAAAAGTTGAATATTATTAATTTAATGTACGAAAAGTTAAATACTATGAATTTTAATATACGAAAAGGTGAAACAATAAAGGTTTAGAAATATGTTCTAGAAACCAATTAATGAACCAATTGAGTTATTGATTAACTATGTGAAATGTAATATAAATGTAATGTAAAATACAGTAGAACTGCTAAGATGTACTAGTGCAATATAAAGAAAGCTATATTTTGGATTATTGTTTTAAATTTTCACCTTCCAATTGCTTCTTTCTGAGCGTGCCAGTAAGCACGAGCACTTGCCTCCGCAGCATTTTGGTGGCAGCAGACCTCACATAAATCGGTGCCTAAATACATAAAATAAAATAAAATAAATTAAATCTGCCACAAAGTGAGCTGACATAATTATTATACGATACATTATGCCATCTCAACCTTAAAAGCACTACGCGACAGCAGCGCTTGACTAACTCCCTGACCTTTCATTAAGTATGCTGCTCAGCCACAGCATCCTCCTGTCATTTCTAAGCTTTTGGATTCTTGCGTTTGACACCGTCTCTTTCTTGTCTTATCAGAGTAGTACACGCAGGCGGGTGGCTCTTCGTTTATTAAATACAATTAATGAAATAATGTGCAATTGAATTAAGTTTAGATTATGAAAATAAGTTGTGAATAAAACTCTAGTTAGTAGTATACATAGAGTTTGCTTTTATTTCAACCACAACATTGGTGACCCCGACGTGATTGAGCACTAAAAAGATTTCAGCCATGCCGCATGCACGAATAAAAATATCAGAAAACGCAAACAGCGCCCACTGGAACTATAAAATCACAATTCCATGTAGCAGCGATGGTTTTCTGGTATGGAGAATAAAATCAGATTATCTTTCAACCTATGGAAATACATGTGGCAGCATAAAACATAGAAGATTAGCAGTATTGTAGCCCAGCAACACAAACTTGTGACAATTAACCACAAGTAGAAGTTAAGAACAGTTTACTCAAACAACCTGATCATAAGAGGCAACCGTAGCACTGGAGGACAATTGACAAAAAGGCTGATAAGTTTTGTTTTCCTTAATTTCAAATTTGTTACATTTTAAAGTCTATAACCATTTAAGGACTTGAGGTAAAAGTTTTAATACATTCCTACCTTTAGAATCTCTAATAATGAATAAGCGGCACATTCCAATACTTTATTAATTATTTACAATTCAATGAAAAATAACCTTTGATATATGTATATATATTTTTCTTGGTTTTAAGTAATTCGAATAAGGCACAATTTTTATATTATTTTTTTTCTTTTGTGTAATCAATTCCTACGAGCAAAATAAGCGGAGAGCCATTACATTTAATTGCGTATAAAAATTTAAAAAAATATAACAAATGTAGAGGATGCAAATTTGACTCTTGAACCAAACAAAAGCGATCAAAAGGATTTGGAAATGATAGGTATTAATGCGACAAATTTAGTTTTGCCTGATTTTTGGGCGAATAATCCGGAACTATGGTTTACGCAAATAGATTTCACACTTTCTACGCCTAAAATTTCATCCGAATCAGAACGTTTTGACTATGTAGTTTCCAAATTACCAACGAAACAAATTGAACTTGTTGCAGACATAATAAGAAACAGACCAGACAACTCGTATACGGCTATGAAAGAAGCCATTATATCTAGAAACAAATCAAGTGACCTCGCGAAGCTCGAACAATTACTACGAATGAACACAATGGGTGATAGAACAACTTCCTCCCATTTTAGAAAAATGCCCGAGATGGCAGCACAATGTTCAGTGAAGGACAAGAATTTGATCAAAACATTCTGGCTGCGTTCACTGCTCAATGATGTCAGTGCTATAATTTCCATTGTCGACGATAATGACATAAGCAAGCTTACATTAGCTGCAGACAAGGCTTATGAAAAGCTAAGAATGTCTGCTAGCGATGTTGAACCAATCTCGCGAGCTTCACTACAGCCAAGCGATGTACAAAGCCTCATTGAGAACATAACCAAGCCAGTGATAAGTAACGTATCACGTCGTTTTCAACATAATCGTAATCGAAACATTCAAACTCGCTCCAGCCGGATTCACTAACTCGGAGAGTTTGGGAGATGAGAATTTTCGTTTTCCCCGGTTAATAAAACTCTCTAACTCTCCATTCTAGATTCTCTAACATACTTGAGGAGTTAAAGAAAACGTGAGAAGTATCGAAATATTGAAAGACGGATAACTCTGTGTAGGAGGGTCGTAGAGCATTGCGGTTTCTTCCTACGGATTTAGAATCAAGAGTACAAAAATACAGGTGAACTATTTCTTAGGGAGGGGCTTTTGGGGATGGGGGCCGTACCACCCCCCCCCCCCCCACCCCCCCTTGGGGGTTGTCCAAAATACGTCATGTTTGGTATCAAACTAAAGAGGGAGAAACGGGTAATCGATTGGTGTAGTCTTTTTTTTTTGAAAATTTTAACTTCATAACTGACTTTTTACCGCCGAAAGACGGATTTTTTGCACTTGGGTCATATACACCCCAGTTCCTATATTTTGCATATATTTCTACCGTTATTTATTTCAGATCGATTAGGAATCTGTTGTGAACATTTTTCTCATGGAAAGTGAATTTCCACGACTTACCAGTTCTTCATAATGATGAGTTTAAAATATATCCATTTTTGTACCAGAAAACGGCCATTTTTTCATCTTAAGAAGGACTGATTCACTTCTTTTGCAATTATCTCCAAAACCATTTATTGGATTGAAAATCATATTTAATTAGGAGACAAAATGTAGATGCGATTTCATCCTACATACAAGTTTTAACGTGCATATTGAACATTTTTATAGCATCTCTTATGTACTGGAAGACGACCAAATTGATCATTTTCGCGTGAATTACAATTTTTGGCGGGTACCTTTATACACCAAAATCCTTATTTCTCTGTAAGTATTGCAAGGATTTGCATAATTTGTTTTCGCGTGAATTACAATTTTTGGCGGGTACCTTGAGACACCAAAATCCTTATTTCTCTGTAAGTATTGCAAGGATTTGCATAATTTGTTTTCGTAAATATAGCCAGGATATGCAGTGAATACATAAACCAATTTGAAAATCCTAGGTACATTAGTACCTTCACAAAGGACAAAAAAAGCAGACAATACTGTCAGTTGAGAAATATTTTTCTTACTTCTCCACAACTAACACAGCCGAGAATTTTGCCGAGTTGAATAGAGAGTTTGGTAAATCTCAATTCAAATTCCACGAGTTACAGAATTCCGAGTTTAAGAGTTAAGTCGCAAAAGAGCTCTCTCTCATCTCCACAACTCCACAACTCTCCGAGTTAGTGAATCCGGCCCCAGGTCTCGCGGGCAATGTTTCGGAAGAAAACAAAAACGTGATAGAAGTCATGGTCGCAAACGCAATTAAGGGACTTGTTTCTATCATGCAAGGTTCGGATCTCGTGCGCGGAATTGCCGCTCTCGTGTAATTTTCTCTCACAACAAGAGCCTAATACCACTTCTTCAAAAAACTGAATACGCCTGCAATTGTGTCAAGTGACTTTAGTAATCAAACTAAACGAAGACTGTTCATTAGCGATCCATTAACGAAATTAACATTCTTAGTAGACTCCGGTGCGGAAATATTTGTAGTACCAGCCTCAATATTTGACAAAAGAAAACAATCTCTAAATTATGAACTTATAGCAGCAAACGGTACTACGATTAATACATTGGGTACAAAAATGCTTAAGCTTAGTTTAGGACTAAGATGCGATTTCACACACGTTTTTGTCATCGCTTCCGTACAAAAACCTATAATCGGCGCGGATTTTTTGACAAAATATGGTTTGCTTATCGACTTACAAAGAAAGCGTCTTATTGATCCAAAGACAACATTGGTTGTGAACGCAATCATATTGCAGTCTAGTACACCAACACCGGTTTAGACAAAAAACAATAAGGAATATAGTGAGATTGTTGATAAATTCTCGAAGTTGGTACACGAATTTAACTTCAATAGGTTGGTTAAGCATAATATTCGTCATCAAATTCATACTTCTGGGCAACTTCCATGTAATCGTCCACGCAGATTAGAACCAGCAAAGCACAAAATGGCTAAAGCAGAGTTCGACCGCATGGTGGAGTTGCGCATTTGCCGGCCTTCCAATTCAAGTGTTGCGTCACCATTGTGGCTAAGAAAGACACAAGTGAGTGGCGTCCTTGTGGTGACTATAGGCTTCTGAACACCGTAACGATCCCTGACCGTTACCCAATACCACATATTCATAACTTCACTATTAATTTGTAGGGTTGCACGATTTTTTCGAAAGCGGATCTAGTACGCGCGTACCCAGATAACTACTCCGTTTGGATTATATGAATTTCTGAGAATGCCCTGTTGGAAATTTTGTAAATATAGACACTTTTTCTTTTTCACTATATCTTTTTTATTATATTGATATCCAACTACACAGAAGAACAAAAAAACTAACAACGGCAGGAATAAAAATGTCTTTGTCTACATTCAATTTTCAATTAATTAAAAACCTGGTTACAACCGCACCAGTCCGCTTCTTAATTTCGACTCCCTTCTTCAAAAATAGCTTTTTACATTTTTTTCACAACATGTTCCCACAGTCTAGCTTAGCCGCGAGCTTAGGCTTCGTATTACCGGGAAACTTTACGTGAGGTGTGAAACTAGAGACTTATTTGCTTTTATGTAATTTTAATTATTTTTTGAATTTCAAGATATTTGAAGCCTTGTCTGGACGAAAGACATTTTTTAACAAAAGTGTGGGAACATTAATTTAGCATTTTTCAGCTATTTTGGCCTACCTATCATTCCTTCCCTCCTTGAAAAAGAAAAGCGACGGTTGAATACCAGCTGTCGATTTTCTTTTGAAACAAAATTACATTTTTTTTGTTGTTGTTGTTTTGTCTTAACATTAAAAAGTAATGTAATATATAATATAGTTGTATAGTAGTAATGGAATTACTCCTATTTATAAAAATATTCATAGATATGTATTATATTCTTAAATTCTTAATATTGGATTTCTTTTCTCTTTTTTTTTTTAATGCTTACAGCTGAATTATAATAAAAATTTAAATCAAATTCGTTAATAAAATTTTAAAGGTATTGTATAAAAAATTATAGAACTGATTAGATTTATTTAATTTACTTGCTATATAATTTTTTTTCTTTTTTTTTTAACTGCCTAGAACTACAAGTTTTCTCAGTATATGTCATACATATCCATACACACATAAGTATAAGTATGTACATTTTCTCTTTTTATTTTTTTTATTTTTTACGTTACTGCGTATGATTTGAACTTTAATCTCTTAGTTCTTTATTTCACTTATATTATACAGGCTGTTCGGTAAATGTCTTTAATCCTTTAAGGGGATGAAAGTAGAGGTCATTTGGTCAAAATAGTCTAGATACTTTTATATCGAACTCCGCTTGGTTTTCGAGTAAATCGATAATATCGATTTTCGAGATTTTGCATACCTTTTCAGAGTAATTTCGTTATAAGTTCTATTGTAATTAATGGATTGTGACGTTCAAACCTTTATTTAAAAGAACACATATTGGCCTTTCTAAGAATGCATAATTACTTATAATTGTGCCTTCAGTTATTTAAAAAAAAACAGTTTTCTCTAGAATTTTTTATTTCACCAAAATTTTTGTCGCGCGTCAGTGTACATTTATTCGAAATATCACCATTGCACGAAGTTGGCAAAACTATGATAAAATTTGCGCATTATGTCCCCTTTCCAAAATGATCTCGCTAAGTGCTATCAACAATAATAATCAAAAGTTATAAGCAAACATTTGGAAGATGTGCCCATCGAGGTAATCTTCAGTTTTTTCGTAGGATTCTATCTCCTCCTACAGTTTTTAACCTACGACAACCATTTATATGTCATTGTACGGGAATCTGAACTGGCTATTAGATAGGGTACTTTTCGATTTCGAATTTAGAAAATGGAGGGGGTAATTTCGAAAAAAACACTTTTTTATCAAACTTGATATTTACGTAGATTTCGTTGTTCCGCATCTTCATTTTTGCGGGAGGGGCAAGCTCTGAGAGGGGCGGGGGTTCAAAGTTTCAACTCTAAGCGGCTATATTTTCTCAACCAAGCATTGTTCTAGCAAGTAAGTCCTAAATTCATAAATGGAAAAGACATTTTTGGTGGTTTTTATTCAAATATAGCCGCTTAAAGTTGAAACTTTGAACCCCCGCCCCTCCCAGAGCTTGCCCCTTCCGCAAAAATGCAGATGCGGAACAACGAAATCTACGTAAATATCAAGTTTGATAAAAAAGTGTTTTTTCGAAATTACCCCCTCCATTTTCGAAATTCGAAATCGAAAAGTACACTATCTAATAGCCAGTTCAGATTCCCGTACAATGACATATAAATGGTTGTCTTCCAAATGTTTGCTTATAACTTTTGATTGTTATTGTTGATAGCACCTAGGGAGATCATTTTGGAAAGAGGACATAATGCGCAAATTTTTTCATAGTTTTGCCAACTTCGTCCAATGGTGATATTTCGAATAAATGTACACTGACGCGTGACAAAATTTTGGTGAAATAAAAAATTCTAGAGAAAACTGTTTTTTTTTTTAAATAACTGAAGGCACAATTATAACTAATTATGCATTCTTAGAAAGGCCAATACGTGTTCTTTTAAATAAAGGTTAGAACGTCACAATCCATTAATTATAATAGAACTTATAACGAAATTACTCTGAAAAGGTATGCAAAATCTCGAAAATCGATATTATCGATTTACTCGACAACCAAGCGGAGTTCGATATAAAAGTATCTAGACTTTTTTGACCCAAATGACCTCTACTTTCATCCCCTTAAAGGATTAAAGACATTTACGGAACACCCTGTATAATAATATAAATTTTTTACATTTACGTTTGCCTGACTTAGTTTCCCTTAATACGGCGAAGGTCATGGAGTTACTATTCCGTTTATGCAGTTAATAGGATACTTTAGAAACGTTAGATTCGATATGATCGTCTCATTTTGGAGTGTTTAATTCTGCAGAAGGCTGGTTCAACGTCACCTTCCATAGTTGTATTTTTTTTGCTTTAGGAGAGGTTGCGGACACACCTAAAGTACTTGATTGCTTACTGACACAATCTTTATCTGACAATGGAGCTCCGGTTGGCTTAAGCTCCATTTCAACACATGAAGTGTTGGGATTAACGTTTAAGGTTATATTTCCTGACTCCTTAACAGGGGTTTAATTTCGGAAACAATTTATTTGATTTCTATAGTGACAACATAGGAGAAATAAAGCTAATATTATTCCAATGGTAATAAAAACTAATTAAAATGAGTTTGAACCTCGAATTTTTTTGAATTTCTTTCCGATGATATCATCCACAATTCTTTTTCTAGATCGTTCAAGGCCACACTGCCTTTTCTAAGTTCTGGCATGTAATCGTAATTTTGAATTAAGGCTGGTTTGGATATGCTTAGGCTTAAATATTTATAATTAAGCTCTAATACCTGAGAGGTAAAAATTAATGGAAAGTAATTACGGCCCGGTTGGTGGATTAGTAATTCTGTTTTAATATTGTTGTCGTATGGAATTTCCAACGTACCTAGGTGATAAGAACAACGTTAAGTCAGCGTTAATATACCGTTCCTTTTGAGCACTTTTCTTATTGAGATTCCTGTGCAGAATCCCATTATTTCTTTGGGTTTTTGCAAAGAGTACAGCCAACTATTAACTCGGCGTAATTTAATAAAAATCCAGAAATTATGTGTGACTAGGCGGTGTGTGGAGATTGGAGGTTCTATCGTTTCATTAACGAATAAGGCAACAATGACAGTACCACTTTTTTCGCCTATTAATTTCGGATTAACTTGATGACATATATAAAGTGTGGTGAAGTTGACCGACGTATACGATTTACAATTTTCATCGCAGTCAGCTTGGGTTCATTCCAAGAAATGTTGGTTTTGAGTATTGTTTAATATGAAGTTAGTTTTGGTATCAAAAATATACTAATCGAGATGATTATTTCAATGGGGTAATATATAGAGTTTGTTCAGCGTGTATTCTAGGGATTCCGTTAGCGGCAGTTTTAAAAGAACTAGTTATTTGCCATCCATCCGCAAATAGTTCACTTCTGTTATTTGTATGAGTAAACCTAAGTCATACAGATGGGAGTGACCCACATCATCATCGAGTTTTGGAATGTCCTTATAAATATTAATTAACTCGGTACCTGACAGTATTAGAGGATGAAGTTTCTTTTGGTGTGAAGTATTGATAATGGCATACTGATAATTTAAGTCTGCATATATCTGCTGGAGTTTTATTAATAAGAAAAGAACAATTTTGGTTATATCGTTTTGAGTATGAATTGTACGTATGTGTTTGTCATAGCTTTTATTTCCTTTGCAACTCGGTTTGTAAATACCGTGAGATTATTATCTAAATTACTTCGATAGTTGGTTAAATTTCATATCACACGACCAATAGAGTTAAACCTAGATTTTACAACAGTTAGTTGCTTTGTCATCAAATGAATATTTTCGCCTCGTTTTTGGAGTTCTTTAGGCGATCGCAAATATTTTTGGCGTCTCTCTCGTCCATTGTTCCAAATAAAAAGTTTGAAAGCCTACCTATACCGTCCATTATAGCCCTTGCTTTTCATCTTTTATTTTCGTAAATCTCTATATCTTCCATTTTGTGTTTTATTTTATTTATGCTATTTGATATTTCTGGGTGCCAGTAAAGACATGTTCCATTATATTCTGCGGGTTGGTGTGTACATAACTCTTGAATAAGTAAGTAAGTAAGTAAGTAAGTAAGTAAGTAAACAAGGTCCACATATTTCGATATAGTAAAGCTGTTCCCATATTCTCGCACAAAATTCCCGTTTCACCCAACTCCTGAAATAATAGTTCTTTTCCACATATTGCGCCTGTCGTTTTCTGAAAGAGAATTTAGTTAATTTCAGGGAAGAAGGCAAAAAGGTCTGTATGAGTTGAAAATTTGGAACTGATTAATTTTTAAAATTTCTTGAGGCGATTATTATGTACTCGACGAGATTTTTTCCCTATTTTTATTGTAGATTTAACATCGTTATGCACTTGTGTAACCTCGTACGGACCTATCCAAACTGGGGAGAGTTTGTGTTTTTTGTTCGGATTTCGCAGCAGAACTTTATCACCTATATGAAATTTTATTGGGTGTGCATTAGGTCACAATATTCCTTGGATATTTGTTTACTTCGTCTAAAGTTCTCATGAGCAATTTTATGGGTTGCCTGTAGCTTATATTTTATATATTTACAATAATCGTCGAAATTTTACACTGGGTCCGGATCCCTTTTTTGGTTTGTGGGCAGATCGTTACACAATCCGTAGAGCGCATCCGTAGGGGTCATTTTATTTCCCGTGTGGATTGTGTGATTGTGGACATAGGCTGCCTCTGCCAGCCATCTGTCCCACGTGGACGGATTATCGGCCACAATACTCCTAAGGTAATCAATTAGGGTTCCATGTGTCCTTTCTAAAGCTCCATTCGACTGAGGATCATACGCGGTAGTTCGAATTTGCTTTATTTTTAGTAATTTGCAAACGTTCTTGAAAAGTTCGCTCATGAAGTTAGACCCTTGACCAGTAACGACTCTTTTTTAGGTATTTGGTACCTTAAGATTATAAAATCAGGCGGCTGCCGTGCTTGCTTCCATATCAGCGATAGCGAAACAATCGAAGTAACCGGTCAAGTCATCAAGAAATGTTAGAATGTATTTGTTGCCACTTTCCGTTACAAGTAGGGGCCAACAATATCTAGAAAGACCTTTTAAAAGGGTGGCTGAGCTTTATCTGTCACCATAATAGTTGCTTTAAGTTGTATTCCTGCTTTATTCATCTGACACTTTACACATTTTTTGATATATTGGGCTATATCTCGCAGCATACCTTTCCACTTATATTGCCGACTTATCCTTTTGTAAGTCTTGTAAGTGCCCATGTGCCCTCCTAGCGGTGAATCCTGGAAATCTTTTAGTAGCACCTTGATCTCTTCTGGTTTGATTAGGAACTGAGGGTTTTTGGTGAATACGGAGTTTATTGGGTCTATAGCTCTCTTAGGCTCCAATTCTATAGGTTTATTTTTATCTCAATTTGCACCGCAGATTTTTCATCAGAGTCCACTTGTGTAGTTCCTTGGTCAGCTAATAAAGTGTTAATTTTGTTTGTTTGTGACCTTGTTATAGCTGGGCAGGTGTTGAAATCTTTTTTCCCTATATCAGGGTTTAGATTATAATGAATCTGACCTTGTGTGGTTAGCAATGTCACTTTCGTGTCCTCATCTGACTCGCTGTCTGATTTTTGTGGGATCGACTGGCGTAAGCGATGGGTTTGTCGCTACCAATATTCCCTTAAGACAATATTGCTCCCAAAGCATCTCCACTAGCATCCGTAGTTAGTATAATTGGTGGATTAGTTAAGGCTTGCTTGAGTACAGTGAAAGATTTATCTTGTGCCTCGCCCCATATGAATCTGGTATTTTTCGGAGTAATTTATGAAGGGGTTCGGCTATCTTAGAAAAATTTGGTATAAACTTCCGATAAAAATTAGCTAACCCCAAAAAGGATTGCAAATGACGTACCTTTCGAGGTATTGGAAAACTCTCGATACATTTAAATTTTGATGGACCGGGCAATACGCCGTTCTTTGTACAGATGTGTCCCATATATGAAATTTCTTTCCACAGAAACTGGCATTTTCAGGCTGTAATTTTAAGTTATTATCACGCAATCTCTGAAAACCTTCGCCCAGTTTCTGATGATGATCTTCCAAGGACTTTTCATAGATGACAATGTCATCTAAATAATCAAAGCATTTCAGTCCTTGTAGACCCGTAAGTATGTGGTTCATCAAGCGCCGGAAAGTAGCCGGGGCACCTGTGAGACCAAAAGGCATTCGTTTAAATTCAAAGTGTCCCAACGTGGTACTAAACGCGGTTTTTGGACGATCTTATTCATCTACCAATACTTGGTGCTACCCGCTAGCCAAGTCTAAGGTCGTGAAATAGCGAAAATGCCCCAGTCGATCGAGAATATCTTCGATTCTCGGCAAAGGAAAAGCATCTCGAATCGTTATATAATTTAACTTCCGAAAGTCTACCACCACGCGCCAGCGTTGTTCACTTTGTGGCCCCTCTTTTTTTGTACAACCAGCAACGGTGAATTCTACGGGCTTTTGCTGTGTTGAATGATATCTTGCTTGATCATATCATTGATCTGATCATCTATTATACTTTTTTGCTTTTCCGGGAGTCTGTACCTCTTTTGATTAATAGGGGAGTGATCAGTTTTAATGTTTATTGTATGTTTAATTGTGCTAGTGTTTGCTAGCTTATCGCCGGGTAAGTAGAATACATCCGTGAATTTGGAGCACAGATTTACGAGGGAAATTTTTTCTTCAGTATTTAAACTGTCGTGTACTAAATTCTCCGTAGGGCCTTCATCCTTTGTGAATGATAATTCTCCATTGTATTTATATGTAATATATTTGGTTTTTTCTTTTCTCTAGTTCTAGCATAATAAATTACTGGTCTATTATTACTATCTTGGATTCCATCCAGTTCAACAATATCAAAATCATTTAAAGACACTAATTCTACATGATTTATCACACATTTTAGTTCATAGTTATTTACGTTAGGTACAGGAACGGCTCTCTTCATTTACTGAATTTACAAGACAAACTTAGAAATACACCGTGCTTTATTTCTTTTGCTAAACATATAAATTCGCCTTTCTTTGTTGTTTTTAATTTGATAAGTTTTTCCGTTCGAGCCGGCACGTGAATTTCCTGACACAAGACAATCTGATTTTCTAACGAGTTGGTATCTTTAGTACAGTTATCTATTGAGCGACTTATCAGCTCAGTCTCACTTCTAACTACACCGGTTCCTCTACCTTTGTTAGCAAAGTCTAGACTATAAAATTCACTGCGACAGTTATCAGATGCAATACATTGATCATTGCAAATCTGACATATGTTATCGTTATTTTTTCTCCGTACTCTTTTAAAGCGATTGAGAAAGCCTTTTCATTTAAATTGCGTGGAGCGAAATGCAAAATTTGGTTTGGGAAATCTATACGACAGTTCTTTGCCAAGAAATCATTCCCTACTATTCCGTCACCTGGAATGTTGTTACTGGCGGATATGACGTGAAATTTGCACTTTTTCGGAATTGGTGTTTGCAATATGCCCTCGCATGTTCCTCGAGTTACACCCTGTCCAAATGCACAAATAATTTCAGTTTTGTCCCTTTTATTTACGAAACTTGTGGGAGCAACAGCGGATTGCTTAATTATGCTAACGTCAGCACCAGTATCCACCAGCAAATCAATTTTAGTGTTTTGCGAAATCTTTAAGGGACCGTTAGCGAATAGCTTTCCGCTGGAGCTTTTGTGACACCGATCTGAGACAACTTGAGGGCTGTCGCCGTGGTGTCTGCAGCCGCCCGTTTTTAGTTTTCCGACACTTTATTGGTTATATTGGGAGCATGCCTTCTCTCCCATTCTTGTTTTGCACGACACTGCATAGCACTGTGATTGCTTCGCTGACAAATCTCGCAACGTCTTTTTACAAAATCTTTATTCATTTGGTTTGAGAGCACAGGATGAAGATGAATGGGCTTGCTCCTGAGAACAGTTTGTCAGATTATGACCATATTCGCGGCACTTGTTACAGTAGGGAGTGCTTTTGCGAATTCGGCAATCTGATTAAGTATGCCCTGGCTTGTTACAAAATCAGCATTTAATTGTTTTCTTTTCTGAGCTTGCATTTCCCGAATTAATGTAAATTTTAGAAGAATCTGCCGGAATTGGATAAGGGCCTCGTATTGCTTGTGGTGAAGAAGACGAATCACACGGCCTTTGATATGATGGGAAGTTAATTTAGGAGAACTGTAGTTTTGTTTATAACTACTTGAAATGTTGTATGGTGGTATGTTCATGAAGTCCTCGTTAGGATTATTGCCATGGATGAAATGACTGAATTGTGGGAAATTATTATCAGAATATAAATTCGATTGATTCAAATGAGAAAGTTCTGGTGAATTAAAATTTGTGTGCAAAGGGAGGGAATATTCCCACTTAGAATTTTTTTCTTTATCTTCCATTTCCTCTGCCTTTCTTAAGACCGTTTTGAAAGCAGTGTCTCCATTTTGAAAAAAAAACGGAAATTAGGATCTTGGAGGCCTGACTTGAAGGTATGTATTGCCATTTCCTCCAGATCACTTAATACACTTCTAGTATTGTCTAGTTGTTCTTGACCTGCATTTGGAGCTTGATGCTGCATTTCCGCAGCTATCTTGCACGGTTGATATTTAAAATTTAAACGAGCACCAAATGATCGCACTGGTTCCGCGGGATGTTGACGAGCAAATCGTAATTCATCCAGCAATACTGGATATGGCTTATTGGATGTGAATTTTTGTGACAGGGCTTCCTTTAGTTCTTTCAAACTGTTATAGGAAGTTGCCGTCAAAATGCCACGAAACCGAGGTGCTAACAATCTCAAGAACAGACATTTCTCGTCTAATGCACTCACTTACTTGATCACAACACTTTATAAATATGTTAGGTTCACTTTCCATATTTGGACCTTCGCCCGTAAATAAGGGAATATTTAAGTTTACAAGTTGGTTAATTTTATTATAATATAAAGACATTTTTTCTGTATTTATATTTATTGAAGATAAAACTAAATTTCCTACCTTACTATTATCTCCCACGGATTTTGTGTGTCGTCTAAATATTCTTCCTGACCGCAGAGTTCCGGGCTGGATCGTGATTTGTTTTGCTGGACCTGGTTGCTCCTGTGGTTGGTTGATTTGGTCCGAATACTCCTCGTTGCTTTGAAGGATTTCTTGAAATTCTGATGCAGCTTGTTGCCTTGAAATTGTAGCCGCTTGGTTGATTTGGTCCGAATAATCCTCGTTGATTTGATCGATTTCTTGAAATTCTGGTGCAGTTTGTTGTCCTGAAATTGTAGCCACTCTTTCGCTGTCGTTGCTAGTGCTCATCCAACTAGGGCTGGTATTTTAAAAACTGAAAGATGTTATAAACTTTTCAAATTTTCCTGCTGGCGTAGAAGTTTGCTCTTCTAAAGTATATTATGATTGAGACTAGCGCATGCTCGCCTGGAGCAGAGGCACCTAAAGTTGATAGTCTCTATATTGTTTATTTAGCGACTAATTCCATTATCAGCCACTGCGGGTGTTGATTTGTCAGGGTACAATACCGTGACACTGATGAGATTGATGCTTAGGTACAATACCTATGCATGCAGCTAAATCGATGTAGGGAAAAATAACAAACGCAGTTTTCACATTGAATTATTAAATCATTATGTCCCCATGGGGGTTCAATTTATTATTTATATAAATTATATAGCCATCACACAGGTATGATGACCATATTCCCACACTCAAAATCGAGCTGGGAAACAAACAGGAAATTATATAATGTTTCCACATTTTAATTCATATTTTTACGACCGATCACAAATTTTCACCTGCGTAAGCATTTATTGTTTTTAATGCAGAAATTTTCTCACCGCGAATCAAACGGCTCCGATAACATGAACTTTTGCAGGTAAAAATTGTGTGCTCGTAATTAGATCTATGGAAAAACAAAGTTTCAGCAGAATTTTATTATCTTGTGTGAATTACATATGGTTGGCTATTAGAAATTAGTTTCATTTTAAAGTTAAATTTCAAAATTTACAATGAATTCTGCTGTGTAGATTATGAATATAATAAAAATTTTATGATATCTTAAGGTATATCTATGGCTATTGATGATGAGTTTGAACATCCTCCCCCTCGTTGGACTATTAGTTCAACCATCGTCTTCGTTTATGCTGACTGTAAACATCTGAGGGGGTGTTTGATGCGGTCTCGGAGTTGGGCTGTTTACTTTATGGCGGTTGAGTCTTTTCTTCACACATCTGTAAAGTATGCTGATACCAATAATGGTTCCTAGAATTAAGGCTACGTATCCTAAGGTAAATTGATGAATATCTATTGATTTTAAGTCCTTTGGTAGCCTTTGGGTCTCCTTTAGTTCGGTGATCCTTTGCTGTAACTGGGTAAGTTCGGCCTGATGATTTTGAAACTGAATTGGTGTGTAGGATAGGTCTGCCAGTTGATCGGATGATATGAAATCCGTGATATATATAGTTGGCATGAATGAGGCTCGAAGTGTGCTGGGATAGACATTGTGCTTGAATTTTCAAAATTCCGGAACCTGCCAGGATTTGTTGAATTACATCTGTTCCACAGACTACGTTTATGGTGGTTCTATCCTTTATTGCGTAAATCCATTGATTAGGATTATATAGTTGAATCCACTTGGGGATATTTTCAGCATTCATTGTTCGACAGCTAGGTGATGGTGGTAGATGATTCATGAAGCTCATTTCGCAGGATGTGATATTTGCCCCCTTTCGGTGTTTCTGTTTGCATATGCGGGAAGCTTCGCCAAAACTTACGCAAGTGTTCAGTTCTTGTTCCCTGAGTGGGTAGTATTGATCGCGCTGCAAATTAACTACTATAAAATTAGTTGAAGGCTTGATAGCCACCATGGTGTTGTTTACTGCTATGGGAACGGGAATGATGCGGAATAGTTCGAATTGTTCAAATGCGAACAAAGGTAACTTTATTCTAAATATAGCATATCTTGCCGTCATCCGGCCTTCTATTGTCATCAGGTTATAGAGTTTAAGCAGATTGTCCCTTTGTCCAGGTACTCTGAGGCTGGATGGCAAGTGATCTTTGACCGTAGCCAAAGCTTCTTTTAATTGCTTCGGAGTAAGAAGTTGAGGGTTGATTTGTCCGTGGTGGGTATCCATTAATACATCAACAATGGCAGTCTGCGTATATCGAAAACTTGAAGACATTAAAGTTATCTGTAAAGCTAGTGATGTGAAAAGCTCGGATAATTTCTGCTGATGTAGCGCTTCGGTGATATTGTGGACATAGTTTGTTATTTGGTCAAGATGAGCGTCTACTTTTTTAAATTGATTTTGGATATTATCCTCATCTCTTTTCAGTATATTTGTAGTTGATTGAATTATGGAAGTCTGATTTTTGACTAACTTTAGGAGATGTTCTTCATTAATTCTAACCTTGTCAATAGTGAGGCATGTTTGTAAAAATGCGCTCAGTGCTGAGTTCTGAGATGATCGTCTTTTTTTGGCAGGAGTGGACTCAGAATGCTGATCTCTTTCATTGTCTCTTGACGGTCTTGATGATTCTTCCGTGCTCTGGTTCGATTGTTGATTATCCTCAGTGGCTATTGGTAGTGGTGCCAATTTATGTATTGGCCTTCTCATGATTCCAGAAGTAGTTTTAACATCAGCAGCTCGCACAAGGCCGTCATTTCCCTTGACAATCTGAGTAATTCTTCCGATCTGTCATTTGAGAGGTGGTAAATTGTCTTCTTTTACTAACACCATCATTCCGGGATGAGCATTCTGGGATGGCCGCTTCCATTTATGTCTGTGTTGCAAGTCGCATAGGTACTCATTTGACCATCTACGCCAAAATTCCTGTTTGACGTGTGAGACCAGCTTCCATCTTTGCACTAAACTCATTTTATGCTCGCTTGAATGTGGGTCGACGATTGCTGTTAGAGGCTCTCCGATTAGAAAATGTCCTGGTGTTAATGCCGTCAAGTCGTTAGGATCTGATGATAATAGAGTAATTGGCCTTGAATTTAAAATTGCCTCGATTTCAGTTGCTGCTGTTGACAACTCCTCGTAAGTCAGAGAGGCCGATGCTAGAGATTTTTGTAGCAGTGTCTTTGCTGACTTTATTGCAGCTTCCCACAGACCACCAAAATGTGGGGCACGTGCTGGAATAAAATGAAACTCTATTCCTTTTTTGTGACACAATGACGAAATCTTTTCTTGAGCTTCATTGGGATATAATATGTTGGAGCTCCTCGATTCGGTTTCTTGCTCCCACAAAATTGGTGGCGTTATCACAGTACAGATCCTTGCAATAGCCTCGTCTGACAAGAAAACCATCTGTGGTTAAGTCACTGACAACTTCAAGATGAGTTGCCTTTGTGGGAAAGCAACAGAACACTGCCAAGTAAGTCTTTTGAGGATGTTTTCCCCTTAACTTATAATGTGTCCAAATTGGACCACAGAAGTCTACTCCAGATCTTATGAACGGTCTTGCGGGTTGTACCCGCCCCGAGGGAAGATTTCCCATGAGCTGGGTCAGTAGCTTAGGTTTCATTCTGTTGCAGCGAATGCAATTCTGTACAATTGATCTGGCAATTATCTTTCCCTTGACTGTCCAGTACCTTTGTCGGGTGATTGCAAGCAATGTTTGGGGACCAGCATGTAGATTGTCGATGTGGATGTCAGTCATTATTAACTTCGTTAAATGATGAGAATACGGCAGCAGCATGGGATGTTTTGCATCGTACGACAAATTGGAGTGTTCTAATCTGCCACCACCTCTGATGAGTCCGGTTTCGTCGCCAAGAAATGGGGCTAGGCTACTTATGGGGCTACTATTATTGATGGTTCCAGTTTGATTCAATTGACTCAGGTCTTCTGTGAACCCTTCATGCTGTATTTCCTTCAGAATGAAGATGAGTGCTCTGTTCAATTCTTCGGTTCTTAAAGAGCCAGTGTGTCGCGTTTGTCGCTCACGTTTTCTTGCATTATGAGCGAATCGCAGAGTATATCCGATCACCCTTTGGAGCCTTCTGAATGAATTACCATGAATGATGGTGCTAATGAGTGATGACCATATGTTGCTTGCAGTGAGTACTACTTGGGACCTTTCTCTCTCTAAGTCAACACTCACTTTCGAATATTTGGGGGGGGGGGGCAATATCCCTCTGATCCATGCAGGAACGGAGGGCCACAGGACCACATACTGCAATTTGTTCATTTTTCTGCGAGCATTCCGCGTGTCACAATGTCGGCAGGATTATCACTGGACTTAACATGACGCCATTGCTCTATATCCGATAACCTTTGAATGCTGGCAACCCTGTTAGCCACAAAAGTGTTGTAAGATGAAGACTCAGAATAGATCCAAGGAAGCACAATTTCTGAGTCTGTCCAGAAGTATGTTGGTATGTTGTGCAGTCTTAGGTCTCTTGTAACCCGTTGAACTAACTGAGCAACTAATTGTGCGGCACATAATTCCAGCGGAGGAAGTGCTACAGTTTTGATGGGTGCTACCTTGGACCTTGCGCAAAATAGTCGTACATTTACAACACCATCTTCAGATATCGACCTGATGTAGATCGCGGAGCCATATGCCTTTTCAGAAGAGTCGGAAAATAACAGTGTCCGATAATACTGATCGTTTTGTAACCCTTTTTCTGTCACTCCCTGTTGTGTTTATGGAAAATACATCAGATTTCGGAAGCCAAGTTAAACCGGGAGTCTTTATATGACCTTCAGTTGCTTCAGTGAAGTCCAGTTGTAGCTCGATATCTTCTTCCGGAATTCCTTGCAGTAATTGCGGATGGTTCGCGCACCACTTCCGGAGGTTGAAACCTCCTGATTGAAGAAGCTCTTTTAGCTGCCTTTGAATTTCCTTTGCTTCAGATAAACTATTGGAACCAGTCATCACGTCATCAACATAAAAATCTCTTGAGAGTTTCCGATCCTAGTGGGAATCTTGCCTTTTCTGCACTTTGTTGCTAGGAAAGGAGCAGCTGTCGACCCGTATGTCACAGTTCGAAGTTTGTAATAATTTATGGGTTTATTCGGATCTTCCCTCCATAAAATGAGTTGGAATATTTGATCTTTATCATCTAAACAAACTTGCCGATACATTTTCTCTATATCCGCAGTAAAAACGAATCTCGGCAGCCTGAATCGTAACAGAATGGAGAACAATTCGTCCTGGATAGTAGGCCCCTTGTACAGGATGTCGTTGAGTGAAATGTTTGATGACGTTTTCGCGGATGCGTCGAATACTACTCGGAGCTGAGTGGTACTGCTATCCGGTTTTTTTTGACGCAATGATGTAGCACGAAATAGTGTGGCTTACTTATTTCAAGAGGATTGACTTGGTCCATGTGGCCTAGCCTGATGTAAGGTTGGTAAGTTGTCTGCCAACCTTATTTGACCAATTGACATGATTTGACAATATATTTCTGCTCCGATCAGGAAATCGACTCGACTTGGTCGGTGGAATTGCGGATCGGCCAGTGACACATTGCAGGGAATCGGCCAATGTGTAGTGTCTACTAATTGCGTTGGTTGATGAGAGGTGATCCTGGGTAAAACAAAGGCTTCCAGTCTGCTATAAAATCCATTTGTTCTTGACTGTAATAGAACATTGACTCGTTTTTGTGTGTGTTGCTTGCTTTGTCCAACACCTTGAATTTGCATGAGGTCAGACGTTTCGTTTAATCCAAGTTCTTTAACTAATTTCTCTGTCACGAAATTTAGCTGCGATCCGGAGTCCAGAATGGCTCTACACTCCACGGTTTTGCCCTCATGATTTACGAGTTTGATAAGTGCAGTGCCCAAGATGACGTAACCTCTCTTTTGGCGAGTGCCGTGTATTGAGAGTGTGGTTGCATTCTCTTTTAATATGGGCACAGTCTCTTGAGCCGAATTGACGACTCCTTCCTTGACCTTCAATTGTGTATTTGTGTATAATGGCTGGCTCTTCTTAGGAACTGGAATTGACACCTTCTCTAGGTGCACCAAAGTGTTATGCATTTTTGAGCACTTAGAACATCCTCTTGAGGTACATTGCGATGCACAATGTCCAGGCTTGAGACAGTTCGTGCACAAGTTGGTCTTTCTAAGGAAGGTCAGTCGACGGTATGGCTGTATTCGTAGAAATTCTTGACACGCGAACAGCGGATGATTCCCCTTGCAAAACATACATTGTTGAGTAACCTTGGCGGTAGACGTAAGTGATTTCGCTGAAAGTCTCCCTTGATACTTTTCGGGGCTTCTGGCTTTACTTCCCAAAGCCTCTAGTGATTGACTTCGTGTTTCCAAAAAATCTATAAACTCTTTTATGGGCTGCAGCCTTTTTGGATGGGACAATGACTGCTCATATAATTCATGAGTGGTTTTATCTAGCTTTCTAGATAACAGATAAGACAGCAAAGGATCCCAATTGGTGGTATTGATTCCAAGGTTTTTTAATCCCAATAGGCATTCTTGGGTGGTGTCTTGAAGTGATTTGATTGCAGCTGAACTTTCGGACATTATGTTCTGTTGAGACAGTAGTTTATTCAATAATGCCGCGACTAACAGCCTATGGTTGTCATAGCGGTTTTTTAACATTGTCCAGGCAGCGACGTAATTCTCATCAGACAAGCTTAGATGGCGAACAAGTTTCTCAGCTTCCCCGGTTAAATGTGATTTCAAATACCACATTTTTTGACAAGCCCCTATGGCTTGATTATGAACCATTTGATTAAAAAGGTCATAGAATTGCCGCCATTTTAAATAGTCCCCATCGAAGTTGGGCAAGGTTATATTTGGTAGTTTCATTATTGAACTGGATAACGTCGCGGTATTCGAAGTAGCCGAGGACAACATGGATAACTTTTCTGAAGGCAGTATTAGCGTTTCTTGTACACGTTCCTCCAAGCTAAAGTAATCAGCAGAATTAAAGCCGTGACTAGTTGGATCATCGGTGAGCTCGCAAATACTTTGATGAAACGTCTCAATTTGATTCCAATAGCGCGTGATAGTTGATATTTTTGCTTCGCATGCCTGCTTCGAGATCTGCTGATTATCTTCGCTGAGCCTTGTTAAAAGTCGACGCAGAGATTCGATTATTGCTTTCTGCTTCCTTACCACCTTGGCTACATCTTCTGCTGCATTAATATTATTTTGAGATGGTTGAGATTCGGCATTGTTCTCTTCCCCCGTTTTGTGCACCTCCGTGGTTTGTGAACTGCCACCAGATTCTGGACATTTCTCTAATCGTTCCATTATTTTTCTTAAGAACGTTAGATATTGTGCTTGAACATTCTCAAAGTAATTTTTAGCGAAGTAGGGATTATCCTTGTTGTCAGCTTGCAATTCGCTGAGTCGATTGTCGTTCTTGACAAACTGGGTCCATTGCTCACCCAGATTCCGAATATATTTGTTTGTGACTTTAGATGTTCTACGAGCTATCTTTTCATTGCCGAAATTTTCTAAAAGCTGCTGAATGGCCTTTTCTATGCTGCCTTGGGTTGCCACTAATTTATCTATTGTAGTGGCTTCTTCATGAAGTTCGGATAGTTTCTCCTTAAATTGATTCGAGTACCTTTCAAAATTTACTCTTATGGCTTCGTAGTAGTCTTTGGTGAAATAAGCATGCTGGAGTTGATCTCCGTATTGCTGTCTGATGTCGCTGTCTGTTTCCTTGAAGGAATCCCAGGCTTCTTCCAACAGCCCTAGCCTCTGCTGGTAATACGCAGAAGTCTTGAAACTGGGAGGATCATTTCTGTAACTTTCGATGATTGCCTGGATTTGCTTTCCAATTTGCTCTTGTTGAGCGGACAATTTCTCCATTGTGACGGCAATTGACTCTATTCTGAATTCAGCAAAGTGATGATAACCAACTTGCCTAGATCGCGCCTCCTTAGTTGCGAGGATTGGACCTCTTGTGCAATAATTGTTGATTAGATTTACGTATCACAAGCGTATCGCCTGGATCACGTCTCTTCAGCGTGAAACGATTGAAGTCTTGATGCAATTGAGTGAAGGTATCACAAGCGTGTCACCTGGATCACGTTGGGGTCACCAAAATGTTTATTTAGCGACTAATTCCTTTATCAGCCGCTACGGGTGTTGATTTGTCAGGGTACAATACCGTGACACTGATGAGATTGATGCTTAGGTGCAATACCCATGCATCCAGCTAAATCGATGTAGGGAAAAATATCAAACGCAGTTTTCACTTTGAATTATTAAATCATTATGTCCCCATGGGGGTTCAATTTATTATTTATATAAATTATATAGCCATCACATAGGTATGATGACCATATTCCCACACTCAAAATCGAGCTGGGAAACAAACAGGAAATTATATAATGTTTTCACATTTTAATTCATATTTTTACGACCGAGCACAAATTTTTACCTGCGTAAGCATTTATTGTTTTTAATGCAGAAATTTTCTCACCGCGAATCAAACGGCTCCGATAACAAGAACTTTTGCAGGTAAAAATTGTGTGCTCGTAATTAGATCTATGGAAAAACAAAGTTTCAGCAGAATTTTATTATCTTGTGTGAATTACTTATGGTTGGCTATTAGAAATTAGTTTCATTTTAAAGTTAAATTTCAAAATTTACAATGAATTCTGCTGTGTAGATTATGAATATAATAAACATTTTATGATATCTTAAGGTATATCTATGGCTATTGATGATGAGTTTGAACATATATAATCCTTACTGGATTGAGTCTAGCGCTTGTTCGCCTGGAGCAGAGGCACCTACAGTTTATAGACTCTGTTTTGGTTAAGCAGCAATTATAATTATAATAATAACATAATTATTATAATATTATATTATTATCATATAATAATCACAATTTTCCTTTTTGTTATAGGTTCCTTAATCGGCTGCGCCAAAATGTTGGATATTTTAAATACATATAGACACTTTTTCTTTTTCAATATATATTTTTATTATATTGATATCCAACTGCACAGAAGAACAAAAAAACTAACAACGGCAGGAATAAAAATTTCTTTGTCTACATGCAATTTACAATTAATTAAAAACCTGGTTACAACCGCAGAAGTCTGCTTCTTAATTTCGACTCCCTTCTTCAACCGTGCCCCAAAATAGCTTTTTACATTTTTTTCACAACATGTTCCCACAGTCTAGCTTAGCCGCGAGCTTAGGCTTCGTATTACCGGCAAACTTTACTTGAGGTGTGAAACTAGAGACTTGTTTGTTTTTATATAATTTTGATTATTTTTTGCAGTTCAAGATATTTGAAGCCTTGTCTGGACGAAAGATATTTTTTAACAAAAGTGTGGGAACATTAATTTAGCATTTTTCAGCCATTTTGGGCTACCTAATAGCCCTATGGGCTCAGAAACGCAACCCAAACATTTCAGCGATTCATGAATGGTGTAATTTAGGTCTAGATTTTATATATGTGTACATTGAGGATATTCTGGTGGCTATCCGAAATGAAAAAGAGCACAAATAACACTTGAATTCACTATTCGAATGTCTCAGTCAGAATGGACTCAGTATTAAAGCTTCAAAGTGCGTTTATGGGGCTCGCGAAATTGAATTTTTAGGTCATAAAATTAATTCAGAAGGAGTTAAGCCATTGGAGGAAAAGGTAAAAGCAATTGTAGACTACCCACAGCCTACTAGCATCCGAAAAATCCAACGCTTTGTAGGAATGGTATACTATTACCACCGGTTCATCCCACATTTAGCCGAATTAATTGCTCCAATGTACTTGTACGGAGTACATCTATAAAAAAACCACATATTCATAAACATAAAAATAATAATTTCATTCACCTCAACTAATAACCTGAGGTGACAGAATTCCATATGAAACTTAATTTAATTGCATGAGTGAAAATGCAATTGTCAGCATTTGATACAATTCATTCACCTCATTGCAATAATTGTTTGCTTTTTGCTTATTTAAATTTCTTAATTTCTTTCTTCTTTTTTGTGTCATTAATTGTAATAATTCATTGTCACCAATCTAATATTATAAATTTGCTTTAATTTATTAATGAGGTTCAGTTAGTTATTGGACGTAAATAAATTTTGTTATTTGAACCAGTATCATTTTTCTTTATTCCTAACTAATTCAACATTTGGTCCTTCGAGCATAAAATCAGTGAAAGTCCACAAGTGGAGACACTATAAGCTTAATAATACTTCAACCCTGAAGAACTAGTTTTCCTCAGGTATACAAAGTGATCATCCTCTGGAACAAAGTGTCTTGAGGCTCTGATATTATTATAAAACCATTGAGGAACTAGTGTCCTCAATACTCTCTTCTTCAGATCATCGCAACATTCGTACAATCCTCCTAAAATCGGCAGTGAGCAGAACCTCAGTACAATCAACATATGAAAACTAACGAAGAAAAATGGAGGCATTTGTTAATCAACAAAGCAGCCAAATCAAGATCATTCAAAAGGTCAACAGTCAGATTACGAGACTCTACTGCAAGGAAAACTAAAGAATACGGCGAATCCCGCTTATTGATCATTAACAATGCCTGGAACGAGGTTGAAAAACTAAATGCACAGTTTGAAACATACAAGGATCAAAATCCGCAACATAAATACTTTGCAGAGAACTACTACAATAAGATAGAAACACTGTATGAACAATCAAGGGATCTAATAGAAGATATAATTCGAGATGGCATTGAACGAAAGAAGAACTCTGAGACAATCGCAGAGCAATTACGATTGATGAAAAAACAAGCAGCTATTATCGACACATTACAGCGATGCATTCCAACTATTGAAGGTGAAATTGAAACAGCAACTTCAACTGCATACCTTGTGCAAAAAATTAAACTCCTAAATGACTATTGGCAACACATCGTAGAAAATCACGGAAACATAATGTCACTAGGCAAATTCAAAGACGAATATTTTGATGAAGGCGTATTTCCTAAAATCGAAGACCGCTACCAAGCAACCCTCATAAAACTACAGGAAAAACTAGAAATAGCAACATCAAAGCCTACGTTTCAACAACAGCCCTTAAGCAATCAGAATACGGACAATAATACGAAACTGAGATTGCCACGTATAAATATACCTAATTTCAATGGGGACTATTTCAAGTGGCAATCATTCAGAGATCTATTTTCTGAATTAATTTACAAAGATGAAAAGATGGCCAATGCTGAAAAGTTATTCTATCTAAAAGCAAATATGATTGGAGAACCGAATGAACTAATACAACACCTGAGCATAACAAACAAAAATTACGAAACTGCTTGGCATATACTAAACAAAAGATATGATAATAAACGAACATTGGTGTCAGCTCAACTACGAACATTACTTAACCAAACAGAACTGTTAAAGGAATCTGCAGAAGGGCTCAAGAAACTGCATGACACATCCACAGAATGCTAAGAAGCAATCAAGAACCTAGGAATCGATATCGCAAACTGGGACTCCTTAGTTATATACCTACTCACGCAGAAATTAGATAAGGAATCACGACGAATCTACGAACAAACTCTAAGAAATCCAAGAGAAGTACAAACAATACCGGACATTTTAGAATTTGTGGAAAATAGGTTCCAAGGTTTAGAAGCTATTGAACCTAATAAACAAGTTCAAGGTACTAAATACTCGGAAAGAAGGGGAACTGAAATGAAAATGCAGTATGGTGCAATCGGAATACAAAGCTGTGTCTTCTGTAAGGGCGATCATAAAATCTACTCTTGCGATAGATTTACAAAGAAACGAAGCAATTCGCAAAACTAGGTTGTGTATAAATTGTCTTGGCAAGGCGCACTCAGCAGGATCATGCAAAAGTTGGAGAACGTGCAAGATATGCAGTAAAAAGCACCATAAGCTGCTACATCAAAACTCAGCAGATCTAAAACCAGTAAACATCCCAAACTTTAAACACCAAGAAAACAAAAGGCAGAACGGCCCAAATGCTACATCGGAAATAGTTACACATTTAGCAGAAGGCCAAATTGGACATTCAGTTCTATTAGCAACAGCAATGATCCATGCCATAGGTAAAAATGACAGTGTAATAAGTCTAAGGGCACTAATTGATCAAGGAGCTCAGGCTAGCTTCATCACAGAAGATGCCGCACAACAGCTACAACTAAAAAGAAAACATATTGAAGCATTAGTCACTGGAATCGGAGAAGCAAGGAAAAATGTTAATACATGCACGACGTTAAATATCAAGCCAAGATTTCCATCCCCGTTTTCATTAACAGCGACAGCATTAGTGCTAAAAAGACTAACGAAACTGTTACCATCCGAAAATATTCAGCCAACTTCCTGGTCACATACAAAGAATCTCATATTAGCAGATCCTAAATACGACGTACCAGGACGAACTGACTTAATTGTAGGAGCTGATGTGTTTTGAAAAATTATAATGGCAAATGTATTGCACGGACCACCTGAGTCTCCAGTAGCACAGCAGACAGAATTAGGTTGGATCTTGTCAGGAGAGGTACATAGCAATCTATCATCAACCCAAAGAATACAATGTTGGATATCAGAGGTAGATATTAATGAAGATCTACGTAAATTCTGCGAGATAGAGGAAGTAGCCAATGAGAAAATTCTGACTAATGAAGATTTGGTCAGTGAAAACCACTTCAGAAACAATTACCGAAGAGGTCCTGATGGTCGATATATTGTAAGAATACCGTTCAAAGAAAACGCAGAGCAAGCGGATCTAGGAAACTCTAGAGAACTCGCCCTAGCAAGGCTATTCCAAATGGAGAAAAAATTTAAAACCAACAAGACATTTGAGATTATGTACAAGGATTTTATGAAAGAATATCTCCAACCTGGGCACATGGCCCCAACCACTACCACTGTAGGCAAAAAACATTACTTACCACATCATGCTGTAATAAAGAACGACAGCACAACGTCCAAATTAAGAGTTGTATTCGACGCATCCGCGAAGCATCGCCATGCAAAGAGTCTGAATGAGATTATGATGGTGGGACCACAGACACAAGAGAATTTAACATCAATATTAACGAAATAGCGAAAACATAAGATAGACATTGAAAAATTGTACCGCCAAATTAAGATCGATATCCGAGATCAAGATACGGATAAGAGAATACAACTTAACAACCATTACATACGGCACAGCAGCAGCACCATTCCTAGCAATACCAATGCTTCATCAACTCGCCAGAGACAATTCAAAAGGTTACCCTATAGCAGAAAGAATTATCCCCCATGACACGTATGTAGATGATGTGGTTTCCGGAGGAAATTCAATAACAGAAGCCATACAAATCAGTAATCAACTAATAAACTCATTAAAGGTAGGTGGATTTAACTTGCGTAAATGGACTAGCAACAATAGACATCTATTACACAAAATTCCATGGCAATTAAGAGAAGCATCATCAGAGCTTGATCTAGATCAAGAAAAAACAATTAAAGCCCTCGGAGTACATTGGAATCCTGCAACTGATAAATTTAGAGTACAAGTTCACACTAAGGGGGAACAAATTCCGTCTACAAAACGAGAATTATTATCAGAAGCTGCAAAAATCTTCGATCCCATTGGATTACTCGCACCCGTAACCATAAAAATTAAGTTACTCTTCCAAGATTTATGGACTAAGGAACTAGAATGGGATGAAAGGTTGCCTGAGGAAATAAAACAAAGATGGATAAGGATAAAAATGGAGTTACCTAATCTAACAAAACTACCAATTTCCAGATGGATTGGATATATCCGGGATGCTTGCCATTACGAACTGCATGGTTTCTGTGACGCTTCTAAGAAAGCCTATAGTGCAGTCATTTATATCCGAATAATTCAGCAACAAAATTACGGTACCACTATTAACAGCCAAGACAAAGGTTGCACCACTAAAATCAAAACTTTCATTACGACGTTTAGAATTGTGCGGAGCATCTCTACTCGCAAGGTTATTAAAAGAAACCAGAGAAAGTTTAGAAATTCAAGATCTATCATATTTTGCTTGGACAGATTATAAGATAGTAATATCATGGATAATGGAAGATGCACATAGGTGGAAAACATTCGTAGGAAATAGGGTTTCGGAAATCCAATCCCTAACAGAAAACAAACGTTGGTTTCACGTAAAGTCTGCTGAAAATCCTGCAGATATAGCATCACGGGGAATTTTTCCATCTCAATTAGATGAAAATTTGCTGTGGTGGGAAGGCCCACGATGGCTAAGAGACGAAAAAATCAACTTTAATGAAAACGAAACAAGTAAGACAGATCTAGAAAGCAGAAACATTGCTATTAATACAGTAACGCACTAACAGGAGGAAGGAATAATATACTCTATACTTCAAAGATATTCCTCACTAAAGAAAATGCAGAACACTTTAGCGTACTGTATACGTTTTACCAAGAACCTCAAGAGAGCAGCGGATCGCAAAACTGGCCCTCTCGAGGTCGAAGAAGGTGAAAATGAATTGATATTAACAGTCAAAGCAGTACAACAAAGGCACTTTAACGGAGAACTGATTAAATTAAAGGCCAAAAAGGAAATAAACAAAACAAGCCGACTAATGTCCTTATCACCATTCGTCGACTCAAGGGGAATAATGCGTGTTGGCGGCAGGTTAGAAAATGCAAACCTTACATTTGATCAGAAACATCCCATGATACTGCCATAAAAAAATGAGTTGAGAACACTCATCATCGATGTCGCACACATGAAAACAATCCATGGAGGAAATGCATTAACACTGGAAGTTGTTCGTCAAAAATTTTGGATATTGAACGGATTAAAGTCTGTCAAGGGACACATTCATAACTGTGTCATATGCCATCGATACAAGGCTCAAATGTCCCAACAAATGATGGGAATGCTACCAAAAACCAGAGTGGCACCCAGTCGTCCATTCACCCACACTGGAGTCGACTACGCCGGTCCCTTCAAAATGTTAGTGGCCAAAGGAAGAGGAAATAAGACCTGCAAGGGATACTTGGCTGTATTTATATGTCTCACGACTAAAGCCATTCACATCGAAGTAGTGTCAGACTTAGCATCAAAGGCATTTATCGCAGCATTCGGAAGACTAGTTGGAAGAAGGGGCCCAGTATCGCACTTATACAGCGATAACGCTACTAACTTCGTAGGAGCAAGTAAAATAATCAGTAACTTGCACCAAGAAGAGAAATACATAACGGAGGTCAACAAGGCAATGAAAGAAGTCGACACCCAATGGCATTTCATTCCTCCTTCATCACCGCACTTTGGAGGTCTCTGGGAAGCCGGAGTAAAATCAATTAAACACCATATGCGGCGAATAATTGGCGAAACAAGATTAACATACGAAGAAATGTGTACCCTAATGGCACAAATTGAAGCGTGTCTAAACTCACGGCCACTATGCTCACTATCAGAAGACCCAGAAAGTCTTGATGTTCTAACTGGGCACTTCCTAACAGGATCAGATATGTTAACAGTACCAGAAAAGGGCTATCTAGATACTAATTACAATCCCGTAAACAGATGGGATCGTCTTCAAAGGATGAACCAAGATTTCTGGAGTAAATGGTCAGTGGAATACATCGGTAGACTCCAATATAGGCCCAAATATAATCAAAGGCAACCAAACATAACAATCGGGAAGCTGGTTCTAGTTAAGGATGAACAACAGCCACCCTCAAGATGGGCTCTTGGTAGAGTAATCGAGACACATTCTGGACCCGATGGACTAATAAGGGTTGTGACTCTAAAGATGAAAAACGGCAGAATTAAGCGTCCAATATCAAAAATATCATTGCTGCCCGTAATAGACACCGAAGGTACATCGGACCCCACTATCAATGCACCAGAAAACCTCGATGGTGATAGTGACCCAGAACAAACAGTCAAATCTATAGCAACGAATGTTACTATGATAAATCTGGAAGTATCCCATAATTAAAAACGATATAATCGAAAACGACGCATCAAGTTGGGCACCAAAGAACAAGCCAACTTGAAGACTAGTCGACATGAACAAGTACCTGGAGGCTCAAGATCATCTCGATCACACAGACTAAACAGTTGGAGCTATTTAGCCATTATGGCTCTTTTCTTTGTAATAGCCCTCGCTGAAGATGTAAAGAAACCATATGAATTAACGAAATTCGACAATCACGAAGGATTGTATTTTGACGACATCTCTGAAATCCACCTTTATTCCAGTGAATGGAACCTCCTCGTGTATTATGACCTTACAATTTATTGGAAGGAATTCTATGAAATAAAAAACTCCATACTAAGGCTTAGAACTCTGTGCGAAAAAAAATACGTATCTCACGACTCTTATGTAGTGCCACAAGTGAACAACTCAATCATCAACAATATCTAATAAATTATTCGGCATCCTCGACCAAGAATTCGCAGATAATTATGAAAAACAAATACAAGAAATAAAAAAGGATGAACATCTCGTAAGACAGGTATTGAAAAATCAAACATCAATAATGAAGAATACAGTAAATGTGATGAAGAAGAATCACAATTCAGTACAAAATCAAATTAGCATGATAGAAAGTCAGATTGAAGCTATGACTGTTAAATTAAACCATTCACAGTATGAAACATTAGTTAGCGAATCATTCTATTCGGCAGCAATTTTGATTACATTGAGCATGATTTCATTTCAAACCATTCAAAGAAGTGTTCTAGCCGTACTAATGGATACAAAACAAGGACTGGTAAACATATTAATACTCACACCCGCACAACTTATCCCGCAATCTTATCTATAATTCAATCCACATGAGAGTAAGAATTACGGAAAACAACGCTCTATTTGACATACGAATCCCACTGCTAAATACAGAGGCATATCATCTTTATGAACTAATTTCGATTCCAGTAATTCATGACGAGAAATATATTTACATCGAGCCATCCAGCTGTGAATCGTCCACGAGATCGTTTTACTCCTATGAGAAAGGAAGATTTGAAGGCCTGCCAAGGGGTGACCGATAATCAAATCATCTGCATTCTAAAACAACCAATGTTCACATTAAAGTCGAATCAAAGTCGTTGTGAATTAGAGCTCTTGAGTAACGAACGTAAGATTTCACCCTTCTGCAAGTTACGAATTACAGAAACAGAGAGCATATGGATAAAATTACATAGCACTAGTACCTGGTTATTTATCTTGAAGGAAGAAACACGGTTCGACATCATATGTGGAGACGCCGCACACCACTTATCACTAAACGGAAACGGAATCATTCAACTTCAACAAGACTGTGTTATAAATCATCCAACACTATCTATAAATTCTAACAACAAAATACAAAGAAGGATAAAATCTTCCTTCATACCAGAAAACAATGTCATCTCAAGGTTTTTTAATTCAAGCACCCAATTAACACGGAATATATCAGGTGTAGCGATTCCACAGCTGATTAAAGAGGTGAACAGCAATGACCTAGCAGAACTGAACAAGGCCAAAAAATTCCAACAACAACGTTCAGATAACATGCCTGACCTAGATATCCATGACCTGCATCACTACGGCAGCATATACGGGCTTGCAATCATCATAATAGCGATTGGACTTTACCTAAAATATAACAAACAATTAACATGCTACCTAAAGCGGAAGAGCAACGAGTGACGAGGCAACCGAAGGGAAGAGCGACAGGATAGCATCGAGTAACCATCACTCAACATTGAAGAAGGAGAATGTACGGAGTACATCTAAAAAAAACCACATATTCATAAACATAAAAATAATAATTTCATTCACCTCAACTAATAACCTGAGGTGGCAGAATTCCATATGAAACTTAATTTAATTGCATGAGTGAAAATGCAATTGTCAGCATTTGATGCAATTCATTCACCTCATTGCAATAATTGTTTGCTTTGTGCTTATTTAAATTTCTTAATTTCTTTCTTCTTTTTTGTGTCATTAATTGTAATAATTCATTGTCAGCAATTTAATATTATAAATTTGCTTTAATTTATTAATGAGGTTCAGTTAGTTATTGGACGCAAATAAATTTTGTTATTTGAACCAGTATCATTTTTCTTTATTCCTAACTAATTCAACAGTACTACCATCTTACAATACTGAATAAACAACGCAATGATAAGAAACATTTCTCATGGTCAACTTCTTGTCAGAATGCGTTTGACGAAACTAAACAGGCACTTGCATCGGCTACTTCATTATCGTTCCCAATGAACTCTACCAAGAACGCGCTTTCCACCGACGCTTCCTACTTGGCAATAGGTGCGCTGCTTCAGCAGTTGAATAATGGGGACTGTGAACCCCTTCCCTTCTTTTCCAAAAAATTAAAGCCTGCGGAATTAAAATATTCTGCATTTGACAGAGAGTTGCTAGCGATTTACCTTCCGGTAAAACATTTTCGCTATATATTGGAACGTAGATGTTTTTCGGTTTACACTGATCACAAACCGTTGACGACTGCGTTAACAACGAAAACGGATAGAAGTCCCCGTCAATCTAATCACTTAGATTTCATCACGCAGTTTACGTCGGATATAAGATACATTAAAGGGAAAGAAAACGTAGTGGCAGACGCCTTGTCGCGCACAAATGATATCGACAATATTACGCTGACTTTACTGACTTTACTGACACAATTGCAGGAAAATGATGATGAATTCAAGACCTTACTTGAACAAAATGAACAGGCTAATTGAACTTAAACCCATAAATTTTCCTAACCTAGAAAAACCAGTTTACTGCGAAATATCGAATTAAAACAACCGGCCATACATCCCTGAACCAATGAGAAAAAATGTATTCAATTCCCAACATAACGTGTCACACCCTGGTGTTAGGACTTCCTAGAAATGGTTGCCAAAAAGTTTTTGTGAGATCTAGTCTCGAACGTTAGGAAGGGATTGCCGGTTTTGATGAACAACTCAGTCTTAAAATTCAATATATAAAATTTTTATTAAAACTTAAATTTGCTTAACCTAAATATCACAATAATTCAATAATTCAATGGTCTAAAACTACCCTACAAACTAATATTAAATTCAATATTAAAACTTTAAAAAAAAAAATAAATTCACTAATTCAGCACAACTCCGCAGTTCGCCACCCTTGATTTATTTATTCTGAAAAGAAGAAGAAGCAAAATGTCAATCTTCTATGGACAAATTAAAATTTTCTGAAATAAATTTCAAAGGGGTGTTACGTCTAAGCACGCGGAAGTAAAAAACTTCTAGAGAATTCTACACACGGAAGTAAAAAACTTCTAGAGAATTCTAGCACTCAGGTTATCCCTGATCAGAATTATCTTCTGTGTAATGGGAAAGGAAATTCAGGTTATCCCTGACCAGAATTATCTTCTGTAATATGTGACAGGAAATTCAGGTTATCCCTGACCAGAATTATCTTCTGTGTACTGTGACAGGAAATTCAGGTTATCCCTGACCAGAATTATCTTCTGTGTGCTGTGAAAGGAATTTCAGGTTATCCCTGACCAGAATTATCTTCTGTAATAAGGTAGGAAACACAATTCTTTTTACTCAGATTAGCTCTGATGCAGATCAACTCTGCCAAAAGAATGGTGCCATCTACTGATCTTCATCGGCTTTATATAGCCGCTGTAACCAGTTACGAATTCTTGCCTCTTGGTGTTGCGATGTCTGAATGTACCACGGACAGCTGGCTGACGTAATGTCACTTGATGTCATCGACAAATTTGTAAATATACGGAGGTAAGTAGACTGTGGTATATTTTATGGAATTGTGTTGTTTATTTAATGATTTTTATATATATTGTTTTAGATAAATGGCAGAGGAGGAGCAGTAGCTTTTTGTTGAATGAATAATCATTCAAAAAATGACTGTCGAATGCGAGCTGATGTGCTGGAGGATCTAATTAGATAAGTATTATTTGTATATAAAATAAATTTTGAATAATACTTTGTGTCTTCTTTCTTTGTTTTTAGGTAGATTTGGCATCGATGGAGTAATACTCAGCTTGCTGCCTCAAGCTTCTTGAAAATAAGAAATCCATCGTGGGATCTTAAATATATGTGAGGACTGAACATCCTCCCGCCTCGAAAAAGAAAAAAATATATATTTTTTGTTTTGTAAATAAACTCACGTTTTGTTGATGGAAGATGTGTAATTTGTTCCTTTTCCTTTTCATCTTCATAGTAACATCTCCAGGCAGAGACCATTTGCAGAACGTTTTTGCTTCCCTGATGACGTTCCATGGCGTATTTGTCGATTCCAGCAGTTTGATGACGATTGGCGTGGCAATAATTTTTCCAATTAAATCCTTTGGAATTTATATTTCTGCTCTCTCTGACGCTTGCTTGGTACTGGGTGCTGGATGATCTCTGAATTCCTTCGGAGGAGTAATCGGGACATTCATCAATTGTTCCTCTGTTTTGTTCGGTGATGTTTTGCTACTAGATTTTTCAGCTGAAGTCTGGACAATACTAGATGTACTGGCAGTAGGTGTCACCTCATCGAGATTTCCTGGCAAACTTGGTAATGTCTTGCCTTTGCCTTTGTCATTTGTCCGTGGGCATGCTGGATGAGTTGGTGCCTCTGGACAACGATTACTTGACTTCGGTCTGAATTGTTTGCTGCTGACTGTTGTGTACACTTCAGGCAGACTTAATGGTACAGATCGTTTTCCAGTAGGTAGCCTTGGTTGAGTTTGGATCCGGACTTCTGGGAGGTGATCTTTCGCTCTCGGCTTAAATTTCAGGCTATCGTTTGGCTTCGATTTGGTCTGCAATCTTTTTAGATTGGATGTGGCTGGCATGGACTCGAAGGGCCTGCACAATCTCTTCACTGGCACGATCTCGTGAGGTGGTGGCCGAACAACAGCCGATCGAACCTTTCGTGCCTTTTTCGGAGTTGGTGGCAGTGGGCTGATAGGCCTGATTGGCTTGAAGGGAGCCAATAATTCTGGTGGAGTTGGAGATAGGCCAACATCCACAGAATCCAAGGATTCCGAGTAAAAAATCTCCAATAACTCATCCATGGTAGGAAAAAAATAAAAAAATAAAAAAATGAAAAAATAAAAAATGTAAACGAACTCAAAAAGAAAAAACCACTGCGCGCACTTGTCAACTTTCAAACTTGAAGTGACTTTTGGCGGATTTTGGAATCGTTTATATTTGAATATAACGGGTGTTTTGGAATTTAGGACTGCCAGAGAGCAATAGATTTTGGTGGGGATATTTGATTGTCAGGAAATGTTTGTGAATGGGAGAGGACAGATTTTAGAAATTGGGCGAGTGAGAATATTTTTTGCAGTTTTGATGGTTGCTGCTCTGACCAAATTATTCTGGCCAGTATGAATTTCAATAATTCGTCCCAATGGCCATTTTCCAAGTGGGATTTGGTCTTCTTTTATTAAAACGAGAGTTCCGATTTTTAAGTTTTCCTTTTCTGTTTGCCATTTCTGTCGTTGGTGTAATGTTTGCAAATAGTCTCGTGACCATTGTTTCCAAAAGTTATGAGAGAGGGATTGGATATACTGCCATCTCTTGAGAGGATGTTGTTGAGGGTTAAGTGGGGAAGGTTCTACTATGGTGAGGTTATGACGACCAGTGAGGAAATGTCCGGGAGTGAGGATATTATAATCGGTGGGATCATTGTATAAAGGAGAAAGGGCTCTTGCGTTTAAACATTCCTCTATTTGAACTAAAATTGTATATAGTTCCTCGTATGTGAGTGTTGCATCCTTGATTGTTTTATAGAGATGGCGTTTAGTAGATTTTACACCAGATTCCCATAAGCCTCCAAAGTGAGGTGCTGCAGGAGGGTTGAAGTGCCAAGTTATGCCTTGGTTGGCAAACTCGCTGGCTAATTTGCTTTCAATTGTTCTGATAGATTTCTCTAAGTCTGATTGTAGAATTCTATTTGCTCCTACGAAATTCGTTCCTTGGTCTGAGTAGATGTGTGAGCAAAGGCCTCTCCGTGCAACAAATCGCTTAAGAGCGGCTAGAAAGGCTGGTGTAGATAAGTCAGAGACAAGCTCTATGTGTATGGCCTTAGTGGCCAGGCAAACGAATAGACATATATATGCTTTAGTAGTTTTCGCTCCTCTTAGTGTAGACGTCTTCATATCAAGCGGGCCTGCATAATCTACCCCAGTATGTTGAAAAGGCAAAGATGTGTTGACTCTAGGAGCGGGTAGAGAACTCATTAATTGAGTACTAGGTCGTGCATTGAATCGAAAACAGTTGACACATTTGTGGATGCGATGTCTAATTGTATTGCGGGCGTTTAATAACCAATAATGATTTCTTATAGTACTTAATATTAGTTGGGTGCCTCCGTGTAGAGTATATTGATGTATATGGTCTATAAAAATATTGGTTATGTGATGATTATTGGGAAGAATCATAGGGTGCTGTTGGTCGTAATTCAACTGAGAATTTGTGAGACGACCTGCAACTCGTAACATATTTTCAGAGTCAAGTTTGGGATTGAGGGAGAGAATTCGACTCTTTTTAGGAAGGGGCAAATTCTTCTGTAAGCGAGTCATTTCGGTGGAAAAGGTGATATTTTGGAGAAGTCTAATTAAGCATTTTTCTGCCTTTTTTAGCTCCGAGACTGTTAAATATTGAGTAGTGGACTGTATTTTGCGCATGCTGTTTATAAATCTGAGACAGTATGCTGTGATTCTTACGGTTTTTTGAAATGATGAATATTTGTGTAATAAGATTATTTGTTCATCGATGATTGTAGTGAACACCTTTGGTTTTTTGGACTCTAGTTGAGTATGTTTATCTTGTGATTGTTGAGGCCATAGATCCTCATTTTGAAGTAACCAGTCTGGGCCATTCCACCACATTGAAGTAGTGACCAAGCTGTCTGGCAAAATTCCCCTTGATGCTACATCCGCTGGATTGCTCTTGGAGGGAACGTGCTTCCAAGAGACTTGTGGCATATTTTCGTGTATTTCGGTTATACGATTGGCCACGAAAGTTTTCCAGGTTGAGGGATGTTTACGAAGCCATGACAAGACTATATTGGAATCTGTCCAAGCTATTAGTTTGACTCTTTCTAATTCCAAATCGATGGTTACTTGTTTTATGAGTCGAGAGAGCAGAACAGCCCCACATAGCTCTAAGCGTGGGATTGAGACTGGTTTGATTGGAGCGACCTTAGTTTTTGCTGTTATCAATTGTACTTTGGAGCCCTCGTTTGTCTGTATTTTTAAATATAGAACAGCTGAGTACGCATAATTGAATGCGTCACAAAAGCCATGGAGCTCCATATCTGTTGAATTAGGCATGTAACCTAGCCAACGTGGAATCTGGATGTATTGAATTGTATGTAATTGATTTTTAAAATAATTCCATTCTCTTGATATTTCTGTGGATACAATGTCATCCCAATCGCATTTTGAGAGCCAAAGTTTCTGAATTAAGATTTTTGCCGTGATTATGGATGGAGCCAGCCATCCTAATGGGTCGAAGAGAGATGAGACTTCGGATAATATTATTCTCTTTGTATATGTGGTTTTTGGCTCAGGAATGTTAACTTTGAATGAAAAGCAGTCTGTGGTTGGATACCAATGGATGCCAAGAGTTTTTATGGACTCGTGTTCTGAAAATTCTAGATTCGCTTTCAACTCTCGATGATTTAATGGTATATTAGTTAAGAGATCATAATGGTTGGCAGTCCATTTGCGCAGGTTGAACGTCCCTTTTGCTAAAACTTCAATGAGTTCATGTTGTAGTTGTTGTGCCTCATTCAAAGTATGTGCTCCTGAGACCAAATCATCAACGTAGAAGTCTCTCATAATGCTCTTAGCTGCTTGCGGATAATTACTTGCTTCGTCCTTTGCTAGTTGCTGTAGAGTTCTGATGGCGAGATATGGTGCTGGTGTAGTTCCAAATGTGACCGTAGTCAGAATATAATCTTTTAATTTTTCATTTGGACTGTCTCTCCAGATTATTCTCTGATAATTCTGGTGTTGTGACGTCATTTGAATCATTCTGTACATTTTTTCTATGTCTGCTGTAAATGCAAACTTGTACAGGCGCCATCTCAGTAGGGTGGTCCATAGCGTTGGCTGGATTGTAGGTCCAACTAGTAACTGCTCGTTTAATGATTTTCCATTTGATGTACGAGCTGAAAAACAACCCGGAGTTTTGTTGTGGTACTCTCTTTGAGCACCGCATGATGTGGGAGATAATAGAAAGTGGTGTCATCATGTGAAATACGTTCTGTTGGTGTAAGTGCGATAGGCCTCATGTGGCCGAGGTGAATGTATTCATTTATGCACTCCTTGTATAGTTTGTGCATTGTTGGATTATTCGATAATCTTTTTTCTAGTTGGACAAATTGTTTGACAGCCATGTTTCTGGACTGTCCAAGTTCGGGTGAATCTCTGGTCTTGAAAGGTAAATTTACTTCATATTTGCCAGAGGGTAATCGCTTAGTTGTCTCTTGATAGAGTTGTTCGCAGAGTTGATCCTCTGGTGATAATTTTGATTGGGTGCTACAAAATTTTCGTAATTGATCGTCCAACGTAGTGTTTATGGTGGTGTGGGTGGATAGCACGGTGGTGATAGTGCTTTTCGTCTCTGGTACTGCTCCAACCAGAATCCAGCCCAATTCTGTGTTTTGGGCTGTGGGTGTATTGCTAGGTCCTCTTTTAATGCCATTTCTAATAATGGCGGCGTAAACTTCTGCTCCAAGAAGAATATCAACCTCTCCCGGAACCGAGAAGGTGGGATCCGCTAATGGGAGATTGTTAATGTGTCTGCAATTTGACACGTTAATCGTATTAGTAGGTAGCAAGTCTGTGATTTTTTTTATCACGAGCATATTGCTTGTAATTTTGAACTTGGTATGTAATGACTGAATGATGACAGTTGTTTGCTTTACAGCTGTATTGGTGGGTGTTGTACCAAGTCCAATTAGTTGATGGGTAGTTGGGAGTCCTTTAAGCTGTAGTCGCTTAAAGGCTCTTTCAGTTAAAATGGAAACTTGAGATCCAGAATCGATCAGTGCTCTAAACACTATTGTGATTCCAGATGGTGATATGACATTTATTAAGGCTGTAGAGAGTAGCGCTCTCTTCATATTAGATGTTAGGAAGTTTTGAACTTGTTGCTCATTATTCCTGTCGGCGGGTGAGCATTGCTTTGTTTCCATATTGGAATTTTGGGTGAGCTGATTGGGTGATTTACTCTCGTAATGGAGCAGTGTATTGTGATTTCTGTTACAATGATAACATCTTTTTTTGCTTGTACAATTTGATGTTGTATGGTTAGGTGATAAGCAATTCTTACATAAATGCTTATTTGTGACAGCTTCGTGTCGCTGTTGGGTGGTCAGCGTTCGGAATGTTGGACAGTGAAAAATTATGTGGTCCTTTTTGCAGTGGCTGCAATTTGTTTTATTAGGTGGGGGCGCTGGATTCTTGGATTTGTTTAAGAGTCCATACGTTGTTCTAGGTGAGAAAGGTTTTCTCTGTGTCGTATTTGACGACATATTTTTGTTTCCTATCATTTCTAGAGTTCTGAAGCGAGACTCTAGGAATTTTGTGAGTGTTTTTAATTCTGGTAAGTCAGTGCTATTATGTAAGCTCTGTTCCCATAATTGGTGAGTGTCTGGGTGCAATTTCTGCACTGTTAAATATATAATTATTGGATCCCAATTATCAGTTACTATTTCTAAATTTTGTAGTGCTAATAAAGCCTCGGTTATGTTATCTAATAGCCTTTTAATATTGTCGGCACTGTAATGGTTTATGGTTGGGGGAGACAATAATTTTTTTAACTGTACATTGACGAGAATTCGTTTGTTTGAGTAACGTTCCTTTAGGAGTTTCCAAGCTGGTTTGTAATTTGCGTCGCATATTTCGTAATGCCTGAGTAATTTTTCAGCTTCTCCTATTAAATTCGTTTTTAGAAAATATATTTTGTCAACGTCTCTTAAATTATTATTTTTATGAATAACCGAATTAAATAAATCGTGGAATGAAATCCACGTAGAGTACTCTCCATTGAAGGTGGGAAGTTTAATTCTGGGGAGTCTTTCATTATTACAAGAGTTTGTGCTAGCATGTGATGTCTGAGTCTGAGGAGGATTGTTGACAGGCGTTGGTGTTAGTTTGTCTATATCCTCTTCCATGCTTGCTGCTTTTTCAATATAATACTCCTGTACATCACTAAATGTCTCATTCGTGAAATATTCTAATTTGCGATCTTCGTTTGTCGCTCTCTTTTGAATTACCCTATGCCGTGTTTGGAATTCTTTCCAATATTCGGTGAACGTTTGTAGGCGTTTTTGTGTCGATTTGACAGTTTTCTTTTTACCGTCTCTTTGATGCCTTCTAAAGAGGTCTTCCATTAAATCGTTGACCTCTTTCTGAGACTCAACCAACTCTAATACTGAGCTAATGGTTTCGTCAGATATACTGCCTCCATCATCTGTAGGCATTTTGTATAGAGAGGCTTGAATCACGTGACAGTATTAAGCAATGTATTCAATTTTATATTTGATTCGACTGAGTTATCCGGCTTTGAAGGACCAATGTGAGATCTAGTCTCGAACGTAAGGAAGGGATTGCCGGTTTTGATGAACAACTCAGTCTTAAAATTCAATATATAAAATTTTTATTAAAACTTAAATTTGCTTAACCTAAATATCACAATAATTCAATAATTCAATGGTCTAAAACTACCCTACAAACTAATATTAAATTCAATATTAAAACTTCAAATAAAAAAATAAATTCACTAATTCAGCACAACTCCGCAGTTCGCCACCCTTGATTTATTTATTCTGAAAAGAAGAAGAAGCAAAATGTCAATCTTCTATGGACAAATTAAAATTTTCTGAAATAAATTTCAAAGGGGTGTTACGTCTAAGCACGCGGAAGTAAAAAACTTCTAGAGAATTCTACACACGGAAGTAAAAAACTTCTAGAGAATTCTAGCACTCCGGTTATCCCTGATCAGAATTATCTTCTGTGTAATGGGAAAGGAAATTCAGGTTATCCCTGACCAGAATTATCTTCTGTAATATGTGACAGGAAATTCAGGTTATCCCTGACCAGAATTATCTTCTGTGTACTGTGACAGGAAATTCAGGTTATCCCTGACCAGAATTATCTTCTGTGTGCTGTGAAAGGAATTTCAGGTTATCCCTGACCAGAATTATCTTCTGTAATAAGGTAGGAAACACAATTCTTTTTACTCAGATTAGCTCTGATGCAGATCAACTCTGCCAAAAGAATGGTGCCATCTACTGATCTTCATCGGCTTTATATAGCCGCTGTAACCAGTTACGAATTCTTGCCTCTTGGTGTTGCGATGTCTGAATGTACCACGGACAGCTGGCTGACGTAATGTCACTTGATGTCATCGACAAATTTGTAAATATACGGAGGTAAGTAGACTGTGGTATATTTTATGGAATTGTGTTGTTTATTTAATGATTTTTATATATATTGTTTTAGATAAATGGCAGAGGAGGAGCAGTAGCTTTTTGTTGAATGAATAATCATTCAAAAAATGACTGTCGAATGCGAGCTGATGTGCTGGAGGATCTAATTAGATAAGTATTATTTGTATATAAAATAAATTTGAATAATACTTTGCATTTTTTTTCTTTGTTTTTAGGTAGATTTGGCATCGATGGAGTAATACTCAGCTTGCTGCCTCAAGCTTCTTGAAAATAAGAAATCCATCGTGGGATCTTAAATATATGTGAGGACTGAACAGTTTTTCTGGGCCAAAATAAACGTCGACACAGGCTACTGGGCCAAAACTTGTGTTAACTGCCAGAACAAAAAGGTTCAAAGACACACAAAGTCTCCTTTAGGCACTTTTAAAATGCCGACAGGTTATTAGGAGCATGTCCACATGGATCTAACTGGACCTTCGCCACCTTCAAATGAAAATAAATACATACTGACAATAGTCGTTCGCTTCACTCGATGGCCCGAAGCTTACGCATTCCCGGACATGACAACACAGACGGTGGCAAAGACTTTTGTCTATGAATTCATCTGCCGTTTTGATGTCCCGAAACTAATAACAACCGATCAAGGAGCACAATTTGAGTCTGCACTATTTAGTGAACTGCCTACACTTCTAGGGTCTCACCGCGTACATACTTCTCCTTACCATGTAGCAATGGACTTGTGGAAAGATTCCACAGGCATCTTAAAACTGCTCTTAAAGCGCGCGCGAATACAGAACAGTGGAGTGAGGAGCAACCACTTGTCCTACTGGGTATTCGTACTGCCGTCCGACAGGACATAGAAGCATCTCCGGCCGAATTGACTTACGGTCAAATTCTAAAGTTACGAGGAGATATGTTTATGGAGCCGACTAGTGAAGCTATACCATGTGATCATTTAATTAGTAAAGTTAGGCAAACCATGCAGAACTTAATCCCTACTCCTACCAAGCAAATTATTGATCAGGACATTTTCATACCAAAATCCTTAGACAGATGTTCACAAGTTTTTGTAAGAGTGGACAGAACCAAACTGGGAATTTGTTAACAACTATCTCGAATACTTCTAATGCATGTATTACTCCAAACTCAACTCCATCTCAAGTAAGCAATTCCTCAATCATAATAACTGAGACAAATTTCCCTCTTCTACTAACAAAGAATGCGAATACTAGATTTTTCATCTTGCCAATACAGAACTTGAAAGAGTGTTAGATTCAAAAGTCAAATTTTCTAATAAATCTTCATCTTTTAGGAAAGGAACTGAACTTATTTAAGAAAAAAGACTCAACGGTAATTATCTCAAAAATCAATTTACCTTGCCGATCGCAAAGAGATAGATTAGACCTTGAACAAGTTTTAACTGAGATCTGCTCATACACAGAACCAAACCAGTTAAACCAATTAAATATCTCCTTCCCAATTTTAGATCCATAGAACCTTCCCATCATTAAAAATATTTTTAGGTCTTCGCTAATAAGCAAATAAAAATAAAACTCCAGCAAGATGGTATAAAATATTTCTCCGACAGCAATGAAATAGAGCAGATCTGAAACGATTTTCATTCACTACCGACGGGAGGCCATCAAGTCGTTTCTGTACTATTAAAAGAATTAAAAAACAGTTTTACTGACCTGGCATGTCAGAGGATGCCTGTTTCTCATTCTGGAAATAAATTTTATTTATTTATTTATTTATTTATTCATTCATATAATTGGTTTGTACAACAAGATTTACAATCTTTTATATATGTACAATATTAGACATATCCAATTGTATATTACAGAATAGAAGTTATCACAAAAGGAAAACGAGACAAATTAGAAACAAAAAATAAGAATAAAATTGAGATTCAAATTCAAATTTAATTAAATAACCTAACCTATATATCAACTACTGTATAAACTACTGTTGCCAAGGACATCTCCAACTAGAATCTATCACTAGTAGTCAACAATTCAAATACTTTCTTCCGGAATGCACCAACCATCCACGTCCATTGAATCTCAACTGGTAGAGAATTCCATATTCGAGGTAAATGGACAAAAAAGGAACGAGCGCCAGTCAACGTTGCAAAACGAGGTATAATTAAATTTAAATGCCTTGGAGATTGGGCAAGCTGAATATGCTCCCATAATCAGGCTTACAAGTATACACGAGCTTATGTAAAAATATTAAGGCTTTCAGTTGAAGATACGTATTTAGGGAGCAACCCAGAATTACGCTTCGGTAAGTACTTACATGATCATATCGCCGTAGCCGATAAATGAAACGAATACAACAGTTAAAAGCAACATTCAATTTACGAGAGCAATTATGGTCTAATGCCGGGAAATCGATGCTTCCGTAAGTGAAAAGCGGTATAAGCAGGGTTTTTACTATCCTAAGTTTAGCACTGATTGAGAGGAGATATCCCGAAAGCCAAAGTCTACTCAAGGCACCATAAACATTATTTAATATTTTCTTAACATTGTCGCAGCATGACATCTGTGAGTTAAGTATCACACCAAGATTCCTAACACATTTAGAGTGTGGTATATCAGATGAATGCATAACAACCGGGGAAGTCAGTACGCTCCAACTCCCTCCTGTATGTGATTGTGTAACTAGATTTCCCAGTATTTAATAATAAATTGTTAGCAGCAGACCATTCACGTATACGTTCAAGGTCCATATTTAATCAACAAAAACCATCCTCCGACATACCAGTGGGGCATCTCAGGAAAACCTGCACATGATCGGCATACAGATGCACTTTAGCATCATTTACAAGGTTAGGTAGGCCATTTATGTACAGACTGAATAATAACGGACCTAAGATTGATCCTTGCGGTACACCGCATCTAAGCTGTATCGGTTCAGAAACTCGATTTCCAAGTTTAACCCGCTGGGAACGTCCCATTACGAAGCTATTTAAAGTGTTGCTAGCAGAAGTAGAGAAGCCAAATTCATTATCTAACTTAGATTTTAGATTATTATGACTTACACTATCAAATGCTTTGGAGAAGTCTAGTAGAACAAGAATACTCATATCATCTTTATCAAGCGCCATACGTATATCTGAGTTCACTTTTAATAAAGCAGTTTCACAGCTGTGATTTCGACGAAAACCAGATTGCAAAAGTGATAGTAATGAATTTTCTTCAATATAGTTAAGCATTTGATAAGACATAAGTTTTTCAATAGGCTTGGCAAGAAAACACAGCAAACTGACAGGACGATAATCAGATAAACTGCTCGGAGAATTATTTTTAGGAATAGCAATAACAAAAGCTTTTCTCCAATTAATAGGAAAATTAGCAGATGTTAAAATTGTATTAAAGATGTGAGTTATTACAGGAAGCACCACAGGTACGAGTAGCTTTAAAAAGTGAAGAGGAATGTCGTCTGGGCCAATGGCACTCGACTTAATTGAATTAATGACAATCAACGTCTCATCGTCAGTAACACAGCGGATGATTTTAAATTACTACAATTTGAAGATATTGAAAGTATCGATATCCCACAATAGATTATCGTGTCATTACTGTTCAAGTTGAAAAAATTGACAGTTCTTTCAAAGATAAAGTAATTAAGTTATTAGTTGATCTTGAAGCAAAGACCCATTTTAATAATATAACTATAAGTAAATTGTGGACTAATATAAATATTACGGAAAAATATTCAAAAGCTATGTAGTGTAGCATTTCCATTTTTAAATGCATTCCCAAAGTCATATATGGTAGAATCTGGCTTCAGTCATGCCAATTCTGTTCTAAGAAAACAAAGAAATAACTTAAGTTTGAAATTCCGATGCGATTTAAGGACGAAACTAACAAACTTCAAACCAAATATTGGTTAACTTGCCAAGAATCAACAAGCACATCCTTCAAATTGTTTTATGTACAAATTAAACTTCGTAATAATTAAATAGGTCAAAGAATTACGTAAGTTTTTTTCTTTTTTTTAATGTTTTTATAGAGAGGGTCGATAAAAGGATTAGTAAATTTTGTGGGACCGATGGTCACAAAAGTTTGGCGGCCCCTGAGGTGGATGCGCGTATGAAATTTCGTATCGTCAGCCAACTGTGCAATTTTGATTTTTGAAGTATTTTTCGCATACATTTCTAGAACGGTTCGTCGGACAGAAAAAAATGATTATACACAATTTTATGGGATTTCATATTCTAAACAAGTTTTTAGTACAATAAAAATGTCTAGAACTGATCATTTTCAGAGTATACGTAAACCGAAATTTTTATATGGCAACAACAAGAAGGGGTTGCCCGATTGAGCCCATTTTTGAATTTTTTTTGCTATTACGATAAAAACACCATGTACCAAATTTCAGCTCTGTATGTTGTCACGTTCTCAGGCAGTGTCCAAATATTTAGTGGAAAACGAAACTTCTGTATTGCAAACCCACGAAGCAGTTGCCCGATTTGTCTCATTTTCCAACTTGATTTTACAAAATATCAGCAGTTTAAATGAACGTCTTCTCTAGTTATCGTGCGGACAGACGGACTGACGTCCGGACATTCAAAAATCAAATTAACTTTTAATATTATCCGTGGGTGTCCAATCCACGCAATCACAAACTCAGTATACCATTTAGATTTTATCTAGGGTGTAAAAACACACAGTTAGGTACAAAAAGTTCAAATAACTTGCTCCTTTTCGAAAAATATAAATTGTATAGGTAGAAATATAGTTTATATATATAGACTACCGATATAAAATTTCATTTAATTTTAAATTTCCAAGAATGAAAGTTTTCTTCTCGATAGAATAAACTTTCTTATCCCCAGGGGGAGGGATGTTGTGACTAAGGTGCCCAATGTCCCGAATCACAACAATACAATACATCAATATATTGCCCTATAAAATATATTGATATATCATAGAAATGACCCTGAGAAGCAAAAATTATTTCATTAATTTAATTTGATTTTCGATAAAACCCATTCTCCCTTTGATAATAAAATGCAATTATGCATAAATTTCATGTTATTATCAGACACACATTCCACTCACACGGCATACTTACTTACATACACCGTCTCCTTATTTTTATTTTCCGTATGCAGACTGTAATATGTACATTACCTAATTCTTTAAATCTAATTACATGTGCATACATACAATTATTCTCGCCCTCTTAAAATTTATATTTCAAGACGGGCGCACAACTGCATATCAGATTTCATTTTTTACTTAATGCATATACCTTGCATCAAAACCTTACTGAATTTTTTCATGTACGAGTTTTTAACGTCGAGGTAACAAAAAGAATAAATAGCTTTGTTAAGTTTTCATAGGTACCTGCTTGATATAGCGCAGAGCCTCGAGGGATCCGTTTTTAAAAGCCATCGAGAGGAGTGTCGTACAAAAAAAATCTGAGGAAAATAAAGTGAAATTCAAAAAATTAGAAATCTGTTCTTGTAATCAATCAAGTTGTGTATTATAAATTTTATTATACGAAAAGTTGAATATTATTAATTTTAATGTACGAAAAGTTAAATACTATAAATGTTGATGGTGAAATAATAAAGGTTTAGAAATCTGTTCTAGAAATGAGTTATGACACTAATTGAGTTATTGAAACTAATCTATGTGAAACTAAATAGGATTTACATAAAATACAGTGGAACTGCTAAGATATATTAGTGGTGAATAAAGAAAGCTATATTTTGGATTATTGTTTTAAATTTTCACCTTCCAATTGCTTCTTTCTGATCGTGCCAGGAAGCACGAGCAATTGGCTATAAAACAGCCTGCTCAGAGCAAATGTTTCTTTAACAGCAGTTTTGTATACATTTCATTCTTTAATATGGTAGATGCGAGAAAATATCAATCACTTTACGGCTCCGGGAAACGAAAAGTGAAATACGAACGCCTCAAATGTGAAATAATATCCATAATTTTGGAATGTTATTTCATAATTTTGGGTTTTATTTTATACAAAAATGGAAGGTGCTGACATAAAATCCAAAATCCATAAATGAAATAAACAATTGATCCTGATGAAATAATGTTGAAAGATCATTTGCGAAAATGACAGAAATAATGCCCAATGTTGTGATCTGGGTTTCTTTAGAATTATTCCTCACAACAAGGACTGGGATTGCTTTAAAGAGAAGTTCACCAGCCCTTTATTGTCGTTATTACATTACGTGGACTTGAATTAATACACTTGAGATTGTCTGTGTTAAACGCACTTTTAATTTAACTAATAAATTTTACAAACAACTATAGACAACTTTAATTTAACTTCAAACGAATTTTACAAACAACTTTAGATAATTCTAAGAACAAGACACCTTACCGCGGGTCGGGGATCTCTTGATTATTACAAAAAAAAAACTCTTTTTCTGTTAGCGACGTATCGGCCTTTTATTTAGGAGTATACATGCTATATTAAATATTTTCTCTTGTGCTTAAAGAAATCAAATTAAATGTATATATTACAGTCAAAACACGAAATCCGTCAAAACCCGATTTTACTAGGAAATTCTAGTTCTAACAAAGCGCTCTCGGTAATTCTAGTTTTAACTAATATAACACAGTTAAAACTAGAACTAACAAGAGCGCTTTGTTAGAACTAGTTTTAACTAAAGAATATTTAGTTAATTCTGGTTGTGGCTGAATTCCCGCTATAGTTCTTAGTTAAATCTAGAACTGACTGGTTGCTATTAGTAAATTTGCGTTACAATTGAATTCTCTCGCCATTAAAACTTGATGTTTATTAAGGATGTGGCTATTTATACATACGGTATGTATACGCAATAGGTGAGAGGGGCATACAGATCAGTGACACACATATGCCCCCCGCACACGTAGACACTCACACACATCCGATCGCGCATACACACACACACACACACACACATCCGCGATAGTATTTCATGTATGTATGTCATTAATGTAAGCAGTTTGCACTGACTATAAGGTAGAACAGGCACGGCCTATGTGAATCGGTCTCGTGCTGAAAGTTTGCTTCAATGGGCAATGCGCGTTAGTACTGCATAAAAAGCTGAGTCGGCAATAAATTTATAGAATTTATTGACTTCTGGTTGAAAGCATGTGGGAATGAGTAAATATTGGAAACGTATATCTTTTCTTTAATGGCGATAACTTGTGTGAAGATAAGTTTTTATTAACTCGGGGTTATGAGATGGGTAAATAGCGCCACTCATTACACCAACATTTTTATTTATTTTTTATAAAATTGCCTAAATATTTGAACTAACTAAAATAAATATTATAAATCCATTTTGTATAATTCTTTAGCCAATAAAACATAAAAACAATGTAATCTTATGTTAATAATTACAAATATAGCAACAATGTAACTGTACACACTAATATATAAATATATAACATTAGTCTGGTTTTCTCTTAATTTTTCTTGTTTCTTTTGAGTACGCGCCACCGTTTTCAACTGCCATTTTGAAGACCCGACCTTTAAGAAACTTCTCACGTTGAAATGTTTTTACAAGTTTAACAAATTTTAATTTTTTTTATAATTCTACCTAGTACATCGTTATATGTTCCACTATAGAGCGCGTATGTTTGTTGCAACGCGATTTGTTGAATATATACTATATAGGCACAAATGTAAAGGTCCCGTCCAATAAGTAAAGTGGATTATATTTCGGAAACATTACTTCAGTTGTAGGCATCGGTCTTTACTCCACAATATATTTTCGGGCGTTGTTCCGTTCCTAAATTTGGATATTATTTTTCGGACCTTGATTCGTTTTCTCTTTGGGCTTTGTTTCATCTACTTTGGGCTTTATTTCATCTTCCATTTCGGGCATTATTTCGAAATGAAGATAAGCCCGATATATTCAGGCAATATTTCACTTAGTTCTTTCGGTCGTTATTTCCCGGAGCCTCAATTGACGTATCCATCATTTCAACTATTATGTTCCGGAATGTACCAAATGGCATATAAAATTTTGTGTGCTCTGGTCTGGTATTGCATGCGACATCTGGGTTTTGTGCCATCTAAGGTTTTTTTGAGCGATTACTAGTCCAATCTCAAATAGTTCTAAACATCCAAAGAAGCAGTATTTATACCATTATACTTTATATCTGATCTTTCAACGTATTCACCGACGATTACACCTAAATGATGCGCCGATTGTCATGTTATGTAATAGAAGGTGAATAAGCACTTTTTGAAAACTGAACAGAATGTTACAGAATACTCTATGCAAAGGTGTGTATAATACAATACATATTTGAAGCACTGACATTTTTAATATCACCACAGCTTTCCTGTTCTCTTAGTGAATAGCATCAAGTCTTGGTGAGGTAAATTTTTCAGCTCATATACGGATAAGTGGGCAAACTAAAGCGTATCCAGCCTGCTCCGAGCGGAGGCCTTACAAACATATAGAAAGTGTTCGGTTGTCTCAGGTTCACTTTCTAGGCAGGATAGACACTCATGGCTGTCAACAACTCCCATCTTTGTCAGCTTAGCCTGAAACTGTAGTCAGTGATGATGCCAACCATAACCCCAAGAGATCATCAGAGCAATTCCTATAAGGCACACCAAGTAAAAGCTTTGTGCACCTGCAAGTGCTCAGGTTCACCTATCTCTGCTGGTGCTTTTTACTGACATCGGCTGTGATGAGGGACCCAATAGCTGAGCTGGCAAGACATACAGTCGGTATCGGTCCGAAGAACAAAGAACCACAGCCAGACATGGCTAGAAGAGCAGTCCTTTCATTCCCCATTATCCCCATATGACCAGGAACTCACTGAAGGGACACCTTGTTGTAGATACGCACCTTATCTGCGGCCGACGCGCAGTCCCTCCAGTAACTTAGATGATATCTGAGAGCCACATAGAACCATCAAAGCTGCCTGACTTTCCGAAAGGACAGTGGTGTGCCTTCCACGTGAGTACTGCAACTCGATGTCAAGAAAGTAAACATCCGCAACGGCTCCCATATTTGCGAGAGAGCCGTCTGTGACAAATTTTAGAGCGGACCGGAGAAGGCTCGATGGGGCTCTTCCCTCAGTTAACTATTCCCTTTCAGGAAAACTCCCACAGAACGGACACCCAAAACGAAGATCTGGTACCATCGCATCAAGTGGCATGCGGGTCAGAGGGTTATATCGTTCCAGCCGATACGAAAATTAGCTATGGGAAGAGCCAGTCCAGACATGCTTCCAACATTCCCATGAGCGCAATATGTACACAGCCCTTTTAGCATTTGTCTGAATAACAAGTTCGAGGGGTGGCAGATTAAATAAGATCTCCAGGGCAGCAGTAGCCAAAAATCGCATAGATCCTTGTTAGGCCAGCCAGCTTCCCGATCGCAGGTTCCACTTGCGCTTTTGGCATATGTGAGCATGGGTTTTTCGATCGAGGTATACATCTAGTGCACAATAATCGGACTAAAGCTCCACGTGCAATGTTTTCCTACATTGAAAACAAACCATCATAGTCGCATTAACATTTTAGTCCACATGCAATTCCTAAGTCAGCTTCGAGTCAAGGTCGACCCCGAGGTGCTTAACTTGTGTGAGTGTGCAGAGTGTGTCCAGAAAGCTTTGGAATAATAAAGTACCCAAGCTTAAGTCTCATGGCGAAGTGCACCAAGCCGGTCGTTGTTGGGTTCACGATCATATAATGAAGGGTGCACAAGTCTTCAACAGTTTTGAGTCCTCATTGGATTAAGACATATGCAGCAGCCATACTGTGCCCGCAAATGAGCAGAGAAAGGAAATCCGCATACGCTTCACATGAGAATCCCACGTTTTTTAGCACCGTGATGAGTTAGGCAACCAACATTCACAAGAGTACTGGGGAGAGCACGCCAACCTGCGCCACCATACTGAGAGAGGAGCGGTCACCCAACTCCATGGTTAAGTATCGTCGTCTTAGCACTTGCGTAAGACAGTGCGGTCAACAACATGCCGACGTCCGAGAAATAGGATTACCACTTAAAGCGTAGACATGGGGCAGTGGCAAGACCACGCGATACTCGAAAGTAAATTTGATTTCCTGTATTGATTGCCACCAATGCCCTATGCGTGACACTAAGTAACGATTAGTCAAGGAAGATCTTATAGCACTGCAGTTTGTAACAATTTTAAATTCGATTCTATTCAAATATGGTCGAAGTGCTTAAGAGAATACACTGATACAGCGTTTCCAACTCGTACGAATGGTGTGCCCTTTCTCCTTTGTAGCCATCCTACATGATATGTAATCAACTTCAATTTGTCGTTTGATTGTTCTTGGATTTAGGTGTTTGCGAGTGCAATTCAGTGCGAGCACTCTGAAAGTATAAGGAATGAAGGGGTAACTCAGTTAAATTATTCTTCAGTGTATCGAAAGCATCTTCGTGCTGGTGCTTCCACTCAAATTAGTAATCCTTTTTTAAAAGGTTCTTTAAAGGCGTTGTAATTGTAGCAAAGTCGCAGATGAATTTGCAAAACTTACTCGTCAATCCTAGTAATTGAAGGACATGGGGTACAGTTTTAGGCTTGAGATAATTGGAAACGGCGGATATCTTCCCATTTCTGAGCTGAATGTCTTTAGAACTTATTTCATTGTCAAGATAATCAGCTTTATTTTAAAAATGGAAGTGTTTATCTAATCGCAGTGTCATATTACCACCCCTTGTACTCTTTAAAACTTGCTCCAATGCTTTAAATCAATTTTCACTATCTGTCGTCTATATATACATCGTCCATATCAGCTATCGCTGTCGTGAAAGGTAACGGATCTAAGGCATGTGTAATAAATAGAGTTCTCTCAGTGGAGTCTTTACTGATTGGGATTTCATAATACCCGCTTATAAGTTCTAAGCTTTTTTTATGGTGTTTACGTTCAATGTTCTGTAGTACACAGACATTTTTTACTCGTCCGTCTTCTTTCCAATGAAAAGAATTGGATTACATATCTATATTTAATGAAAAATGACTTACAGTTTCTGGTCGCCCTGCTACATCTTCTTCACAATATGATCTTCTTGCAACAATTTGATTTTCGTTGAACTTAATAGGAAGTTTCGAAATGTTTGCAATTGAAAATAATCTTGATTGACCTTCGTAACGCATTTTGTAATTCAGTATTCACAAATCGGAGCCAGGCTTGTATCTTCAACAACTCCGGTTGAATTTGTAGGACTCACACTAGATCTTTTTGGTCACAATGCGAATTTTGCAATGAGCAGATCGTCGATTTGCGAGTTAGTTAATTTTTACTCACCCATTTCCTTGAACTACCATTGTAATACTTTCTTCATTCAGGACTATTCCTCTTATTAACACCGAAACACTTTGTGCTATATCAGGTATCCTTACTGCTTCTATTTACGTCTCACGACAACTTTTAACTTAATGTCCGCGATACCGAGTTACATAACATACGGTTTTATTTGTAAATTTCGTTTAAACAAAAATGTTTCTTTTATTAACACTGCATAATATCCTGTATCAATATAATCGCAAATTTTTGAAATGTGAAACTCGTTAAAAATGGGGTCGAAAAATGAAAATGAGGGTTATTTTGTCGATTGTGAAGATAATTTCACAGTTGTTTTTTTGGTTTTTGGTCGTAAACTATTATTTGAAATTTGTGCAAAACGGTTAACATTTTTGGACTGAATTTTTGGCTTGTTACATTTTGTCGATATGATACCTCTTTTATTACAGTTGAAACATTTCATTTTTGTAGTGAAATTGCTTTTACGAATAGCTGAACTTTTTCTTTCATCTACATTTGTTATTGAGTTCAAACATATCATGTCCCGACAGTAAGTATTCTCGGAAGAACGCTTTTGTTAAGGTAATACTAAGCAAAAATTAACTAGCGCTTTACAAACTATCAGGCTTATTAAGTATGACAACCTGCATGCGCACTAGCTTGAATTGTTGCATCATGTATCACATCAATTATTTAATTTTCAAGGCAGTACAAAATTAATTTTCGCAAAATAATACTCTGATATGATTCCATTTCTTTCTTTAGTACAATTAACCAAATTTCAACTTTAATGACATAACGAAGATATTATAATCTAGAAAACATTTTATTATTACATCTTCCTTTCGAGGAATTCAGAGCGGTGTACCAAATCTTGGATAATCCTGATAAACGTTTTTGCATGTGATACATATATTTCTCCTGGCAACAGTTTTCATTGCCGTTGAATAATAAATATCTTTTTTTTTAGGAAAGGTATAAAAATTGAAGACATTTTCTATCTTATGTTTTATGGAGTTACTCGATTTGACAATTGAGCGGTTCACATGTATTACGAAACTCAATTGAAACCAATACATTCTGTTCTGGGTTTTGAATTTGAGACGAAACGAGTACTTTTATCAATCTAGTAAATGTGAACTTTCCTTTGGTAATAAGAAACGCCGAACGTCGTGTTGTGCAGAGTTTTGCGAACAAACATAACTCACTACGTTACTTTTTAAGCTATGCTTATTTCGGATTAACCCTGAAGATGTTTTAAGGATGGGATCCCATGTTCGTGAAAGCTGGAAACTATTCTTCCGACTGAAATTAAGTCAACGTTTTATTTCAAGCGCCTCACGAATAAGACGAGGAGTATGATAAGGCTCGCGAGCCAGGAATTCAGCCTTCTCAAAATGAATCCAATGATGTTCTGTTTCTGATTTTTCCCACTGGTTCTTGCTTGCAGCTTGTTTTAAAGTAGAATAAATTGAGTTTTTCAGTATAAATTTTTTCGGTTATCGTTTTCGATGTGGAAGTGCCTTACCAGCAGTTATAATACACAACAGCGGAGACCTTGATTATATTAGGTCTGAGAAACATCTGGTGATATTATTGTGGGTCTGAGAACTGGCAGTTGGAATGTTAATAAACCCAGCAGTGGTACTTTAGACGTTACAATGTCAATTAACCTAGCGGCGGAGCTCCAGTGAAATAACAGACTCTTGACTGTCTTTGAGAAACATCCAAGTGTTGCTAATCTAGCTCTGGAGTAACAGCAGCTATAATTCTCAACAGCGGAAAATTCATATAAAATCACGCAAAAACCTAGCCGTCCTGAAGAGCACTAAGGTTTGTGCCAATACGAAACGCTTCTTCCAATCCATTTTAGAAGTCCAAATTTGAAATGGACAATCGTCATTAGCATAGTTTCTTTCCTCCATACACGGAAAATAGCCCACCTTCTGTTGTGACTTAGGTACCAATGCCCTAAATCACAACCATAAGGTCAATACATCAATATATTGTCCTATACAATATATTGATGTACCTCATAAATGACCCTGAAAATGAAAAATTATTTCATTTTAAAATTTCAATCAAAATTTAAAATGCATTTAGAAATGCATTCCCACAGTGTAACAAAATGCAATTTAGCATAAATTGCATTTTGTTATCAGGCACACATTTCACTCACACGATATGCACACTTACCTGCATACAGTGTCTTCTTACCTTTTTTCCGTATGTACTATGTACATACGTACATTACCTACTTAATCCAATCTAATTGTATGTACATACATACATACAATTATCAAAATTATTCGCGCCTTCTTAAAATTAATACTTCAAGATGGGCGCACAAATGCATATCGGAATACAGTTTTGCATTGATGCATATAGCTCGCATCAAAGAACTTTTGCATTTTCTCACGTACGTTTTTTCAACGTCGTGAGAAAACAATAAAAAAAAAGAGCTTGTGAAGCGATCGTGGGTACCTGGGTGCAAATTGCTCAAACCTCGGGAAATCGCTTTTTGAAATCCGCCAAGAGAAGTTTCGGGATAAAAATATTTGTTTCTAAATGTAATTCGTAACAAAATGATTTTTGTGTCTAAAGTATTTTTACCAATAATTTAATAAAGTGACTCGAATCGAATCTTGATAAAAGTTCAAATCTATAATAAAAGGATTTGTGTGTCTAAAAATTCATATTTGTATTAAAAAAGATTTTTGTGTCTAAAGTATTTTTACCAATAATTTAATAAAGTGACTCGAATCGAATCTTGATAAAAGTTCAAATCTATAATGAAAGGCTTTGTGTGTCTAAAAATTCATATTTGTATTAAATAAGATTTATGTGTCTAATGTAATTAAATCAAGGGACTCGAAACGGATACTGATAAGAGCTCTAATTTATAATAAAAAGATCTCGTGTCGAAAAATAAATATTCAACCGAAAAGAAAGAAGCTGTGATTGAAGTTTTACTACAAACCTTTTCTCCGAACGTTTCTCTACCTATAACCAGGGAGCACGAGCGTGCAAGTGACAACAACTGGTGCCAGCGGTAACCGAACCCAAAGTAATATAAAATCAGTGCCTATAAATTAAAATTAAATAAAAAAAAACAAAAGTTTCGTAAAACTATAATTTAACTGTAAAAAGATAAACAAATAAATTAAAAAGAAGCTAATAATAAAAAAAAAAAAATTAGCCAGGGTACCCAGGAGGTTCTTAGAAGAGTTAAAAGTTTAAGCGCCCAAGCGCTCACCGTGGGACGGAAGGAGGCTTCATCCCTGCCACAACAAGACGTTTGGTAAAGAAGGTAGGACGACCAGAAGAAGACGTCGACCAGGACGACAGAACAACACTTCCAATTTTTGACAACCCAACACAACAACGCCTACAACGGCCAGGAGGTCCAACGCAAAACCCAAAACCAAAAACACAAAACACCATCTTCATCATTAGCCAACATTAATCAACACCAAGCAAACGACATTGGATAGGGTTAAAGGTACAGTTAAAGCCGTTTTTTCTTATATGAAATTCATTTTTATACATATACACTTACAAACATGTATAGTTTTCTTTTTCTCTCAAATATTCTATTAATTAATTCATTTAGCCTATAAAGCGTACAGGACACATATTCAAGTGAATACGCAAGTGAGAGATTTTAATTCAAATAAGTGATCCCATAAATATTTATTAATCCTATTACTAAATTTTTTTTCTTAGATATTCATTCCAGCAATTTTCATAAACGTTTAATTCAATAAATAAAAATTAAGATACCTTCTTCCTAGAAGCGACCTCTGCCGTAAGACCTTGTGAGCTTGCTGGCCAGAGGACTTCGAAAAAAATCAAATATCGATCCCCTGCGATAGAGCTTCATATACCTATCGATCAGGAGAAAGATTTGGTTGGAAAGAGCGATTTATTTTTCTTTACTTGCATTGAGATTTTATTACATCTCTCGCTATAATTTATAAAAAAAAAAAATAAAAAAAATTATTAAAAACGCCTTTTTTTCTCTCTTTCTCCCTCTACATCCAATTAAAATAAATTAACCCTCTTATTATTGACAAATCAAACAAATTATCCACCTTCTTATTACTGTGTTTTTCACACATATTACAGATTACTGAAACACTTTTACTTATACATAATTATTTACGCATAACCAACTTAACAGCTGCTTATTGCTATTGAGAAATCTAACTATTTGTGTTCTACTTGTCTGCCTTTTCTTTGGCCCATAAAAATTTGCCGCGTCTTTTATAGTTCCCCAAATTTAAACAAATCTAAACCTAAAATTATTCCATAATAATAACAGACACACTCTATCTTATAATTTCTCTTTATATTTCCACCTAGTTCTCCGCCTTTTACTTCACGAACCTATCATGACAGAAGAAAACAAATCTTTCGATGAGCTCTGCTTGTCACAAGTCCCAAAAATGACAGAAATTAGACAAATTCTGGCCGACTATCACAGAGCGAATAAACCTAAAAGGACTTCAAATTTTACTTCTGGAAAACTCCAACAGTTGGAAGAACTATGGGCTTAATTTGAAAAATTTGAAACCCTGATTCAAGATCATGAAAATTTTACTGAAACTCATGATTATTTTAAGCAGTCATGCTATGACAAAACGGAGGACTGGTACAATCTTACAAAGGCAACTCTGTCTGATAGGTTGAAATCCATATCAGTCCACACAGAGCGCAAAAATAACCCGTTTTACGTCCCACCCCCAAAAACTTCTCAAAAAACAACTGCAGCTGAAAACAAGACACCACAGACAAAGATCAATCGAATACAGTACGATTTCGATTGCAAGAAGATAGACAAAAAACATTATCTCATATTATCCAGTCTATAGATAATAATTCACTTGCAACTGCAACCCGGGCATATCTAAACCAAAAATTAAACTCGTTGCACAAATATTGGGATGATTTTGAAGAAACACACAATGAAATCATCTTGAATGTTGGCCCAAACGACAAAGACAGCGAATACTTCGCAAATGATGTTTACATAAACATGGAAACATCATTCTCAGACACTGTAATTGCGCTGCAAGAACAATTGGACTCTCGATTCCAAAATGTGACGAATACTACAAATAATTCCACAGAGCATCACCACAATATCTCTTTCAGAGACCAATCAAGATTTTTCCCATCTGAAGCAAAAACATTAATTCCAAATTTCACTGGAAATCCGAAAGATCTCCACAAATTTGTTTCAAGTTGTGATGACACATACGCAACAGCAACGACGGCGAATGAAAAACACTCCCTCCTTAGCTTAATAAGGAGTAAATTATCCATAGAGGCATACAACGTATACAGATGCAATCAAATCTCAGATTGGCCTGAGTTAAAATCGCTATTGGCCCAAACTTTGGAAGTCAAAACCCCTAGGTCCACACTACAATCTCAATCGACTAACTCCAGACAAAGAAGAGAGGAAAGTGTAAAAGACTTTTTGCAGAGATTAAATACAACACTGTCCAAGCTAAATGAAGCAACACATTCCTATACAACGGACAAGGTACTCCTACGGTCTTTGTTAAGAGATAATGAGTGTCAGGCTGTGAGAGCAATTGAAGATGGGTTATCCAATCCACAATTACAGACCTTAGCCGAAGTGCATTCTGATAAATCCTTTTCTGCTTTAAAATCACACATCTTGGAGCATGCATCACGTTTAGAGCAGAAACAACTTGTTTCCCATGCACAAAACAAGATTAATCAAACTCCATTTGAGCAAACAATAAATTCAAATCTTCGTTGCTTCAAATGTAATAGACTGGAGCATGCTGCATCAAGTTGCCCAGTCATACAACGCACCGCGCAAAATTTCAATGCAGTTCCAAAGCTAAACCCCCAATTACAACGCTCTCCAGATTTTAATAAAATTAAATATCCATCACAATCTCCTTCACGTCAATATTGTCATCGGATGGGACATATAATCGAGGAATGCCGGACAAGAGCCGCGAACAACAGTCGTTCTGGCTACAATCAGCAATCAGGGAAATCAAAATAATTTCCAAAAGGTGAAAAATACTCCACCAACAAACACGGCTGACAGACAGCCTCAAAATAGCAACTGGCAGCAGCCAGTATTCCGAGAAAGTCGAACTCCACCGCCGAGATATAATAATGCCAATATCTCGGCTAGATCGCCATCTCCAAAGAGGAGAAATAGCAAAAGTCCATCGGCATCCAGGCAGGGAAACTGGATGCAGCGGGGGTCTCATTCGAAAACCCCTCGCATATAGAAACTACAGCACAAGTCCACAGGAATCCCGGAACAATATCGACACAGTCAGAACAAAATTAATTTGGACGGAAATTAATAAAAATTCACTAACTCTTTCTGTGCCTGTCGACACCTGCTCTGCTCCAAAACTTACATTTTTAATTGATACTGGAGCAGAGATCAGCCTAACTAAACTCCATCCATTGAAGCCAGATAGCATATGCTACAGAGATGCTGTCTGCAATATAAATACTTTGTTTACAGAGTCCACTTCTACGGAAGGGCTCATCTTTGCTAAATTGAATTTAGAATCTTCGAATAATAATAACTCCATCCTAGAACACCCATTTCAAATTGTGGGAAATATCTCCATCCTCTCATACGATGGCCTACTTGGTCATGACATTTTATCTCGATACAATGCTAGTATCAATTACAAAAATAAATATATTTCTTTAGAAATAAACGATTCAAATGAATCTTATCCTTACGAAGAATATTACACTAACTACCCATACGTTTATTTGAAAAGCGAAGACCCAGAAAAGAGGTCTCAAACAAAGAGTCTGTTATATACAGGGATAACAGTCTCCAATAAAGATATTAATACAAATTTATCTCCATCAATTGCTTCGAAAAGCAATGCAAATCGATCGCCAGCACGTACTTCACAAGAAATGAAGTATAAAGGTAAAAATCTATCTCCATCTATAGCCACACAAGAGGCTGAATTAAATAAAATTCTATCTCCATCCAAAGCTTCACAAGATATGAAGCAGGAAAGTAAAAGTATGTCTCCATCTACAGCTGCGCAAAAGGCTGCATCTAGTAAAATTCTATGTCCTTCATCAATAGATTCACAAAAAGTGAATTCCAAGATAAAATCAAAGAAGTCAAAGAATTTCAATAAAGTTTTATCTCCTTCAAATTCTATCGAGTCAGAATCATCGTATAACTCCTTCCAAATTCCACAAAAGTTGGAATCTTATCTCCTTCCTTTTAGAAATCCGAAAGAATCGGATAAATTAAATAAAATTAAAATTCCGGGTCGATCAGAATTCATCATTGAAATTCCAACTCCTTCTATTCAAAATCAATCGGTCTGTTTCAAGAAGGAAATAAGGCCAGGGTTGTTTCTTGAAAATTCGATAGTCGAACCACTCAACGGTATTGCAAAAGTCCTAGTTCTCAACACAAATGAGGAGGACGCCGATTTGGCACCTTACTAGGTGAACCCAGTTTAGCAAGACTTGGACGACTTTGTGGTCATCTCCACAGACTCTGACAGAGATCCAATGCAGGGCAGAATAAATAAACTGCAAAACCTTATCAAATTGGATCACTGTAATTCAGAGTGTTCGCAATATCTGTAGGGAATTCAACGATCTCTTCTTCATAGAAGGGGATTTCCTTTCATATACAGATGCGATTACCCACAAAATCGAGACCCTCCAGGACAAACCGCCCATCTATACCAAGCCTTATAGAATGCCTGGAGCAAGCCGAACTGAGATAAATCGGCTAATACAAGAAATGCTTGAGTCAGACATCATCAAACCTTCACATAGTCCCTGGAATTCTCCACTTCTCCTGGTTCCTAAAAAACCAGATGAGAATGGAAACAAAAATTGGCGAATAGTGGTAGATTTTCGTCGTATTAACGACATTACTATTGGCGATGCGAACCCACTGCCTAATATCACTGATATATTAGACCAGTTGGGGAAGTCGAAATATTTTACCACACTCGACTTAGCCAGTGGATTCCACCAGATAAAAATGGACTCGAACGACAAGGAGAAAACTGCCTTTAGAACACCCTATGGCCACTACGAATACAATCGTATGCCATTTGGTTTAAAAGGAGCCCCTGCTACTTTTCAACGAGCCATGAATAATGTCTTATCTGGCCTTCAAGGCATCTATTGCTTCGTATACATGGACGATATTGTAGTCCATGGATACAATCTCAAAGACCACAATTCCAGACTCACAGCAGTATTTAGCCGCCTTCGTGATTTCAACCTCAAACTTCGACCCGACAAGTGCCATTTCCTAAGAAAGGAAATTATGTATTTAGGGCACATAATTACAGAAAATGGAGTCAAACCAGACCCTGCAAAAATGAAATCAGTTCAGTCATATCCCAGACCCAAGAAGGAAAAAGATATCAAAGCCTTCCTTGGTTTCGTCGGCTACTATCGCCGCCGATTCATCCCAAATATAGCCAAACCACTCACAAATCTTTTGAAAAAAGATACGCCTTTCAAGCTCGACGCAATCTGCGACGAGGCATTTTGCGAATTATGCAATAAACTTATTTCAGCACCAATTCTGTCATATCCCGATTTTGACAAAGAATTTTTTGTCACCTCCGATGCCAGTGATTACGCTATCGGAGCAGTTCTTTCTCAAGTTGATGATCCAGGAGATCACCCAATCGCCTATATGAGTCGAGTTCTCAATGGTGCAGAGACTCGTTACTCAGCAATAGAAAAGGAGCTCTTAGCTATCGTTTTCGCAGTTGAGCAATTCAGACCATACGTTTATGGCAGACAGTTTACAATTATAACTGACCATAAACCATTAGTATGGCTCATGAATCTGAAAGATCACTCCTCAAGACTGATGAGATGGAGAATACGTCTTGAGGAATATGACTACAAAATAGTACATAAATCAGGTAAGCTCAACACAAATGCAGACGCTCTCAGTAGTAGCGAATATTTCGCAGAACCTACCACCTGCGTAAATGTGGTAACAAGGAATCAAGCTAGAGCTCAGCCAAATCTGAACATTCCCGACACGAGTATTATTACTCCAAACCCAGCTCCATCGTCATCAAACAATTCCTCAGTTATAATAACTGAGACTAATTTTCCTCTTTTCTGACTAAAAATGCGAATCCTCAATTCTTCATCTTGACAATGCAAGATACAGAACTTGAAAGAGTGTTGGCTTCGAAACTAAAATTTTCAGATAAATCCCCACTTTCAGACACTGAACTGAACTACTTCAAAAGAAAAAACTCCATAATAATTATTTCCAAAACTAATTTACCCTGTCGATCCCAAAGAGATAGATCAGACCTCGAAAAGATTTTAACTGAGATCTGCTCATACACAGAAGCAAAGTAGTTAAAACAAATAAATATCTCCTTCCCCATATTAGATCCACAGAATCTAATTTTTACAAAGGTCTTCACTGCTAAGCAAACAAACATTAAACTCCATCAAGATTCTATTAAATATTTATCCGACATTAATGACTTCGAACAAGTCTTAAAAGATTTTCACTCATTACCAACGGGAGGCCATCAACGTGTTTCACGTACAATTAAAAGAATCAAAAAGCAATTCTATTGGCCAAGCATGTCAGACGACATCGTAAAGCATGTAAGCAAATGCAAACTTTGTCAGGTGAACAAAGTATCCAGGACCCCAAAAATTCCAATGAAAATCTCAAGCATTAGCTCCAAACCTTTCGAAAGAGTGTACCTAGATGTTGTAGGACCTCTCCCAATTTCTCATTCTGGAAACAAATACATCCTTGCATTTCAAGACGACCTTTCAAAATTTTGTGAGGCTATTCCCATAGTCGACACTGAGTCGAGTAGTTTGTCGATATGGTATTCCAGAAAGTATCCTCATAGATCAGGGTTCTATCCTCATAAGTGACATGTTCGCCGAGGTATCTAAATTGCTGAGAATTAAAAGGCTCAAAACTACTCCATACCACCCTCAAACGAATGGTCCATTGGAGAGAAGCCATAGAACCTTAGCAGAATATCTCCGATCTTATGTAGCAAAAGATCCACAAGATTGGGATACATGGATTCCTTATGCCATGTTTGTATACAATACTACCCCTCATTCGAGTACTAATTATACTCCTCGCGAACTCCTTTACGGATTCCCAGCCGAAACTCCAAACAATTTGAAATCATCTCCAACCGCTTGCTATAATTACGACAATTATGCAAACGAGTTAAAAGCGCGTCTACAGCATAGCTTCAGAATAGCTAAAGACATGGCCATGGCAAATAAAGAAAAATCTAAAATACAGTACGATAAAAACTCCATCCAAAACCATTTAATACTGGTGATAAAGTCTTACTCAAAAGCAGAGTACGAGATAACAAGTTCTCACCACTATGGTCAGGTCCGTATGAGATCATGGAGATTAATTCCCCGAAAATCCCACTATTAAAATCAATAATAAAAACGAAAGAGTCCATAACAATGACCTAAAACTTTTCTCAGAGTAAAAACTTCATCATCTTCAAATATCATTCAGAGATATTAACATAGTGTCATCTTCCAGGTTTCCAAAATGATGCATATAGCATTCATTCTAATTTTCATCCCCTTAACCTACGGATCAGGAATAGAGGTAAAACAGTTAAATGCTATTGCAGGCATTTAATTTGAGGAAATTGGCAGAGCCAATTTCTACACCAACGAGTGGAAATTAGTGACATTCTACGACCTGGAAAATTTTAAAACAGAATTCAACAACATCCAGTTCATAGCCCAACAAATTACAGCGACCTGCCGGAAACTGGACAAATACTCAGCCATGAGCCACACTTGTAACGGTACGTTGTTACAAATAAATCTTATAATAGCAAACATAGAGTATAGGAATATGTTGCTGGTGACTAAAAATAGGAAACAAAGAGCACTATTTAATGCAATAGGCTGAATCTCCAAAGCACTTTTCGGCACATTAGACGAAGATGATGCCAAGATTTATGACGAGCAAATCCGTAACCTCACCCTTAACCAAAACTCCCTCCTATCACTTATGAAAAGCCAAACTGCGATAACCGAAGCAACCGCAAATGTTTTCAACAAAACTAAAGCCGCAATTGAAAAAGATTTCTTGGTTATGCATAAAAACGTAATTGCAATACAGATAGCTTCATCATTAATGGAAAACAAAGCATTGCATAACAAAATATCCATAGAAATTGAATCACTTATTTCCCTGGTTTCGTTAATGGCATTCAGATACAAAAATACCCAGTCGGAATTAATAGATCTCTTAACAGATTCAAGGCATGGAAAATTTCATCCTACACTCATTTCCCCTAGACAAATTGAAGAACTCTTATTGAACATCAGACAGGAATTGCCAAATTCAATGATGCTTCCCATAAATTCTAGAGACAATATTTTATCACAATTTTACAATTTGAGTACAATAGCAGCGAATATTTTCAATAATAAAATAATTATCGAGCTCCGAATTCCACTTCCATGCAAGGAACCATACCAATTATTCAAAGCAATGCCATTACCCACACTCCTTAACGGATCAATCGTATATATCGAACCAGCAAAGGAATACATATTAATATATTACAATCGCGAGCAATTTGCTGAATTAACGCTTGAGGATATTCATAATTGCGCAACGTTGGATCATATGCATTTCCACTGCAAAATTTCATTCCCCATCCTAAACACAAATACAAGAACAAACTAATGTGAAGTGAATCTACTAAAGAAGGAACCTATTAAACAAAAGTGTAAAATTCTGATCTTGCGACAGGATTACTATTGGACGCAATTATCACAGCAGAACGCCTGGCTTTTCTCCCTGAAAGGATCCTTCCACATAGATATTATTTGTGAAGATTGCAGATTAGTTCACAAACCCTGCATGGAATAGGAACAATGCACATCAATCCCGGTTGTTATGTTCGCAGCAAGGAATTCATCCTGCACGGACATAACGTAAAAATGTCCAAATTCAATTCCCATTTTATCGCAACGATAAGCATTTCCAATATAATACGGAATATTAGGTCTTCTCCCGTGGAAACGTTTATAGAAACAAATCCCTTACACATTACAACAAACACGGATCTAGAGAAACTTCTCGAATCCATTCGTTTCCAAAAATATCAAGAAGAAATTCCTCTTAATCCCATAAACAACCACCATATCCACCATTACGCATTGTCATAGTAGCTTCTATCATCTTTATAGTCTGTGCTTATCTGTATATTAAATACAAACCGAAAGTACGCGAATCGAAAGAAATACTTCCTGAACATAAACAGGAGAATGTGCCTACTCCGGCACCGAAAGAATCAAAATTCAAAATAACTCCTGCTCCACAAAGAAAAACCACAGAAAACGTTTAACTTACAGACAATGACAAAAGGAAACGGTAACCCCTCGCTTCCCAATTTTTATCCTCCTTTATCCATCTCCATCCAAACAAAACACTACGAAAGAATTGAGGAGGAAAATAATATCTCACGTTTTTTTTTTTGATAAATATATACATATGTATTTTTTTTTTTATATAAAGAAAAATAAATAACTATTAATGAAAAAAAAAATAAAAAGGTCTCTAAGTGTAAATAAAATAAATAAATTAATAGGGTAAATATGAGTAGCTATAGGACTACCGAACATATATGTAGGTATAATTCAACCTAAACATTATTCACTTTCTTTTATATTATCTTAGAAGCTTTAAATAGAACATACAAAAAGTATTATCAGAAGGCAAAGAAAAACAAAAAAATAAAATAAAAGTAAAACAAATGATGCCAGGAAACAAATTACCTTTTAAAATTAGTAGTAATTTCAATAGAAATAAATAAAAAAAAGGGGAAGAAAATAAATCATAATGTATATAAAATTTAAAGTAATACTTAATACAATAACTTTTTTTTTTCTCTCTAGTATTACACTAATTATCAAATATGTATATATCAATATGTAGATATATTCAATCATTCATTGCGAAATGATAGTACTAATCAACAATAATAAATAATCCACAAGAAAATATGTATCTGCATATAAATAAAAATTGTAACAAAATAATTTAATAACAACGTATAATTAATAAAGTAAAGCTTCTCTATTAGAAATTAAAATATATATATGTATTAGTTTTTACTGTATTTTATAATTTTGTAGTTATTTACAGTTGACTAAATATATACGAGTTCCTTTATATATGCAAATATATGTAAGCATTCTAGTTTACCACATATGAAAGAAAGTTTTCTTCACAGGAGGAATAAAACTTTCTTTTCCCCAGGGGGGAGGGATGTTGTGCCTCAGGTACCAATGCCCTAAATCACAACCATAAGGTCAATACATCAATATATTGTCCTATACAATATATTGATGTACTTCATAAATGACCCTGAAAATGAAAAATTATTTCATTTTAAAATTTCAATCAAAATTTAAAATGCATTTAGAAATGCATTCCCACAGTATAACAAAATGCAATTTAGCATAAATTGCATTTTGTTATCAGGCACATATTCCACTCACACGATATGCACACCTACCTACATACAGTGTCTTCTTACCTTTTTTCCGTATGTACTATGTACATACGTACATTACCTACTTAATCCAATCTAATTGTATGTACATACAATTATCAAAATTATTCGCGCCCTCTTAAAATTAATATTTCAAGACTCGCACCAAAGAACTTTTGCTTTTTCTCACGTACGGTTTTTCAACGTCGTGAGAAAACAATAAAAAGAAAAAAGAGCTTTTGAAGCGATCGTGGGTACCTGGGTGCAATTTGCCCAAACCTCGGGAAGTCGTTTTTTGAAATACGCCAAGAGAAGTTTCGGGATAAAAATATTTGTTTCTAAATGTAATTCGTAACAAAAGATTTTTGTGTCTAAAGTATTTTTACCAATAATTTAATAAAGTGACTCGAATCGAATCTTGATAAAAGTTCAAATCTATAATAAACGGATTTGTGTGTCTAAAAATTCCTATTTGTATTAAAAAAGATTTTTGTGTCTAAAGTATTTTTACCAATAATTTAATAAAGTGACTCGAATCGAATCTTGATAAAAGTTCAAATCTATAATAAAAGGATTTGTGTGTCTAAAAATTCATATTTGTATTAAAAAAGATTTTTGTGTCTAAAGTATTTTTACCAATAATTTAATAAAGTGACTCGAATCAAATCTTGATAAAGTTCAAATCTATAATAATAGGATTTGTGTGTCTAAAAATTCATATTTCTATTAAAAAAGATTTTTGTGTCTAATGTAATTAAATCAAGGGACTCGAAACGGATACTGATAAGAGTTCTAATTTATAATAAAAAGATCTCGTGTCGAAAAATAAATATTCAACCGAAAAGAAAGAAGCTGTGATTGAAGTTTTACTACAAACCTTTTCTCCGACCGCTTCTCTACCTATAACCGGGGAGCACGAGCGGGCAAGTGACAACACTTCCAGGATTTTATAACTTATCGTAAGTGATGGTTGGACTTTATAATTTTTCATGAATGTCGGCTCAAGTTTATTATTATTCACGATTGACAGTTAGATGGATGATAGTTAATAAGTGTATTTTAATATATAGCCCAAGTGTTATTTATGTCAGTGATTGGATCAGATGTAATGGACTCGAGTATTCATGATGACATTATAGACATATTTGCTAAAACAAAAGCCAGAAAAAAAAATATTTTTTTAAATGTTGTGTTATTTTTATGTTAATAAAATGAGTTTTTATGGAAATGTCGACTTTTGTTTTCAATATACTAATAAAATGCATATGTAGGTGCCTATATATATTTTCTAACTGAAACACATATATTTTATTGTGGCCTCATAATGATTTTGCGCCTATGCCTCCAAAAGTATAAATACGGCCCTGACTGTAATTGCATTTTTGAAAAACGACTTGCTTTGAAACATTTTACTGCGGCTTGTTGCCACTCACGCCTCAGATGGCTGTAGCTAGCCCTTTATTCCCACCGAGGTTCAGGAACATGGTATAGCTATAACTCCTAATTTTTTACCCCTACTACGGTGTTGAGGGGGCGTATATGTGGAACGATTTATTTATCAGCGGAAAGCACCTTATATGAAACACACTGTTGTATATGTCGAAGTATGTAGTGCAGTAGTCGCGTTTTTTAAGGATATTTTTAACAGAAGAATCCCAACGACCTATATGAAGAACTTAAAGCGTTATACATGCTCAATGACCCTGCATTAAATACCTAGTGATCCGTAAATTTAAGAAAAAAAATCATTTTTATACAACGACATTTATTGAATTTTCCTTTTTTTTTAGATTAATATTTTTTTTGGCCTTTGCTTTGTGGTAGCTATGTATTCAGGCGTGCCGATTCACTATCAAGAAGGTGATTACCTACGGGCAATGGAATCGGCTACATTTCCCACTGCCTGCATAATAATGCAAATTAAACTAGTAACACTCATCTACCGTGAGGATGATATAAAAAAATATAGGGATGATTTACGTCGGCTCACTCTGAGGCATAAAAATACTAAGCACGTGCAGGTTAGCTTGAAGACGTTCAGGAAGATTCTCTATAGCGGGGTGATTGCAATGGCATCAACTATTATTGGTTACGGACTCTATCCACTTTTTGTGCCAGGGCCAAGATTTTTGACGACCAAAACAATGTTTACCTTTGGCGTTGACACGTTGGCAAGTCCATATTATGAGCTCTATATAGCCTACGAAACTTTGGGGTATTTATTCAACACATGCATCGCTATGTACTTCGATTTGGTAAGTGATATTCCCAACCTCATTCCTCAGTAATATGAATTTTTATCATTTCAGATATACTGCGGTATTCTTTCAGTGACAGGTGCTGTATTCAGAAATATCAATGATGAAATTAGGAGCCTTTTACTTTCTCGTGAGGGAGACGAGGAAACAAAGACAAACGAAGAAAAGGTAGAAAGGGAAAGAACATTGAAAAAAATTATTACTAATTTCTCAGAAACTGCAAAGTAGGTTAATTCACAACATTTGCAAACTTTGAGAACAACAAGCTGATTTTAAATTGAAACTGATTTTCAGGTTCATTAAAGAAACGGAAGAGACGTACATGTTTGTCAACCTCTTACATTTCAGCTACAACCTATTTATAATTGCATTTTGCTTGTACCAGGTATCGCTGGTAAGTTTTCAATTCCTTAATATTTTATAATTTGAAATACAGGGAAATTTAACAGAGATATTTTGTCGTTTACCTGTAATATGTATCTTGGGTATCGCAATAAGTCCGCTTGTCGTACGAAGTTTAATGAAATCGCTGTATAAAGACTAACAAAATATGACCAGATATAACATATTACTTCGTATAGGAAGTCGACACACAACAAGAATTTATTATGCGAAATCTGGCTTATCTTCATTCTTGTTCGCTATGTATTCTAGGATTATGACTTTCCGGACCAGTCAATTTGTAGTCACAATCAACAAAACAAAAGGAAATCAAAACAAATTCACTTGAAAAAAATGTCAAACAAAGAAAAAAGCTGATACTTTTAGGAAAGGCGGGCCATAACCTACTAGTTTTGCAACGATGGTTCCAACGATTAGCAAAGGCCTGCTCGTACATTGACGTCGATAACGAGGCTACTTTTAAATACCAGAACTCATCTAAAATAAAGCATTATTTGTAATTAAAATAGAACACATATGTTGACCATACCGTAATTAGCAGAAACTTCTCAAATGTATTGCAATTTTTAAGAAAATGAGGAATATGTGTGTAGGGCAATGTTCCTGCTTTTGAGTTTTCTGCTGAATTCCGATGAATCAATAAATGAGTCTTCGGATGAGCATGACGATGATATGCCCAAGGAAATTTTTTGATTTCATTGCATATTTCATTAATAAAATAATTCATCAACTTAACAAAGAGCTCGTTGGACAGATAGACAGACGCACAGGCAAAAATCAAAATAACTTTTAATATTATGCGTAGGTGTTCAATCCATTTTACTATACCAGCATATTTCTTTGCGTTACGAGGAAAATAACAAACTTGGTATACTTTGTAAAGACGTAGAGCTGACGACCAAAATGATGTAAGTCATTTCATAAACAAAATTTTCCATCTTATCATATTCTCTTAACATTGTTGATAACTTATTCGGAAGATTTCCTGGCTTCCAGTGGTCGAGGGCTCTGAAGGATGGCCGCAAAGGCCTAAAAAAATAGGCAGCAACTCCAGATTGCACTATCACTAAATGATTATTGGTAGTGCAAATGTTTTGTTACTATCACTAAACGAGTAGTGGGAGTACAGAGTCTATTTCATTATCACTAAACGATTAGTGGTTGTGCAGGGTCTATTGCATTATCTTTAAACGATTAACAATAGTGAAAATACTTTTCATTATCAATGAGTGATAATGAATTCGTGCACATCTTTCACTAGCACTGAACGACAATTTAAAGGTTCGCAGAACTTATATTAGAGTGCAGGCTTGAGACAAGGAGAGATAATGCAATCTGCTGACTCCACTCTACTCTCCCATATAAGTTCTTATCGCTTCTCACCAGAATGGATTTTAGAGAATAGCGTCAGATTTGAAAAATTCCTAATCTCACGTTGGTGAGATGATGAGAGAAAATGCAATCTGGTGACCCAACTACTCTGCCAGTGTAAACGCTGCTTAACTATTCATACGTTGAGCTCGACGACGAAATTGCTGTCCGTGCCGTTCAGCCCGCATCGAGCGAATATTGCATGAAAACTAACTTGAAAAACAAGGCTCCTGTTCATTATGACCTAATGCAATACTGTCTTGATATTACACAGAATTCAAATTTAACGTAAAGATTAAAAACCCTACCGCTCAGTTTTCTGTTAATACAAATTTTAATCCTACGAGCTACGCGTAGTGCCGCATATGCGTAACACTAAATTGTCGATCAGTGCTAGTGAAAAATGTTTGTACTACCAATACACGAATTCATTATCCCTCATTGATAGTGAAAAGTATTTGCACTATAACTTCCGAATAAGTTATCAACGATGTTAAGAGAATAGGATAAGATGGACAATTTTGTTTACGAAATAATGAAGTATTTTTGTCACCAGCTTTTTGTCTATAAGTTCAAATTCAAATTCAAAATGAGCTTTATTGTATAACCTTAGAAGCTAAAGTAGGACTAGTCAATTTTTTTATTAAACGGAGAAAAATAAAAAAATATAAAAGAAACACTCACACACAACAGGATTCAGTCTTTCATTTAAGTTACACACCTTTTTACCCGGAACTATAGGTAGGTATCATAAACTGAATATTTTACGCTGAGAATCAGTCTTACAGTTCACCTTGTAGTGAAAGATTGATTCGAGTTTTTGTAGTGTTTTAAGCAGAAATTTTGCACGAGCGTGAGTATATTCACTGAGTGTTCTTTTCCTGTCTTTTTGCATGTGTACATTTAACTAACTTCATTGAATTGATTCGGTTGTGTACCTGTGAGTGATTAAATGCCCATATTAAGTTTTCTAAATTATTATTAAATAATAATGCATTGGCGGGATGATATCTACAGATATGCAGCATACTTTTGCTCTAGTGTTTATGAGGGTTCATGGGTGGTTCTCTCATTATACTGTGTTCGTTAGTGTGGTGCTCCGCTAACAAGTGAAATCATTGTTTTGTGGTGTCCCGACAATGTTTAATTGTATCTGCGATCGTATTGAGTCAGAGGAGTGGTTCACCTATGCCTTGCTTTAATTGCTCCTTGTTTAAGAGATGAATCATTCGGGGTACACAGCTGCGCATTTAAATAGATAGCTGGAAGAGTTTCGCTCATGTGTTATTTTAAATTTTTCTTGCAGATGCCAATACATCACTGTGGCCAAACAAAACGAATTCAGGTATGGTAATTGAAGAGGAAAGAAGTTGAAACCCTCCTTCATGCTGGGCTATGATATTGTTGCTTCTTGTACCTGGAAATATTTTGGAAAAAAAATCCTCTTATACTAAGCCTATCACAACAAAATTCTAAGATCCACGACAATGCCGCCATCTGGGCTCTTTGTAGTTACATTTTTATACGTTTCCCGTTTAGTAGCCTTGCTGGACACCGAGTGGGCTTTTGACAGGGCCAACCTCGAGTCCAAGTGTGAGGCAGTTTGTCTGCATGGTGTTGACCGCAGTGTGGTGCGATGGTTCAAACAAATGCTAGGACGACGGTACTTAACTGTGGAGTTGGGTAACCGAACCTAGGACGACGACACATAACTGCCCAATGAACAATTTGTACTTTATTATAGCCGCGGGAATGTTCTCACAACTCTTTATAAAATACACTGTTATATAAAATAGTTGTTAAAAATGTTGTGCGAGCTTGAAAAAAACCCTTATAAAGCTAATTGGGTGCACTGTACCAGAGGTGTGAAAGCTAACGTTTAAAGCAATAATAAAAGATTTTAGCAGGCTGCTATATTAATATATATAAATTTGTTATACGTATATATATACATATATAGCTAATTTAATGGGGGTACCCACTGCAAGTTAGTAATTAACACAGCCTATTTGCTTTATTCTTTTGACACTTTAATTCAACTCTTTTGTTTTACGCTTTCACAATTGGATTTCTATTTCTAGGTTATTTTAGCCTTTTTCCTTTCACAATTGGATTTCTATTTCTAGGTTATTTTAGCCTGTTTCTATCCACACCACACTCTCATTATTTTTGACCAACCGACCCACAACCGAATTTTATTTTTTATTTCTTTTCTCTTTCTTGACTTACTGATTCTTCACTTTTCCTTGGCATATCTTTACCTTTATGTGACTCACTTTTTTTTTTACTTAGTGTTAACGGCTTTAAAAACCAACTCTTTTCGCTCTAAAAACGCTCGACTCCGCGTATGGGATTTAAAAAACAACTCGGCTCTTGATCACTTTTATCGCGATTAAGAGCCCTCATTCAGGGTAGAAAATGCATAGTTAGCATTTCTACCCTGAGAAAAATTTTCATTTATTCTGAACTTGATTAAACAAGGCCAGAATATTTTTCGATGGACGGTGGCTTGAAAAAAATGTAATATGATGTTTTTATAAACATCAGCCACCGTCCCGTCGCTTGAAATTGCGGCGCACGTGTACATGTAATGTAAATTTGCGGCGCGCATTTCTTATCGCGAAAGCTTTTTTTTTGTGATATGTATGTACGTTCGTACATACATATTGTAATTTTCGCGACAAATCGTAGTGAAGCTACGATTTGCCTTTTGCTTTATTTTTTTAAAGTAATAATTTTGTCAAAGGTAAAATTTGCCATGGGAATAATTTTGTTTTAATGCATGGAATGTGAAGAAAATTGTTGATGCAAGTTTCTTCACTGATTGAGTTGATAACCTAATCATGTTTTTAATCTTGATTAGCTTATTGAAAATTTTTAATTTTAAATAATTATTTTAGTACCCTTTTTCAGGAATGTTTTTAGATATGTAACAAAGCTGTGCTAAAGTGCCTGAAACCCTTATAAAACCACTTATATCTACACTTTGTTTGCGGAGATATTTTATAGTAGTTGTGAAAACTTCCTTGCTACAGTCATTTGATGATACGTATTTGTGTAAGATGGCTTTCTAGGAATCAAGATGAAAAAAAAATCGCTTGGCTTATAATAATTCACTTTATTCCTAACTAATGAAACTTGCAATAAGTGTGAGTACTTGACTTTTCTTTTCTAACAAAAATTCGAACACTTTCACGAATTTCACTTAAATCACTCAATTACAAATGTTCCCTATAATATTTCGAATAAAATTTTCCTGGAATATTTTGACGAAAATAACCAATGCAAAATTTAATAGAACGAAACAACAAACCGAAATAATGTACGCGCGAATGTCGTCTATTCACTGTTCCGTTGCCTTGCTGGTTGACGTGAATTTCGTTTCAAAGTTCCTAGAAAGCGATATGTATGCTCCTGTCCTACCTGCTTGAATTTCCTGGTAGCGTATATACATATATATGTAGGTCGAGCCTCGAGTTGGACGCCAAATTGCAGGAATCAGGGTGAATAAAAAAAAACGTTTGGCTTATAATAATTCACTTTATTCCTAACTAATGAAACTTACAAAAATTGTGAGAGAGATTTTAGTCGTGTTGGGTAATTTATAGGATTCACGCCTGGAGTCTGTAAACAATATTCCAGCAATTGGAATGTCGAATGGTGGAGTACTGTACGGTTGCCAGGGCTGGGTTGGCGGCTTTGATACCAAAGTGGCGTGCTTCTTTTAAGAGCGCAGTGGGGTGCTATAGCTTTATTTTTGTCTTATTCTTTCTTTATGAAAAATGTTTCATAAATTTACTTCGGAAATATAATTTATGAAAACAGATTTTGTCATCCAACATAATCTTGTTTGCACTAATGTTTGCGTAAAGCTTAAACATTAATTTTCGATTAATACTGGAATAAAACTTCATGCAACTTTAATTTTATTGTAAAAGCTATACTTCTAACTCGAAAAAATACAACGCGCCTACTAAATTCTAGAAATAAATATTTATTATTAAATATATTTTTAATGTTAAGTTCCAAATCGTTTAAAAAAATTAACAGGGAAATCATCAATTTTTTTTCGTTTTATTCGCAAAAAAGATTTGCGTGTCAATAAACGAAAAAGCTAAATGTTAAAATGTTGTTCCATGCAATATACTATTCACTTTTGTTTACAAGAAAATGGCCGAATGTTTTCACCTCACTTTGCAGCTCTTATAAAACATTATAGGTTAGTGTGAAATATTCAGGATAGGAAATGTCATAGTACACTCCATATAACACTTAGTTTTACACAGATTAATTGGTATTTGTAAAGAATAGTTCTTATTAAAGTATTTAATACCTATGAAAATAGCTTCCTTTTTTATGAAGCTGTCGTAAAAGCTAAAATACAGCTTTTGAGTTTTATAAAAGGGAAATCCCAAGCCGTAACCAAATGGTTTTATAAATATTTTAATTAAAATTTTTATTATTATAAAATAATTATAGAATAAATTAGTTTCCGGTGCAAAACTGTTTTATAAGATGTTCGGAATGAGTTCTCAGTGCTACCTTATAAAACAGTTTAGCACCGGAACTCAATAGCAAAAAGCGGTACCTCTAGAAAATAATTTAGTTTTCGCATAAATGTTATACAACCCTTATAAAATAAACATCAAACTCCTGGAACTAAGTTGCTGCAAAAATAATCATTGGGTGTGGAGTTGGGTGGCTGAACCTCTGTCAGTGTGTGGTGGAGAGAGGCTGCGTACAGGATGGTGTCCTTTCCCTGGTACTTTGGTGTAAGTTGGTTGACAGGTTGGTGCTGAAAAATGAGGAATTCTCATGCAAAGCGTTTGCGGATGACATACCTCTGCTCATCTCCAAGCACAGCATGGCTGCTGCCTGTGCTTTCTTGCAACGAGCACTTAATACTGTTGAGGATTGGTGCAACAGTCCTAATATGAGAGTGAACCCTACAAAACTAGCTTGGTGCTCATTTCCAGGAGATGTAAGCTTCGGTACTTTGTTCTTCCATAGCTCTTTGAAACTGTCTCCCCATCTCAAGTACCTCTGAGTCTACCTTGACGCGAAGCAGATTTGGGATTTCATGTTGAGGAATAGTTAATTTGGCTATGAGAGACATCGCTCACTGCAGGAAAACCTTTCGCTAAGCATGGGGTAGTGCTATGTCCTGTATGTACACCTCGATCGTTAGACCCATGCTTACATTTATCTCCTGTGTATGGTGACCGAGGACACCAGCATGCCACTCGATGGGATGGTATCAGAGGAGTGCGGATAACACATTCCAAAAACAGAGATTATAAGCAGTTTCCATCACGCCGGTTAAGGAACCGTGCAACTGAATCTGCCCCAATTACCATTTGCGATTTGTGGACAGATAAAGCCCACTTTACACGAGAATCATAATAACCTTATTTTTTGGGCATAAAATAAACCCAGAATATTTCATGCGAGCACCTTCAAACATCAATTTCCTTTAAAAGTTTGCGCAGGATCAATTGATAAAACCTTTATTGGACCGTGCTGTCTTCCATTGGCAGTGCGGAGCAGCATAATTTTCCAGCAGGACGAGGTTCCTCCAAATCTTATTAGAATAAACGGTTAGTAATCATTTGATCGGACTTTTATCGAATGGATTGGTCGACAAGGAGCGATAAATTTGTTATTTGGCCCCAGTGAATTTTTGTGTTTGAGGACTTATGCATGACCCTGTTTACGTACATAAAATAACAACAGAAGCCAATCTCTTTAGTTGCTGGTGACAAAACTCCCCGCCATCACATTGATATCCCCTATAGTATAATCAATATGATGGCAGGGATACGGCGGAATGATATACTGTATGTATAAGAAAACAAGGAGGACATATTGAACTTTTATAATAATAAAAGTATATTAGGGATCAATATTCATTCTGCAAATAACAGTAAATAAATATTACTCAATAAGTTAATTAAAAATTTCGTCTGAGCGGTTGTATGTAGGTATATGTACATAATCAAATAAAATGTAATATTCTATGGTTTCCAAATGTACGCAGAAAGTGCTGCGGTTATTACGTAAAAGCACCTTCATAGGGTGGTGTATAACAAAGAAGTTACGGGGTGTTAGGATGAAAAATCTGAGAATAGATACCCCCTCTGCTCCAAAGGGGGCCTCCCTTTCTCATTCGAGTTTTTGCTCCTCTATGGTCACATAGTTAAAACTAGTCGCGGAAACCTTGCACAGTAAAAATCCAGAAAATGCGACTTCGTCAAAAAATTATAATCAATGTCTTTTCAACCAATGTCAAAGCATAGTTTCATCAAAATCGGAAATACCCGTGATTCGGAATATAAGCCAAGAGCATTTATCTGTATTGCTCGGTATGTATGCGCATATGGTAAAGTCACTAAATTGATCATCAGTGTCATTGTTGTGATTTTATTTATAAAATTATTAATGAACATTTTTATGTCACCATTACATATTCCAGCAAAAAATAATACCCCAGCTCATCATGAACTAATCGACTAAGCATGGAAAATCCTTTTAAAGAGCACTGCCTGGTCTGTCATAAAAGTGAGGGGCAACCAACCTTAAGTGAAAATGACATATTGGAGCATTTGCTAATATATGCATAAGGGAATATGATCAATAGAATATCAAAGTTCATCAAAGATTAAGAGAGCATATCAAATTTGTTGGAAGTAATAACAAAGATGTAAGAATCGTTATTTGAACAAACAATTTTCGAGTGACTCAGAACAAGAGATATAAATTATGAGAAACAAGGCATCATATATGTATGTTAGTACGATATGCAAAGAGTATAGCACTGACATGCACAATATGGAAGGCTGATAATGAAACATTAACATGGGATCACTTTTTTATTTATTTTTTATTTTTGGTTGAATTATTTTATTCCGCTGAACATCAAATAATAACTTCTATGCAAAATCCACTACAGAACAGTTTTAGTCAGTAGATTTTCCAAATAAATATACAGAATATATTTATTTTGCAACATGTCTAATTGTTGTCCTTCGCCTCAACCTATCTAAATACAAAATATATCATCCACATATCTAAACCAGATTAAAATATGTTGTAACGAAGTTACAAATTTTAAACCGAATTAAATTATTTTTTGTCCGCCACTGGGTTATTTAATTAAAAGTTGAACTTAAGTTCAAGTAACCACGCCACTGGGGCATGCCAACAAGCTGCCATAGTCACAGGCTGCATGATCACCACGCCAGCACATGTACTAGTCAAGTACAAGAAAAGCTTTTCAAAAGACCTTGAAAGCTCAAAAGCTCGGATTGCAGCACCCATCTTCCACAGTGCAACAATATTAGAAGAGAATTTAGTTGCTGTGGAATTAAGGCTACTCAAAATCTTATTCAATAAGCCTCTCTATATTGGAATGGCAGTTTTAGAAATTTGAAAGATATGCCTCTATGATTTCCACTACAGTTTTATGCAGCGTGAATTTGGAGATAAAGGTAAAGTCATGTATACAGATACAGATTCTCTAATATATGAACTTGAAGAGAAAAATGCATATGAGCTTATGGCTGAAAATATAAACAAATTTGATACAAGCGATTACCCAGAAGATAATCAATTCAATTTACCGCTCACGAATAAAAAGATTACTGGTCTAATGAAAGATGAGCTGAATGGGAAAATCATGAGCGAATTTGTAGGCTTCCGCTCGAAAATGTACAGTCTGCGTATAAACGGTGGTAAAACTGTAAAGAAAGCAAAAGGGATATAGACTAATGTAGTCCAGAGACATATGAATTTCGAAGACTACGTCGAATGTTTGAATAACAAGTGAGTATTAACTGCTAATCAGAGCTCCATTCGATCGCATAGCCATAATGTCTACACGATTAGGCAAAAGAAGTTTGCATTGATTCCATATGATAACAATCGGTATGTTATCAGTGGGACAACGGATACTCTACTATGGGGACATTACTCTATTCAATCAGAACAGCAAGGAGCAGACGCAGAAAACATATAATCTAAGGCTAGTCTAAGATGTGTATTGTAAATAAAAATTGTATTATATCTAAAATACCATTTAATGAAATAGTTTGTTTTAATTGTATTATAGTCTAAGATATACATTATTGTAAAATAATGAAAGTATTATTACAATTATAGGGAAACCGATTTAAGGAAGCCCAACCATAGAATGATACGCTAAGAATTAAATGTTAATATTTTTCAATTTATAATAAATCAATAATGATATTTTATATATGATATTTTTTTTTATTAAATTTTCCTATTAAGTCCAGAACTCCCGAATAATATTTGCCCATTACAGAGAGCTCCTAATCGCACGGTTGAGCATTTTACCTAGAATGCTAGGATGGCTTGAGAAAAAATATTTACACGTGGGCTCCACCTTGACCCCTGACTTCACTTTGAAAGCGGAAAGGCGTCAGGTCCTTGACCTTCATCCCTGATTTGGCTTCAATATTGACTCAAGATCGGCATACACAGAAAACGGGACTAGATTCTTATGGTTATAATTATTATATTCCAGCCATTTCTTTTCATCTGATGGAAACATAATTCTGCAGTCGTTTTGATTCTCACATTCAGGAGTGTGTGATTCTAGTTTTTCAGCAGAGCGAAAGTAGAGAAAACATCTCTCACATACATACTTTCTACCATCATGTTTCGAAGTTTGCGTCGATATGAGTCGGGAAAGATCTTTAATCCAGCAGAAATGATATCTGCCGTCATCATCATCAATATCGTCATCCATATGATCTCCATCCTTTGTATTATCATAGTCATCTTGTATCATAAGGAGATTTACATGTCGCTCCATCCTCTGTTTATTAAGTCTAACTGGAACTGTTGTGAGGAAACGCTCTTTCTCTACGTTAACTGATAAATCGTTCTGTCCTTCAAATTGTATAATCTTGTTAAGCGTAATGGGAAATGTAACTCCAGTTAAATTTAGTACAGTAGAGTAATGCGGATACGATGAGGTCCTATCAGAGTGAACATTTGTAGGATATAGCGCTGATGTTACTGCCCACGCGCGGCATGCTTCATCATTATTTTTAACATTAATGCATGCGTTCTTTGATGCAATTTCCTTCGGTAGGAGTATATACGAAGAACCTCGGAGTTGTTCAAACTTGTTGATGTGTACTGCTAGATGTATTATAGAGCGCAGTGCCCAGCCACTGTTTTTTTCATGGAATTCTTCCAGCTGAGTGTGTATTGTATCCAAAATGTTTGATTTGTACCACTCCTCTAAGTTATCATCTGCACTAATTGGAGCAGTTCTCACTTGGAAATATTTAATGTCTTTTATAATTTCATTGTCACCAGTTTCTTTAACAAGTTCTCCGCAAAACGTTGTAGAAATTTTAATATTAAATGAATGTTTTAAGGTATTTTTAACACGACGTGTAAATAATTTGGCAACGTCTTGCATAAATAGCTTCGGCTCGAATTGTTTTAAATTTGCAATAACACCTTTTCGAATTCTGTCTGCGAACGCTGTATTTACTTCCTCCCACTTTACAAAATCACTTCTTCTTACGAGAGTAATTCCTCCACCTCGACGGGGAGTTCTCAATAGTGCTCTCAATGCTTTAGTTTGCTCGAGACAGCGCTCAAAATGTCGTTCCCTAGCACTCTTATTGCACTTCCGAAATGCAACTTGAAACTTATGCATGACTCACTAAAACTGACTGATGCTCCCCAAGAGTTTGCTTGGGCTTTTATAGCAACAGTTTGTAAACATGAATGATCCTGCTGCTGCACCTTTTGCCCGTTTAACATAAGATCACTGCAAATATTTTAGAATATTAGGACTCCGCTGGGGGCTCCCATTTAGTAGTAAGGGAGTCTGTTTCATGGCTTGTGAAGTATTTTTGAGGGTTTTGCTCATACCAATCATAAAAGCTTTTATTTAATTTACAATATTCTTATTAATGCACCTCAGCTGCACACATACATAGCCAACCAAAGATCTACACCCATGATCATTAAAGTGACCCCTCCCCGCCGTTAAAGATCTCAGCCAACAAGTTATATAGCCCCGTTCAACAACAAGCCTGATTATTCCAGGCAACCATACTATACTCATAGTATATAAAGCAGACAAGCAAGCTCCAAGCTGGCATGTATATTCTCAAGCCCACCTCAAACATGTGTGCTAGAGAGAGAAAGATGTTTTGAGAGAGCAAGATGGTTTCAAGGTACGGCACGGTATTCACTAAAGCTTCCTAATGTGTTCGTGCGAGACATATTACATAACTCCACTACTCACCCAATACTAAATTAATATAATCATACCACCTTCTTTCATCAAAACTTTTAATTTAATCCACCCCAACCAACCTAATGCTTGCATGGCAAGATTTAAAAATAAGTCAATAACACTAACAACTCTCGACCATCGCCACGGTCTTCACCAAAGCTTCTATATCCTACTAGAATTATGTGATACTAAATACCATCCACCAAAGCTTTTAACTTATAGTAACACGGTCTTCACTATTACACTATTGATACAACACCATTTCGGCTGATGATACTTCGTAGGATATAAATATGAAGCGGCATTGCTGATAAGGTTTTTACTGAGCGGAAGACTTTCCAATAGACAAACCAATTCTCAACTTAATGCTTACAAAAATAGCCTAGACTTGAATTATGAGTAATATGAATTACATCAGAAAAGGTATGATCGCTAATATCACGAAAACCATAGCCCGTAGATGATTTCTGATAAGACTTTTCAGTACACGCACACCCCTACACCGAAAATTTTCTAGGTTTTATTTTCCATTCTTACCATCCCAAGCAGCCGTGATCTCTTTTTAGATATCGAATATCATGATCACTCTTGTTTATACATACAGACCACAACTTTCGTTATAGTTGTTGTTGATTTTTTGTCAGCAAAAGAAATTTTCAATTATAACTTCCACTACTCATCTAAGACAACTTATCAGTTGTTGTTTTTTCCAGCTAAAGAAATTGGGAATCGTTCAATTTGTTTATTTTAATTGGGTCTGTGCGAATTTTGTTTACATTATTCGACTGCAATTTTGTTTACATTATTCGGCTGTACGAATTGTTTATGCAATAAATCAAATTAGAAGCATTGCACCTGAAGATCAAAAATTAGTCCATTTCTTATCTAAACCATCATATCTATCTACGTTAGTTGTTGTTCTTGCCAATTTAATAAGATGGTGCAACACGGAGTATCGCCAGGTAGAACACCTTTTAGTATGACGTTGTGTGTGTGTGTATGTGTGTATGTGTGTGTGTGTGTGTGTGTATGCGCGTGTGTAGCCTCGCAAAAGTGTCCCGATTCCTCTGTCCCACAACTCTACGCGTATATAGCAAGTTTAAAGAACATTCACACAACACCTCCATGGTCTGATGGTAGAGCGCCTCGGATTTTACAAAACCAAGTGTTCTCGGTTCGATTCCAGCAAAAGCCAGCATTATTTTATTAAAAATCAGCTAAGACAGAGCTTGATCAGCTGACGGGGATCAGCCAACCAGATGACGTCATCCCCTGGTCAATCAGACGGTAGGAAAGGAATTCCCCAGGCATCTGTGACAATCACCGACTATAGTCGGTGACTAAAATATCAGTTGACTTAGCCCGTTACACACAAAAGCATTCGCTACGGCAAACTAGTTTATTGTACGTTAGTCAGCAACTAAAATATCAGAAGGGAGTTGACGACTGGCCACTGACGGAATCGAACGACTGTTGTTCTCAACCTCCATCAGCAACGTTCATATCAATTAGCTGATTGCTGTTTATCGCAGCCACCATATGTAAAGTTTTTTCTTTTGTTAAATATTAATAAAGTTTGTACTGACTAAAATATATATTTGTATAAACATTTTGAGAAACGGACCTACATATAATATTGTAAGAAGCAAGGCCTTAGCTAGATATTTAAAACACAATATTTCAGATGTAATTCAAAAGTTCTTTCTTTATTTAACTTTACTGTTTACTCGCACAATTCACAAACAATTATCAAGTCAATTCTTTAGTTAACACTGTATTGTACTTCCAATTATCACAATCCAAATAGTTTACCACGTTCACTTCACTGTCTGAAATAAGACTCGCCTTCTGGATGTGAGAAGGACCCGTACTTATATTCTACGAATTATCCTAGAACCTTCCTGAATATTTCGTTCTCCAAACCTCGTTTCTGGTTGTACAGCCACACAAGGTCACCTTCATTAAATCCTAGCACGTAAGACATAGCGGGTCTTCATCCGATCGGTATTTACCGCTAATTTTGCTCCCGTTTCCTCGTACACATCAGCCAATCATTATGTAAGCTCCGATATTTAGTCGTCTGGTAAATTTTGTTCGCCTCTGGGTGTACCAAACTTGAGGTCGCTTGGTAAACGCATCTCCCTTCCGAATATGACTATAGCTCAAGTTTGTCCGGTAGTGTTGTGAACAGCTGATCGATAAGCCATTAGGAACACGGGAATATGTCGATCCCATGCATTTGTGGCACCACTCCTACGCGTCCTCTCGTATATGTACCCAATAAAACCTTTCTTGTATTTTGGAATTGTTTTATTCACCCCAAATGTCCTCCAGATGATCCACTGTGCATTTCTTCTAGAACATCTTTGACCTGGGATGCTGGCACGACTATCTGTATTCGGAATATGACTCGCCGTTAGTTGCTACCCACTGGTGTTTTAACATACCACATTTAACGTGAAGAAAATTCCATTAAGCCCAGCAGTTTTTCAGTTTATCATTCATCTCCGAGATATCCGTCCATTGTCGCCTTTCCATGTCTTCTTTCCAAGCAAGAATATCTGATAAGTCTGGGTCTTCCCGTCGTGCTGTTCGCAAGCTCTTGTTATCCCAGCCCGTCGATGGTTCCACCGTTATCAGTTGTATAGTTGCCTTTGTTTCGTTTTCCTTCACCCGATTGCAATGGTTGGATTCAAGTTTGCATGGACGTCGGGAAAGGCCGTCGGCATTTGCATGGATACGTCCTCTTGGCGTTGGATTTCAAAGTCATAAGCTTGTAGCCGCTCTATCTATCTCACCACTTACCCCTGCATGGTCTGTGCGGAAGATAAATTTCTGCCCGTAGAGATATTTATGGAAATGTTTTGTTGAATTTACAATAGCAAGTAGCTCTTTTCTTGTAGCACAATAATTTCTCTTTGATTTTGAAAGTGCTTTACTATAATACGTTACTGGCACCTCTTAACCACCCTCCTCCTGTGAAAGCACTACCCCGATACCTACATTGCTGACATCCGTGTCCACTATAAAAGTTTTTCCCAGCTTTGGACAGTAAAGTACTAGAGTTACCCTGAATTGTTGTTTCAAATTCTCGAAACTCCCGTTACATTTATCTGGCCGTGTGGACGGCTTTCCTTTTTCTGTAAGTTGATGTAGGTTCCTTGCTATATCTGCAAAACCTTTCACGAAACGCCTGTAGTATGTCGCTAGACTAAGAGAACTCTTTAATTGATGTTTGTCCTTTGGAACTGGCCAGTTTTTGACAGCTGCTATCTTCTCTGGATCAGTTCTTACGCCTTTGGATGAAACTATATGCCCCAAATATTTTACTTCATTCTGTAACACGGAGCATATGGGAATTTGGGAGATAAGGATTTCGTTTTCCTAGAATTCCTCATTCCCTAATTCTCCATTCCCAATTCACTAACATGATTGGAGAATTAAGGAAAACGTAAGAAATGTGAAAATGTGCGAATCGCCTGAGACGATTAAGGGTATCACTTTTTGTTGTAGAGGGTTGCACCTTTTTCCATATTTGAGCTAAATCTGTCTATTGCCTTTCAATGTCGAAATAAATTGAAGTTTCTTTTTTGTAGGGGTAGCTTTGGAGGGATGTAGGAGGGTAGGTTTTCTGGAGTTTTTCCCGGATAAGGAGAGAAGAAGGAGAATGTATGTGGTATCCAAAAAAAAATGGGCGCTCAGGGCGAGCAAGATAGGTGGAGAAAATGGAGCGGGGGAGAGTATGGGGTAGAAATGGGAGCTGTTTAACGGGAATTAAAAAATATATAAAGACAATATCAACAGCTGCAACAATTCGCAGGGGTAAGCTCAGGATCTGTAAGCCCAATAAAAAAAAAATAAGAATTCACTTTGGTAATTATGTATGAATAGCTATTATAGGCTATATTTTATTTCGATTAACGGTAATTTGCAGAATTCTGGGGCCTCGGCGGCAAAATTAACTAACTAACTCTATGTGGGAGGGCTGTAGAGCATTGGGTTTTTTTATGATAGATTAAGGGTTTAGAGCGCAAAATTATGGGTGAAAAATGTTGGGGGAGGCTGTTTTGGGGGTCGTACCAACCCTCATAGGGGTTATCCAAACTACGTCATGTTTGGTACCATTTTAAAGAGGGAGGAGAGGGTAATCGAGTGGTGTAGTTTGTCCTTTGATCGTTTTAACGTGATAGCTGACTTTTGACCGACGAAAAACGGGTTCTTGCACTAGAGTCATATACACCACAGTTCTTATATTTTGCATATATTTCTTCTGTTCTTCTTATTTCACATCCATCAGTACTCCTTTGTGAACATTTTTGTCATGGGAAGTGAAATTCCAGGACCTGCCAGTTCTTCGCAATGATGAAATGAAAATATGTCCATTTTTGTACCAAAAACGGCCACTTTTTCACCTTAAAAAGACTGCTACATTTCTTTTACAGTTATCTCCGCAACCGTTTATCGGATTCAAAAATTAGTTACACATTTAATTAGGGGACAAATTGTGGATACGATTTCATCCTACACACAAGCTTTACCATGCATATTTAAAAATGTTACTGCATTTCTTCTGTACTGGAAGACGATCAAATTATTCATTTTAATTCTTTGTGCGGCAGCTTGACAAGATGAAGCCACAGGTCTTAATGGGCTGTTTTCTTTGTGTAAAATAAGAATTGACGGATTCGCAATCTTGAATTTAAATTTGCCTATTCGTGTTAATATGTTATTTTGTCTATTTACTGATTTAATCACATGTTGGTTAAACATTCTGGTCGGATCTCGATTTGAAATATTACAACATTCATTTTTCCTAAGCACCGTTGCATTGTATTTATATAATTTAATTTATCTTACTCTCTCTACTTTCAAGCCTAACTATATCTTGTTTGCTGAATTAGGCTTTATTGCATTTAGAAGCTCCACTTTCGTCTCAGCGTCATCTGCTGTCAGCGCTGCGTTTAAATGTTAAGCCTGGTCGATGATATTAGCCTCGCTTATTCCTACTTCTGCTGCATACTATAAGATATTGTTCAGCAGTTGCATTCCATTGGCGGTAAACTGCTTATTAGAGATGCTAACTATTCTCGAACAAAAGCCGCTGCACGCTATGCGGTGGTGTATATGCCGATCAACTATTCCATGAGTCATTAACCTTTCTAGTTTGTGTTTTTGTCAGCTAACTGCTGATGTGAGAACTTACTGATGTCGTCATTAACCTCATCGGAGAAGAGCTTGAATTCTTGTGGGTGGAGATGGTGCACTAGCTTTGTTTGGGTTTCTTTCAGATGCATTCGGATATTATCTATCCATTGATACTGCTTACTTTCTTTTTGGGAAATATTGCACATTACTCGGAAACTAGGCAACCGATTTGCGTTTCACACTCTGCGAGAAGATCACGAAGTATTGTACCACAAATGGTTGAACTTTATTTTGAATTTAATCTTCAGGCGGCGATAATAAACCATTAGATTACATATTATGTCTAAGCTTCTCAAATAATTGATAGAATTTTTTGATTGCACTTGTTTAAATTATTCATGAATAAATTTAAACAAAAAACCAGGAAGAACTGCTATCAATTAAGTTACTATATTTTATATAAAATTGTTTAGATTAACTAAGCAATGAAAAAATTTGTAATATTCGTGTTCATTATACTTGGCAATATGGTAGATGGGTGACGCCAAAAACCCTCGTAAAATACTTCCCAAGCCATAAAAAACTAATGTATGCATGGTCTCTAAAAAGTTTTATATTTACTCTTATGGAAAAGTGACTCGAATTTGATTTTATATAATTGTACACACTGACTTTACTAAGGCATTTGATAAAATTCAACATCAAAGAATATTAGTAAAGATGCGGTCCTTGGGATTTCACGATTGCTGCCTAAGCGAAAAAGGCAGTGTCGTAGTTGTGAACGGTTTTCAATGTATTCCTTTTAAACAAGTTTCAGGAGTCCCTTCAGGGTACAATTCGCTCTTTAATGTATCAGTGTAACCGATGTAAAAATACAATAAGAATTTACAAAAAAGAGTGAACACACCCTTTAGCCTTTAGCTTACTTCGAAATGTAACAGGGTGATAAAATGGCTCCTACCTCTCTCCGGCCCCTGAAAAAATTTCAAAAATCCTGAAGATTCCCAGGAGTCATAGTTATTATAGAAAAGAAGAATTATGAAGATCCGGTTAAAAATAGCTGAGATAAAAACAAAGGTATCTCAACAAAACGGCAAAAATTAAGGAAATGCCGGTTTTTCATGGCGTTTTCTGACCGTTTTGGTCGTTTTCAAAGTTTTTATTTCTACTATTACTACTTAATTATACAGTTCTTCAGTATAATGTCAGCGGATAAAATGAAGCCTGTTTTGTTTGGAACGTTTATTTCTAATTAGTTTTCCGCTCGGGCTGATAGTTTAGGAGAAATCTTAATAATAGTAGAACAACATCCTTTTACGACGGCTTTTTGTAAAAGTTTCTCTTTACGGAATAACGGTGCTTCTGAGGAATTTTTTTGAAAAGATGAAAAAGCTTTTTAATCGAACTCTTATGCCTATGATCGAAAAAAAAATTGAAAAGTAACTCATATGTAGCAATGGGGTATATGGGACCCAGATGAGGAAAAACTTTGAACTTCGGGAGGAAAAGCTCAGTGAGAAAATGTGTCGAATTGAAATAAAAATATTCTAGTAGCTAGAGTATTTTGTTACCTTTAATTTGTATATAAATTTTTTTCTCTACGGGCATCCGTTATGATGCAGGGTCCGACAAAGTGAAAAAGTGCCTTTCAGGCAAAATGTAAGAGGGTGGAAAAAATACACTACGAAGTATACCGGATTGAAAATTTAAATACGCCATTCGATAGAACTCGGTGGGAGCTTTAATTAGACACCCCACGTTCCATATTTGGGTCTTGAGGGTGTGGAGTAACAACCCCCCACCCTATAATTCCCCCAACCCAACTTTTTTTCATAACTTTAATCCCTTCATCGAACTAAAGGCAAATGCAAAGTTGGTTTTTTGATCCGCCCCCTTCCTCTCCCCGGAAAAAAGGTTCGAATATTGAAAATAATTAAAGCAAATTTCTCAACTTCAAATACTATTATTAAGTAATTTAGGGGCGAAAAAGTAAATCGATCACACCAATTTGTTTTTTGGTGATGTTTATTAAGTTTTGCAGAAAGTTTCATACTGTTTGATGCGCCATTACTTATGTTTTGGGTTCACAAATTTGCAACACCTTTTTTGTGGGGGAAAACCGTGATGCGAGTAGATGTAAATTGAACATCCTGCTAAATCAACCCTGTACCACCTAGAAAAAATTTAAGTGCACCAGGCGATAGTCCTGAAGAGGATCTTTTATTTGGCACAGTGGAAGTTTTCCTAGGACACTCCGCTCACCCTCAGCACACTCTGACATTTGACGTTAAATCTGACCTCCTAAGTACAACTATACAAGTTGGCATTGCTGATAAGGTTTTTACTGAGCGGAAGACTTTCCAATAGACAAACCAATTCTCAACTTAATGCTTACAAAAATAGCCTAGACTTGAATTATGAGTAATATGAATTACATCAGAAAAGGTATGATCGCTAATATCACGAAAACCATAGCCCGTAGATGATTTCTGATAAGACTTTTCAGTACACGCACACCCCTACACCGAAAATTTTCTAGGTTTTATTTTCCATTCTTACCATCCCAAGCAGCCCGTGATCTCTTTTTAGATATCGAATATCATGATCACTCTTGTTTATACATACAGACCACAACTTTCGTTATAGTTGTTGTTGATTTTTTGTCAGCAAAAGAAATTTTCACTACTACCACTACTCATCTAAGACAACTTATCAGTTGTTGTTTTTTTCCAGGTAAAGAAATTGGGAATCGTTCAATTTGTTTACTTTACTTGGGTCTGTGCGAATTTTGTTTACATTATTCGACTGCAATTTTGTTTACATTATTCGGCTGTACGAATTGTTTATGCAATAAATCAAATTAGAAGCATTGCACCTGAAGATCAAAAATTAGTCCATTTCTTATCTAAACCATCATATCTATCTACGTTAATTGTTGTTCTTGCCAATTTAATAACATGGTGCAACACGGAGTATCGCCAGGTAGAACACCTTTTAGTATGACGTTGTGTGTGTGTGTATGTGTGTGTGTGTGTGTATGCGCGTGTGTAGCCTCGCAAAAGTGTCCCGATTCCTCTGTCCCACAACTCTACGCGTATATAGCAAGTTTAAAGAACATTCACACAACACCTCCATGGTCTGATGGTAGAGCGCCTCGGATTTTACAAAACCAAGTGTTCTCGGTTCGATTCCAGCAAAAGCCAGCATTATTTTATTAAAAATCAGCTAAGACAGAGCTTGATCAGCTGACGGGGATCAGCCAACCAGATGACGTCATCCCCTGGTCAATCAGACGGTAGGAAAGGAATTCCCCAGGCATCTGTGAAAATCACCGACTATAGTCGGTGACTAAAATATCAGTTGACTTAGCCCGTTACACACAAAAGCATTCGCTACGGCAAACTAGTTTATTGTACGTTAGTCAGCAACTAAAATATCAGAAGGGAGTTGACGACTGGCCACTGACGGAATCGGAACGACTGTTGTTCTCAACCTCCATCAGCAACGTTCATATCAATTAGCTGATTGCTGTTTATCGCAGCCACCATATGTAAAGTTTTTTCTTTTGTTAAATATTAATAAAGTTTGTACTGACTAAAGTACATATTTGTATAAACATTTTGAGAAACGGACCTACATATAATATTGTAAGAAGCAAGGCCTTAGCTAGATATTTAAAACACAATATTTCAGATGTAATTCAAAAGTTCTTTCTTTATTTAACTTTACTGTTTACTCGCACAATTCACAAACAATTATCAAGTCAATTCTTTAGTTAACACTGGTATTGTACTTCCAATTATCACAATCCAAATAGTTTACCACGTTCACTTCACTGTCTGAAATAAGGACTCGCCTTCTGGATGTGAGAAGGACCGTACTTATATTCTACGAATTATCCTAGAACCTTCCTGAATATTTCGTTCTCCAAACCTCGTTTCTGGTTGTACAGCCACACAAGGTCACCTTCATTAAATCCTGCTGAATTAGCACGTAAGACATAGCGGGTCTTCATCCGATCGGTATTTACCGCTAATTTTGCTCTCGTTTCCTCGTACACATCAGCCAATCATTATGTAAGCTCCGATATTTAGTCGTCTGGTAAATTTTGTTCGCCTCTGGGTGTACCAAACTTGAGGTCGCTTGGTAAACGCATCTCCCTTCCGAATATGACTATAGCTCAAGTTTGTCCGGTAGTGTTGTGAACAGCTGATCGATAAGCCATTAGGAACACGGGAATATGTCGATCCCATGCATTTGTGGCACCACTCCTACGCGTCCTCTCGTATATGTACCCAAGAAAACCTTTCTTGTATTTTGGAAATTGTTTTATTCACCCCAAATGTCCTCCAGATGATCCACTGTGCATTTCTTCTAGAACATCTTTGACCTGGGATGCTGGCACGACTATCTGTATTCGGAATATGACTCGCCGTTAGTTGCTACCCACTGGTGTTTTAACATACCACATTTAACGTGAAGAAAATTCCATTAAGCCCAGCAGTTTTTCAGTTTATCATTCATCTCCGAGATATCCGTCCATTGTCGCCTTTCCATGTCTTCTTTCCAAGCAAGAATATCTGATAAGTCTGGGTCTTCCCGTCGTGCTGTTCGCAAGCTCTTGTTATCCCAGCCCGTCGATGGTTCCACCGTTATCAGTTGTGTAGTTGCCTTTGTTTCGTTTTCCTTCACCCGATTGCAATGTTTGGATTCAAGTTTGCATGGACGTCGGGAAAGGCCGTCGGCATTTGCATGGATACGTCCTCTTGGCGTTGGATTTCAAAGTCATAAGCTTGTAGCCGCTCTATCTATCTCACCACTTACCCCTGCATGGTCTGTGCGGAAGATAAATTTCTGCCCGTAGAGATATTTATGGAAATGTTTTGTTGAATTTACAATAGCAAGTAGCTCTTTTCTTGTAGCACAATAATTTCTCTTTGATTTTGAAAGTGCTTTACTATAATACGTTACTGGCACCTCTTAACCACCCTCCTCCTGTGAAAGCACTACCCCGATACCTACATTGCTGACATCCGTGTCCACTATAAAAGTTTTTCCCAGCTTTGGACAGTAAAGTACTAGAGGTACCCAGAATTGTTGTTTCAAATTCTCGAAACTCCCGTTACATTTATCTGGCCGTGTGGACGGCTTTCCTTTTTCTGTAAGTTGATGTAGGCTCCTTGCTATATCTGCAAAACCTTTCACGAAACGCCTGTAGTATGTCGCTAGACTAAGAGAACTCTTTAAGTGATGTTTGTCCTTTGGAACTGGCCAGTTTTTGACAGCTGCTATCTTCTCTGGATCAGTTCTTATGCCTTGGATGAAACTATATGCCCCAAATAGTTTACTTCATTCTGTAACACGGAGCATATGGGAATTTGGGAGATAAGGATTTCGTTTTCCTAGAATTCCTCATTCCCTAATTCTCCATTCCGAATTCACTAACATGATTGGAGAATTAGGGAAAACGTAAGAAATGTGAAAATGTGCGAATCGCCTGAGACGATTAAGGGTATCACTTTTTGTTGTAGAGGGTTGCACCTTTTTCCATATTTGAGCTAAATCTGTCTATTGCCTTTCAATGTCGAAATAAATTGAAGTTTCTTTTTTGTAGGGGTAGCTTTGGAGGGATGTAGGAGGGTAGGTTTTCTGGAGTTTTTCCCGGATAAGGAGAGAAGAAGGAGAATGTATGTGGTATCCAAAAAAAATGGGCGCTCAGGGCGAGCAAGATAGGTGGAGAAAATGGAGCGGGGAGAGTATGGGGTAGAAATGGGAGCTGTTTAACGGGAATTAAAAAATATATAAAGACAATATCAACAGCTGCAACAATTCGCAGGGGTAAGCTCAGGATCTGTAAGCCCAATTAAAAAAAAATAAGAATTCACTTTGGTAATTATGTATGAATAGCTATTATAGGCTATATTTTATTTCGATTAACGGTAATTTGCAGAATTCTGGGGCCTCGGCGGCAAAATTAACTAACTAACTCTATGTGGGAGGGCTGTAGAGCATTGGGTTTTTTTATGATAGATTAAGGGTTTAGAGCGCAAAATTATGGGTGAAAAATGTTGGGGGAGGCTGTTTTGGGGGTCGTACCAACCCTCATAGGGGTTATCCAAACTACGTCATGTTTGGTACCATTTTAAAGAGGGAGGAGAGGGTAATCGAGTGGTGTAGTTTGTCTTTGATCGTTTTAACGTGATAGCTGACTTTTGACCGACGAAAAACGGGTTCTTGCACTAGAGTCATATACACCACAGTTCTTATATTTTGCATATATTTCTTCTGTTCTTCTTATTTCACATCCATCAGTACTCCTTTGTGAACATTTTTGTCATGGGAAGTGAAATTCCAGGACCTGCCAGTTCTTCGCAATGATGAAATGAAAATATGTCCATTTTTGTACCAAAAACGGCCACTTTTTCACCTTAAAAAAGACTGCTACATTTCTTTTACAGTTATCTCCGCAACCGTTTATCGGATTCAAAATTAGTTACACATTTAATTAGGGGACAAATTGTGGATACGATTTCATCCTACACACAAGCTTTACCATGCATATTTAAAAATGTTACTGCATTTCTTCTGTACTGGAAGACGATCAAATTATTCATTTTAATTCTTTGTGCGGCAGCTTGACAAGATGAAGCCACAGGTCTTAATGGGCTGTTTTCTTTGTGTAAAATAAGAATTGATGGATTCGCAATCTTGAATTTAAATTTGCCTATTCGTGTTAATATGTTATTTTGTCTATTTACTGATTTAATCACATGTTGGTTAAACATTCTGGTCGGATCTCGATTTGAAATATTACAACATTCATTTTTCCTAAGCACCGTTGCATTGTATTTATATAATTTAATTTATCTTACTCTCTCTACTTTCAAGCCTAACTATATCTTGTTTGCTGAATTAGGCTTTATTGCATTTAGAAGCTCCACTTTCGTCTCAGCGTCATCTGCTGTCAGCGCTGCGTTTAAATGTTAAGCCTGGTCGATGATATTAGCCTCGCTTGTTCCTACTTCTGCTGCATACTATAAGATATTGTTCAGCAGTTGCATTCCATTGGCGGTAAACTGCTTATTAGAGATGCTAACTATTCTCGAACAAAAGCCGCTGCACGCTATGCGGTGGTGTATATGCCGATCAACTATTCCATGAGTCATTAACCTTTCTAGTTTGTGTTTTTGTCAGCTAACTGCTGATGTGAGAACTTACTGATGTCGTCATTAACCTCATCGGAGAAGAGCTTGAATTCTTGTGGGTGGAGATGGTGCACTAGCTTTGTTTGGGTTTCTTTCAGATGCATTCGGATATTATCTATCCATTGATACTGCTTACTTTCTGTTTGGGAAATATTGCACATTACTCGGAAACTAGGCAACCGATTTGCGTTTCACACTCTGCGAGAAGATCACGAAGTATTGTACCACAAATGGTTGAACTTTATTTT
>OZ005740.1:118126104-118205471 GCA_963930735.1 Dioctria linearis | reverse complement strand
GGGCAGAAACTGTCAACGGGGGAGGTATCTGGCAAAAAACATTGTGGTACGCCACCTGCATCGACCCAACCAAATCTTCTTTTTTTAGCTATTATTATTGAGTCGTATTCGTATTAGATGACAAAATGTAGATGCAATTTTTTACCGAATGTAATCAATATCGATTTACACATACTTTTATTTTATTTTTATTTACTCATTAACTGTCTGTACGTACATATATTTTTATATATATATACATATCCATACATACATATACATATAGATACACATATACATATATACACATATATACACATCTATACATACACATATATACACCTATATACATACACATATATACACATTCATACACATCTATTCACAACACACATGTACACATCGATTCACATATATACCCATACATATAATACATACACATATAACATATTCATAGCTAACTCCTCCCGCTACCCATGGGCAAGCGAGCTTCCCCCCATACTCACCCACTCGCGCAGCGTAGCAAGCACCCATACTAGCAGTCGAATTATTTACCTGTGACAGTGATTTTTTTTTATGTAGATCTTCTTATTAGTGAACTGAAAAGAAAATTTGTATTAATCAGAATATTTACCTGCGACAGTGATTTTCGTACATCATCATATTGGCAAACTGTAGAGCAAATTTCGGTTTAACCATTATGTGCACACATAATTTGCATTATTTGAAATACTTACCTGTGCGTCGGTGAGTCTTATATACCATAGTAGTGGCGAGCCTGAGAGAAAATTTGGGGAAAAGTTTCCTTGCACGTAACAAAGATCATTTTGAAATTTTTTCCTGCGTGACGGCAAGTTGGATTTATACCGGCGAGGAAGTATCCCTCTGGCAGAAGTTATGGCAAAACATGTCGCTCTTTCATATCCGAAGGAGCAGGGAAGCGAGGAGGTGAACTCAGACTTCAACGTAGTTCTGAAAAAGCTAGCAGATAGTTGGAAAACCAGTGTCCAACCGTTTTGGTAAAGGAGGAAACCCCGAATATGATTAAACCAGGTGTTATGTAAGTCCATAGCGAACCACGATGGAGTGAGTAGTTCCATAAAGGTGATGGTCGCGGACAGGAGGGAGGTCGTTTCCACACACACGCGGCAATAGATGTAAAACACGTACGGATGGGGCTGAGCATTTCGAAACGGCTTTGGAGGCTTAGCCAAGGAGGATGGGGGCGATTGGGCCCGGTTCAGACTTCAATATATTATAGATTCATCATATATCATTATATAGATATAGTAACTAGAATATCAATATAAGATAATAAATATACCTAACTACATACATATAAAAAATATAAATTCATATTTCATTTTTTCCATTCTCACCGAATGGGAATCACACGCAAATTATGCTGAGTATGCACATGTGCCCGTCGCCACCAGACGAAATACGATATGCACATTTGTGTCGTATTATGAAGGCATGCATGGGAATCCGAATTTGTGTGAAATTCTCATTCTTATTATTTGCAAAAGAAAGAAACTAGCTTAGTAAACATTTTTTGAGTATTATAAATTAAGTTTATGAAAATATAATTTTCAGTCTCGTTTCAATCATCAAATGAGAAGTTTTATTTAAAATGCTACGTAGTGTCTATTTGGAATTGGCGTTGCGGTACAAGCACCGTTAACATAGAATATTGTTAAAATCAAGGTACAAGCACCTTGATTAAGCATCACGAGATTCAATGTAGAATTCGTTACATTCTTTGGCGTTGCGGTACAAGCACCGTTAACGCAGCCATTACATCAAGGTACAAGCACCTTGATCAAGTAGAATAAAAGAATTCTATACATTTATTGGTGACGCCGACGTGATACAGGTTTACGGCGGCTTGTGACGCATATCAGAAGTAGCAATCATGGAGCAACTCGCAAAACAGCAGAAGGCGACGGGATCAGAAATTGAAAGAGCAATGGACAACTACATTTAGGACGGCCCAAGCAGGCGGCACCTTCAATACTGCAAAGAAAGAATTCGTCAACTAGATGAATTGTGGAATACATTTGAAGATACTGACAACGAAATCCGCACTAATCATAGTAAGGATTTAGGCCATCCATATTATGCAAACGGCTGTTACGAGGCGATCCAAAACATCTATCAAGTCCATCGCAGCAAAATACAAATGCCTAACCACCTCAAACGAAGAAGGTGAAAAAACAGAGGAGAAATTGCCTGAAGAAAATACAAACGCAGAACAAATCTCCATGGAGCCACGTCAGCCTATAACAAACCAAGCTGATCCAGTGAATGACATGGGGGAAGGCGATGTTAAGGCACGAGAAGTACACAGAAATCCGACGAATGAAATAAGCAAACTGAATAGAACACAAGAATCAGTAATAGAGTCCCAACGCCGCCTCCTAAAAGGAGTTGAGATTGGTTTGCATGACTCTTCTAAATATTTTTGTGAAGTAAATATGAAGACCATCAATCATTATTGGTCAAGAATCGAGACACTTCATCATAACATATGGGAGATCACAGGAGAGCCACTCAAGGCGGGCTACAATATTGAGGAGTATTTCCAATTGGAGGAGCAGGTTCCGGACAAGCTAATCACTCTATCTGAAGAATTGGATAAATACCATCCTCAACCATCAAGGTTTATGTCAAGCATCAGCCCGACAGTAAAATCACCAAAGATCACGCTCCCTAAGTTTGATGGCGATTACCTGAATTGGCGGCAGTTCTATGATTTATTCTCCCAGATGGTACACGAACAGCCTACGGGAGACTGTCAAAAGATGTGGTGCCTTAAAATGAATCTCTGTGGAGAGGCAGAAAAGTTCGTTTGGCACTAGGCTTCTTGTAACGTCGCTTCTGAACAAAATGTTATCTCAGCCTACTTTAACTACAGATAGGGTATCAGGTATCAAGTCACTACATGATACAACTGAAGAATGCCTATTTGGACTTGATAATCTTAGCGTTGATACAGGAAGCTGGGACCCGCTATTATTACATCTGCTGATCAAGAAACTTGACAGAACAACACATGGGTTATACGAGCATACACTATCCCAACCTAAAAAGTTGCAATCAACAAACGAATTCCTCAGCTTTTTAGAGATTCGGTTCCAATCTCTTGAGGCTCTGGGCAACAAGGCGAAAGGATTAGATGAACAACATAGAAGGTCAGTTGTAGCAAAATCATTGAGCTCAATAGCCATTCCTATGTCGACGTGCGCCTGTTGCAAGGGAGATCACAAGCTCCTCGCGTGTCAAAAATTTCTTCAGCTGACACCAACCAATGGCTTGAACCTTGTCAAAAAGGCCAGTATGTGCATCAACTGCCTTAAAACTGGGCACCTAGTATCAAGGTGTATCTCACGAGGCTGCTTAAAGTGTGCTAGAAAACACTATACCTTGCTCCAAGTAAGCAGCAGCATTCAACAAACCTCGTCGATGAATCAAAACAACCCATAAGATCACCTCAAACACTTATCAGCATATGCAGATCATTCCTCTGCATTACCAGCACGCAGCACTCAACTACAAAGAGGCTATGTCCTTTTGGGCACTGTGGTAATAAGACTAGTAAACAATGAAGGTTCAAGCGTAGAATGTAGAGCTCTTTTGGACTCGGGCTCTCAGCTAAATTTCATAACTGAGAGACTCGCCAAGAAATTGGGATTAGCACAAGTTCCTGAACTAATGGATATAATGGGAATTGGTCAAGGAAAACAGCAAGCCCAAAAAAGAATCAACATTTCAATAGAATCTAGAGTGAATGGCTTCAATACCATACTGGAAGCCTTCGTTTTGCCAGAAATCACATCATACCAGCCAACTCGTACTTTAAATACAGCAACATGGCCAATAACGAGCAACATCCAATTAGCTGATCCACACTTTAATCGTCCTGGACGTATAGACTTCCTAATTGGAGGAGAAGTCTACTTTCAACTATTGTCTGTTGGACAAATAAAGCTTGGAGGCCATCTACCTACACTACAAAACTCAGTACTTGGATGGATAGTAGGTGGAAAGATAAACGACATATCTCAACCAAATGCGACGTGTGGCATATGTAGTGAAGATGAAGGATTTGACCAGCAAGTGGAGAAATTATGGAAACTGGAAGAACCTCAGTCATCAGAAACCAGATTTACCACAGCAGAAAAATACTGTGAGAATCACTTCGATCAAACAACACTATTGTCAAGCTTCCATTCAAGGTGATCCGAGCAAATTAGGTGAGTCAAAAGATCTTGCTCTACAGCGCTTCTCAGCACTAGAGAGAAAGTTCGCTAAACACCAAGATATCAAACTACAATACATCGATTTCCTGAGCGAATACATTCGACTCGGCCATATGCAAGAAATTGATATTAAGACAATTGAAAAGCCCTACTATTTTCTGCCACATCATTGTGTCGTTTAAACCGGAGAGTAGTACCACGAAATTGAGAGTCGTTTTCGACGCATCCGCCAAAACATCTTCAAATTTATCATTGAATGATATTTTGTGCACTGGACCAAGAGTCCAAGATGATTTGTTCTCTGTGCTTCTTCGCTTTCGATTTCCCAGATACGTATTTACTGCTGATATCAAAAAAATGTATCGGCAGATATTGGTGCACAATAACGACCAGAAGTATCAGTTGGTCTTATGGAGGAGTGACCCTACTCAGAAGCTCAGATGTTACAAGCTCAACGTTAGTAACATATGGAACTACCTCTGCTCCGTATTTGGCAATCAAATGCTTGCAGGGGCTCGCAAAAGAGGAATCAGATAAATACCCACTTGTCACCGAAATGTTAAAATCTAACTTTTACGTGGATGATGTCATGGCTGGATCAAATATCTTAACTACAGCGGTTGAAGCACAGACGCAGCTAAACTCAGTACTTCAAATGGCGGGATTCAAACTACGGAAATGGTGTGCAAACCATCCCCGTCTAATTAAGGGTCTTCCCAAAGAGGATATAGAGCTAGAGCTTGATTTTAATGATGGAACTGAGGATCACATAAAAACCTTAGAGCTCACTTGGCTGCCTAAAATAGATTCATTTTCAATAAAAACATCGTGGAACAATACATCCAAGGTTACAAAGAGCAGGGCATATTCAGACATAGCACACTTGTTTGATCCCCTTGGCTTCATGGCACCAGTAATAGTTGTTGCCAAACTGTTCCTTCAAAGGCTGTGGGCTCTTAAAATCGATTGGGATGCGGCCTGCCACAAGAGCTCCACACAGAGTGGATTAGATTCTGTGAAGATTTGAAATCGTTAGAGAATATAAAATTTACAAGACATGTATTCTCCCATACATCATCCAGTTCAATGCAAATACATGCTTACGCAGACGCATCTGAGAAGGTATATGGTGCCGCGATATATATCAGATCTGTGAGTAAGGACAATATCATAAGTGTAAGATTGCTTTGTGCCAAGTCAAGAGTCGCACCGCTTAAACAAACAACACTACCACGTTTGGGAATTATGTGCAGCCAAGCTTGCGGCAGAGTTGACAGATCGCATCAAGACAGACTTGGACTTAAGAGACTACGTTCTTGTGGACAGATTCAGAAATCGTGCTTAATTGGATCAGTTCTCCCTCAGCATCATTTCGTACATTTGTGGCTAATAGAGTATCAGCCATCCAAGAACTAACTACAATACAACAGTGGGGACATGTCAGTTCACGGGAAAATCCGGCTGACGTGTATCGCGAGGCATATCACCAGGAAGATTGGAAACTTGCAATATTTGGTTCTATGGACCCCTCTTTCTACATCGTGCTGAGTCCACCTGGCCAATGTCACACACAATTGACACAAGCAACATTGATCAGACACTGGAAAGAAGGGGGGATACAATTATCATTAGTTGCTACGGAGGAAGCAGTTAATTTCATCGATACGATCGATCATAAGAACTCATTTAAGAAATTGCAACGGATAGTCGCATATATGCTGCGCTTCATAACCAAGATGAAAATCCGCTATCTACAAAGCTCTCGTTTCAACCCAACAGTGCTTACAACATTCGAACTAGAGGAGGCCCTCACTATCATAGTTAAACAAATGCAGCAATATGAATTCAAGGAAGATTCTACACAACTACTACGGTACGGAGAAGTTAGCAAGAATAGTTCATTAAACAGTCTCGCTCCCTTCATCGATGAAAGAGGAATCATTAGAGTCGGAGGACGGTTGCAAGCATGATACTATCTTGCGATGCGAAGCACCCAATCCTACTTCCATACTCCGATCCGTTCACGAAGCTTATAATGACGGATCTGCACATGGACAATTTGCATTGCGGCCCACAGACACTCCTTGCAGCAACCAGACAAAGATTCTGGCCCATGAAGGGTAAAACCATTGCCCGGTCTGTAGTTCAACGATGTGTACGCTGTGCACGAGCTAAACCAAAGTTGATGACACAACTAATGGGGAACCTACCAGCAACTAGAGTGCAGCCAGCACGACCGTGTATGAATGCCGGAGTTGATTTTTGTGGCCCCATTTGGAATGCGGCCGCTAAAATCATGCATAGTGGTTTTCTGTTGCTTTGCGACCAAGGCCACTCATCTTCAATTAATGACAGACTTATCGGCCCATGCCTTCATCGGAGCCATTAAGCGTTTTCTAGCAAGACGAGGACACTGCAAGAATCTTTATTGCGATAATGCAACCAATTTCATCGGGGCTAAGAACCAGCTATAAGAACTAATCATGAACACTTGTAGTGCAAAGGGTATTGATTTCCACTTTATACCGCCACGGGCCCCTCACTTTGGCGGCCTCTGGGAAGCAGCAGTGAAGTCAGCTAAACATTTATTACATCGATCAATGGGTTCTGCATTATTAACATATGAAGAATTGGAAACCGTAATAATTGAGATAGAAGCCATTCCAAATTCAAGGCCTTTAACACAGATGTCCTCGAATCCAAATGATCTGACCGCTCTAACACCTGGTCACTTCCTTGTCGGCGAGCCCCTTACTAATCCAGTTAATCCAGAGGCTCAGTCCATGAAGATAGACATGCTTACAGGATGGAAATTACTGGCACACATCACAAAAGAGTTCTGGCATCGCTGGTCAAGGGATTACCTGAATGAGCTACAACAACCGCAGAAATGGAAAGGGAAATCTGAGAATGTCAAGCCCGGAACAATGGTTAACATTAAAGAAGATAATGTCCCAGTTATGAAGTGGCCACTGGGACGAATCATTAAAACTCATAAGGGAGAAGATGGACTAGTGAGAGTTACAGACGGTCGAACGGCAACAAATGTGTTCCGCAGGACTATTCACAAACTATCACCACTCCCAACAGAAGAGGAAATGCAGGAGAAGGGCAACTCTGCCAATCCTGAAGTTGAGCGCACAAATCTAAGATACAACGAAGTCGGCCAATCAACTTCGACTAATGCCGAGGAGGTTAGACAAGAAAAAGATGCACCCCCAAAAAATAAACGAAAATGATCTCCAATCTCCACCATCACGACACTACTATTGACCTGCATGATCCTACCTACGATCAGGAGCTCACCGGTCGAAATCGCGCCATTCAATTCCCAGCCGGGAATTTATTTTGAAACCCTGGGAGCAGTAAATATAATTGCAAACGAATGGCATTTGGTCTACTATGACTTACGACCATATTGCGCTGAATACGAAACTCTCCGAAACGGAACTGCTATTTTGAAAAGCATGTGTAAACTGCTGAACGACAAAGGTCCATGCTCGAGAATCATTAGCCAATTTCAATACGTCTTTGAAGAATTAACAGACAGCAATGAGCTACTTCAATCTGGAGCAAGTAGAAATAAGCGAGGTGCCCTCAATATTGTAGGAAATGTGGCAAATGCACTATTCGGAGTATTAGATTCAGAATACGCTGAGAAGACGTCTCAGACTATTGAAAAAATTAACCAGAATGAAGGTCATTTACTACAGCTTCTAAGAAACCAAACGTCTATCATAGATTCGACAGTGAATATCATAAGAAAAAATCAAGAGATGAATAATAAGCACGTTCAAGAGCTAGAAGCCCAAGTCTCTCAAACAGCGACTCGACTAAATAACATCACTGAAGAATTGTATCAAGAAAAGATAGCACAACTCTTCGCATCATTATCCATACAGCTAATGCTGATCAACACCATTTCTCAAAGAGCTCAATCCTCAATACTAGACGTCATTACCAACACTCAGCAGGGAAGGGTAAGCGCAGAACTACTGTCGCCACAACAACTAAGGCATGAGGTAATTACTATCAAGACACATCTAGCTTCATCGCTAAGACTACCGATTTCACAAGACAACATAGCCAACCTTTATAACCTCTTGACTATAGAAGGTCGTACGGTCGCACATCATCTCATCTTTAGGCTGAAGCTACCTTTATTGGCTGCAGGAGATTTTGAATTATTCAGAATCATTCCAATACCAGTATTAATCAACGAGCCATTTGTGGCAATCAAACCATCTTCACATTTCTTGGTCATCAACTTACATCGGGATCAATATTATCCACTGACCGAACAAGAATTATACTCTTGTGTTATCACAGAAGAAGCAAACCACATGTGCAAACAGAGGCATCCAATTTATCGAAAGGGAGCCAACATTAGTACTTGTGAAATAGAATTTATCAACCATAAGCCTCAGTCACCAAGTTGTCAAATTATAACCATTGAAGGCAAACAACAATGGATACAGCTTTATAATCCCAATCAATGGATATATGCTGTTAAGGAGGAAAACAATAATAAACATCGTCTGTGGAACAAATGTCACGCAAGCAACGCTAGTGGCCACCGGAATTCTTACACTTCAAGGGTATTGCACAATTAAACAAGAGTTCATAACAATCCAAGGACACAATACATATCCGACCAATTCAAGAACATCCTTTACTCCAAGTGGAAACTTGACAGACTTCACTGATCCTGAAAAGATAACACCTCTATCCCAGAAGACGCACATCTTTCAATCCAACCTTGAGGAACTTGAAGCATTGCAAAGGAAAATCACCTTACAACAACTTCATGAGCTGCCGTACCGAATTCAGCCCCATGACATACATCAGTACACCATTGGGTACATTGGCCTACTCTGCATACTAGTGATCGTGTCGTACTTAATCTGGAGACATCGAGCGAATCTTTGGGGAGAACAATAAGACCAAGCCGACGCCACTTCCCCGCAAAAATAGACGCGAAAGCTTCACCGTAGAGGTCCACTTGGATGAGTAGTTGAACAAACCGTTCAACGCGGGGGAGGATGTTCAGACTTCAATATATTATAGATTCATCATATATCATTATATAGATATAGTAACTAGAATATCAATATAAGATAATAAATATACCTAACTACATACATATAAAAAATATAAATTCATATTTCATTTTTTCCATTCTCACCGAATGGGAATCTCACGCAAATTATGCTGAGTATGCACATGTGCCCGTCGCCACCAGACGAAATACGATACGCATATTTGTGTCGTATTTTGAAGGCATGCATGGGAATCCGAATTTGTGTGAAATTCTCATTCTTATTATTTGCAAAAGAAAGAAACTAGCTTAGTAAATATTTTTTGAGTATTATAAATTAAGTTTATGAAAATATAATTTTCAGTCTCGTTTCAATCATCAAATGAGAAGTTTTATTTAAAATTCTACGTAGTGTCTATTTGGAATTGGCGTTGCGGTACAAGCACCGTTAACATAGAATATTGTTAAAATCAAGGTACAAGCACCTTGATTAAGCAGCACGAGATTCAACGTAGAATTTGTTACATTCTTTGGCGTTGCGGTACAAGCACCGTTAACGCAGCCATTACATCAAGGTACAAGCACCTTGATCAAGTAGAATAAAAGAAAACTATACAGGCCCATTATTACCCAAAGTCGGGCCCTCAACAACATCGGAGACCCCTCTCAGCTCTCTCACTCTCTCTCAATAGCTCATTTTCCAGCGTTGTAAACACTCCGGGTGAATTAACACTTGTTCGGCGTTGCTGACGTCTTCAATTCTCCTTCTTTTTGCAGGATGTAAATAAAATCAATTTTCTTCTTTTTAGGCTTTCAGGTTCCACTATGAGAAGGAAGCCTGCATTAGATCTTTTTTTTTCTGTCCGTCCGTCTGTCTGATCAGTTATGTTGACGATTTTGAACAGCTTAACAAGCCGGCTGATCGCTAGCGGCATATTTGCTGTGCAGCCGCCCACGCTAATCCCGCGATGATTTTGTAGCAAAGAGGTGTCGGATGCAGTATGTATCTACATTCAGGTACAAGTGAATGTAGGTAGATCTGTCGGCTGACAAGCTCTTCATTACAGAGTACATTGAAAATACTTTTTCAAGTAGAACCAAAATTATAAATAATAATATAATATAAAATTATGAAAAATTTATAGAGAACGCGTGGTGTGTAAATCAGGCACCCTCATTATGTATTATGATCAAAATGGAAAAAGTTATGAAGTAATAATTATTGCTTATCTTTAGTATTTAAATTAAAAATTGTGACTAACTCCAAATTTTTGTTTTTTATATAAACAACAATAATTTTTAAAATTTTAATTTCTTATAATCGAAAATACTAATAGGAAATTATTATTATTTTTTTCAAAAATAATTATTTGATGATTTTTATTATTTCAATTCAATTCAATTCAATTCTTTATTTCCTGGGTAATGGTACATTAAGAGTAAAAATGTGTTAGTTGAATATACCTATATAAATACAAGCTAAATTTGTTTTTATTGTTTTTTATTTTTTTTTGGTTTTCTCTTATTTTTATTTTATAATGTGGTGGTGACAGCAGTAAATCAAAGAAATAAAATTTTTTTTGAAATGATGTCATTTTGAAATGCCTGCAGTAGTGTAAATGAACAGTAAACTGATAATATGTACACTGAAATACAAAAATATAGTTTTAATATCTCCTAGAATACACTGTAGTTATGACAACTCAGCTACCTCTCAGCTTATTTTTAATGAAATTAATGATTGCGACGGTGAATAGTTTGATGAGAGCGATATATTAAGCAGTACTCTTGAGGTAGATGATCAAATAAAGTTCAAGAAAGGTCTTCGTCAAGAGCGAGTAATGGGCAAGCAAGTATACAGCGAAGATTGGTTAAGAGGTGCTCATCAAAGATACCAATCAGGCATTACTTAATTTGATGAGAACATTGCAAGATACAAAAAGGCTTACAAAGGAAGCTGCCTTTTGCGACAGCTTGCGTATAAAATTGGAAAAGGCGCAATTATATTCAGACCGATTTGTGCCGTTCCAAGTAAAACTTTTGCAATTGCTGAGTGAAGAAACCGCAAATGAAAGCGTATTATCCCATCAACATGTGACCAGTTTTAGTGATAAGTATATTTGACCTTAGAATAAATAGTACAGTAGTTTTAAGTAATAAGTACTGTGTGTGTAAAAAAATTAAATGTTCATAAAAAATGCCGTATTTTTATTGAAAGTTCTCTACAATATTTTCAATATATGTATTCTATCTTCCAGCATTCACAATAAATTCATTTAAGGTGTTACGAATAGTAAATCGATCTTTTGGGGCATTAAACCTTCCAAAAATCCTACATGTTTCCAGAGGCTGTAACTGCTCTTCGTCATAACCCTTCAACTCTTGTGTGTCATTAAAACTGTGGACGTATTCTGCAGAACAGTATTCGCCGTCATTAATTCTAACAAAATTATTATCGCAATTTTTTCAGCGTTCTGTGGGAAGCAATTTATAGCAGTAGGTTAGGTTAGGTTAGGTAAGAGGGGTGCCGCTATACAACCAGCCAGCCTCACTTAGACCTTCAACGGGTCCATTGTGCCCCTAGAGCTCATGGGATAACCCTTCAAGCCGCGGATTTATCCTGCTTTCCTTGGGAAACTCAGGATATATCCAAGACCTTTAACCTAGATCCATTCTGCCTCACTCAGAAAACTCAGGATGCATCTGAACTTTATACTTTGAAGCTCCCCCAGACTTGAAAAGAAGTAGCTACCTAGTAGCCTACCTCTTTTATTCATCAGAGCGGGGCATTCGCAAAGCACATGTTTGACAGATTCAATTTCCTCCGAGTCCCTACAACTCCTGCAGAAATCGTTCGCCGCTATTCCCAGTCTTCTAGCATGGTCACCTATGGCCCAGTGACCCGTCATGGCCCCTACATGGTATTCATGGTATTCCTGGTATTTGCTCTGCTGCTATTAAGCAGTTCCCTTGTCCTTTTCCTGTCATATACAGGCCACAATTGCCTCGCAATACGACAGGCATCCCTGCTGGTCCATCGGAGGCCTGCCTTTTGATAGACGTCCGTGATGATTTCCTCTTTTAAAGCTCCGATTGGGACTCTCACGTAAGCTACAGCTTCGGAGCTATCCAATTCGGAGCCCTTTTTGGCCAACTCATCAGCCATCTCGTTGCCTGAGATATCCTTATGGCCAGGTACCCAGCTTAGGGTCACCTTGTGCCTTACAGTCATTTCCTCAAGCCTGGTTTTACATAACTGCACCAATTTTGATTTTACCAGCCCAGAATCCAGCGCCCTGATGGCTGCCTTGCTATCCGTATATATGCAGATATGCCGGCGGGCTCTCTGCACATGAATACCAATGTTGCCGCCTGATAAATCGCTGCGAGCTCTGCCTGAAAAACACTGCATTTGTCAGGCAGTCTATAAGACTTATAGCACTAAGTAGTGCTCTCCATCACATCGTCATTATTCCAAATGTTTTTTCAATTTTTACACTGATTTTGACAACGTTTTGTTGAAAACATCCTCAAATTCTGACCTATGTCCGAAATAAGCTCTCATAATATCTGTTTTTAAAAGGAAAACGGCAGTTTAACATTTGAGTTAGGTAAGTTTGCTTTTCAGGCAAGTCAATTCTTCTCTTCAATACTACTTCTCCCTCCAAATTAGCACGCTTTAAAAACGCCATAAAGAATTTGCCCCCATTTGTCTACAGCTATAAAGCAGTACTAGCTGTCGCAGACAGCTAACAAGGCAATGCTGTGATATTCTTTATAGTTGTCGTACAGCAAGCCTGCATTTGGATGTCACTTAATTCTTATGTGTTTTCCATCTATTGCACCCACGCAATTCGGTAGTCCAATTATAAAATAAAAATCCATTCCTATTCTTCTCCACTCAGCTTTGTTAGGAGGTGCAAGATAGATACCACGAAATAGCCAAATAGCAAAATAACCAGGCCACATTCCGGTGTTATAGGTTTACATGGAGAATTTCCAATCGTTCTTGGTGTTGCCATATAAAAACTTGGTGTTCGCTATACCTTTACAGAGCTCAATTATATACACTGCATTTTCATATAAATTGCCAACACAAATTCAAAAATTGACTAAATCGGGTTACCCCTTCTTGGTGTTGCCTCAGATTAGTTTTTCACTGGCTCAGGCGTCGGTGTAGAGAGCTGAAATTTTGTACACGGACCTTTTCTAAAAAGGTTTAAATTTAAGTTCAAAAGTGTGACGAATCGGCAACTCCTTCTTAGAGCTGCCATATAAAAATGTTGTTTTTAAATACGTATTTGGGCACTGCCTGAGAGCGCGTCGACGTGTTGTATTTCGTTCGGTTAGGGTAGTTCACCACATAAGAAACTTTTCTTTAATTTAAAAAATGTTTAGTTAAAAAAAACTTCTTCCCTTCGATCGCGTATTTTTCACCTAAAGCCGTACGAACGAGAGCCTTCGATACTTGACTCTTAGCAATATTAGAAAGAACTCACAGAGCTTTCTCCGGCCAGTCACCATGTCACCTCACTCATTCGTTCCATATCTGGGCCATTGCTATGTTGCGTCATATTAGAACATTTTTAAGCAGGTAGCCACTTGATGTTTAGCATACGCGCTTTCATAACAAACCAAATAATTTCCACTTTGTTATGAAATGCGATACACTGCAAATTTTAATGGGGCTACCGTTGGCACACTTAAGCAAGACCTGGATGCATTGTATTTATTGTGCAAGGTCTTACCTAGTATCTCGCAAAGCAATGACTCAATGAGGAAATGCTGATCAATTGGTTGTTTTGTTCTATGATAACATCAATTGATCAGCATCAAGATTTATATTCACAACATCCCTCCCCCGTGATGAAAACGGCATCGAGGGGATCGAGATGACGTGGTAACCATGCATAGGAGAAAGTCCCTTTTATTTTTAAAGCGATAATACGATATATATTTTTTTATTTATTCTGTTCGTTTGGCTTTGAGTTACTTACGCTGACTTTTAGACAAATGTCTGCAGTTAATTTATACAGTATTCTTAGAGTTATAGATATATATATATTTTTGTTTTTTTTCAATTTGTAACATATACGAAAATATATAATGCACATATTATAAAGTAATAAATTTTATGAATAATAGAAAAAAATACGAATAAACACAATTTTTTTTTTTAATCATTGAGCTATAGAATCAACACAGTTGCAGATGTAAGTTTACTTTTACGTAATATATAGACACATTCAATGTATATATTCTGTTGGGTCGAACAGAAATTTAAAATTATTATTTATTCTGTTTTTCTTAGTTATGGCTATCGCTATACAATCCATACATTTTACAAAAGACAACAAAAGAATAACGAGTTGATTACCCAGAATAATTTTTTTTTCTTTTTTCTATCTTTTGAAATTAAATATACATAATCTAAATTAGAATAAACTATACAGTAGCTACAGCGGAAAACTTTTTGATTTTCATTATTTCAAAACTTTACAATTTTTTATCATTAAAAATCATTACCTCTCTTTTTGCTAAGTCACAAAAAGATACTAATATATAAAAATAGTAATATAAAAATAGCTAAGCCATAAAAATATTTCCTGCTAACCACACATATATATTTAATTCTGACCGTACCATTCTCTCAAGCCCTTCATGATTTGACTTTAAACTTTATACCTACATATATGTATATATGACTTCATGTGGGGTGTGTTCAAGGGTAATTTTGGTGGTCTTTGATCAAGTTTCCGTGACACAATCGTCTTAGAAGTGGTGCTATCTGGAATAGAAATTGCGTTCGGCTCTTCCTTTTCCGGCAGATGTTTTGCGGGTATTTCGGATACTGCTATCGAGGCTAAGGGGATACTTACGATCTCTTGGGATCTTCGAGGAGTAGGGTATGAGATTATGGGCTTTAACTTTGCTTGAATAGTTTGGTTTCTTTTCCGTAATAGATATTTTAAAGCCAGGCACAAAATTAATCCAGCGACTAACGCTATAGTTATTCCTGTATTGGCATGGGTTTGAATTTGATGCCTTTTTCTTTCCCTACTTGACTTTACTGAATTTATTTCTCTTTCCAAATCATCTAAGTCTTTACTCTCACTAACGAGGGCGAAGTTATGATTTCTATGAGTATTTACCTTTAGATTTGCGGTAATATTAAATTTACCTTGTAGCTCGTCATAAAGATCTTGTTTGAACGATACTTTAGGAACATTGTAGAGTTCGGGTTGGTGTATTGGGGGATAATAACTTAAGCTGTTTTCAAAAGGAATTCTATAGTTTTCTAACGTATACGTACAGGGTTGTTTTAAAACGCGGACTCCAGTGCCGTTGATGGTTAAATGACCAACATGATTACTACAGTTTGTTAAAAGAGTTGCCTCTGAGAAAAATACGAACAGTCAAGAATTTTGCCTGACCATTTTTGTTAGGGTAATAACAGTATTATTTATTATTCTGTGTTCGCAAGGAGCAGGTCCTCCTAGCGGGTTATTGAATAAGTTCGCCATGCAATTGGCTTTGTTAACTATAAGTGTACTAGGTTGGACTTGATAACAAATATATATTATATCACTCGTAGTAGTAGACCTTTTGGAGTGTTCTTTAAAGTCTAGTGTTGTTATTTCTAAATACTGTTGGTTTCGAGTGCCGTTCAGGAAATAATTTGCCTCAATTTAGAAAATAACGGAGCTTTTGGGTGAGATAGGTGTTGGCAATAAGTATACTTTATTAAGTGTATATACTGTATATACGGATGAAATGTTTGTTATCTAACTGTATAGAATCAGTTTGAATTATTTGACTGACAGTTTTGAAGTCCAACAAGAGGTTTGTCATGCCTCTTTTACTGATTTCACTATATATAACTGTGATATATCGTTGGATGTCACAATCAGAGGGTGTAAGGTATGCTGATGTTAGGCATTTATCACCAATAATTCATTTGTTAACCGTTGATATATTTCTTGAAGCTGATGTAAAATATATATCAATATTTCATTAATATCTGATTTAATATTTACGGTTCTTATTTCCGATTTGAGAATTCGGGTCGAATTAATTACATTTTCTACCAAGCCATTAAAGCGATCCGCTAAGTTTTGTTGGTATTCCGTAACGTTCTTAAATGCCCGATTTATTTCATTGAATTTTGACTTGACTAGGCTAATTTGTTTTTCTATCAGGTGCACATTTTCAGAGTCTTGAGTTTCTAAGTTATTTAGTTTGAGATATATTTGCTCGGCATCTCTGTCATCCATAGTACCGAATAAAAATTTGCTCACCCTACCTATTCCATCAACTATTCCTCGCTTACTTCTAACTTGCAAATAGAAGTTTATATCTCTTAACCTATCCTTAGCCTTGTTTACCTGCCTTCGTTACCCCGGTTCCCATGTTTTGCATGATTCGGTTTCTTCATGCTTTAACTGTAGCGTACACAGATGTCCTATTGTTTTCTGGCATTTTTCAATAAATCCTAGTGCTTCGGTTTCTTGCATCATCTGGATCTGCGTATATATGACCCATGTGTGCACATACATGTATGCTGGTGATTTCTGTTCGAACATTACGCCAGTGGGATTTAGAAGTATTACATCTGCCTGGGGTGCCACCCAGGGTATTATTGCAAAAAACCACAGTAGCATAATCTGTAGATAATAAATCAAATTTAGTAATAGTCGCGATAAATTAGGCTTTGAGGTAATCGTAAATCTAAAATGTTTTTAATCTATTATTATGAACTCTTCGCAACTTATGTGCAATTTGTAAGGTGCAATTGACATCATTATTAACCTTTTTAATCTCATACGGTCCATTCCAAATAGGTGCCAGTTTATGTTTTTTAGTAGGGTATCTTAAAAGAACTCGGTCACCTATATGAAATTTTACACTCCGTGCAATCCTATCGTAGTTTTCTTTGGATTTTAGTTTGCTTTTTAGCAATTCTTCTCTTACCAATTTATGAAGTAATTGCATTTTTCTTCTTCTTATGCTGACATAATCATCAAAATTATAGGTAGGTTCAGGATCTTTTCTTAAGTTATTAGGAGGTGGATCGTAAGATCCCCACAATGCTCCCATAGTGGTATGTTTTCTTCCGACATGAGGTGAGTGATTACGCACATGTACTGCTTCCTCGAGCCATTGGTCCCATTCTGTTATGTTATCATGCACAATGTTCTTCAGGTAGTCAATTAAAGGTCCATGTGTTCTTTCCAGAGCACCATTTGCCTGTGGGTGGTAAGCTGTTGTTTGTAATTTCTTGACTTTAAATACTTTACATAGTTGTTTGAAAAGGTTGCTTGTGAAGTTTGCGCCTTGGTCTGTGACTACTGCTTTAGGTATCTTATATTTCATCATTAGCTTGTAAAAACCGTCAGCTACTGTGATAGCCTCGCCATTTTTTAAAGGTTTGCAATCAAACACCTTGGTTTTGTCATCCAAGAGTGTAAGGATATATTTATTACCATTGCTTGTTTCTGGCAGAGGTCCGACTATATCTAAATATACTTTATCAAATGGCTTTTCGGCAACACTACTAATTACCATAGGCATTTTGATGTTCTTTCCATGTTTGTTTTTCCTGCATGGAACACACTTCCTAATATGCTTATGGATGTCTTTTAGCATACCCTTCCATTTATCGTTTCTCCTTATGCGTATGTATGCCTTATAGATTCCTAAGTGCCTTCCGAGGGGTGAGTTATGGTAATCTCGTAGAATGACATTTATGTCCTTCCGGTTACTCAGAACTGTTATTCTTTCATCGTTGGTGGACTCCTCTGAACTAATTGAGCTAGTATCGGGATCCTAATCGTCCGGCTTTCCGTTCTCCTTGGGCTTTAGGCTCCCATTTTCCAATTCCTTCAGGCCTTCCTCATTTACTTTTCTTTGTGCCCTGGTTAAAACATGACAGGATGGGTGACAAAACTTCGTTTCAACTTCAGAATCCATCTCGTGGTGAACTTGTGCTGTTGTGGTTATCTGAATTCCTTCACGCTCTTTATTCATATTGTCACTGTTGTCGTTAGAGGGAATTCTGCTGAGTATGTCAGCGTTTTTATTAAATTTTCCTGGTTTGTACTCTATACTGTAGTCGTATTCCGAAAGCTTATGATGAAATCGAAGTAAACGTGAGGAGGGGTCTTTACTATTGAAAATGCCTTTTAAGGGTTTATGGTCTGTGTAGATAGTGAACCTGCGGCCATATATATAACATCGGAAATTCCGTGTGGGCCACACTATTGCCAATAATTCTTTTTTAGCAGAGTAGTTCCGTTCTGCTTTGTTTAAGGTTCTGCTTGCGTAAGCAATGGGTTGTTTTTCACCGATCTTTCCTTGAGCTAACACCGCACCCAATGTTTCTCCGCTGGCATCTGTCGTTAATATTAAGGGTTTGTCGAAGTCGGGATATATTAGTAAAGGCGGTGCGATAAGCAACTCCTTGAGTTTGTTGAAAGCCTCTTCACATTGGTCTGACCACTTGTATTTAGTATTTTTTTTCGCAGAAGCTTGTTGAGAGGCTCGGAGATTTTAGAAAAATTAGGGATGAATTTCCTATAATAATTTGCTAAACCAAGAAAAGACTGAACTTGTCGCACAGTTTTCGGCTGTGGAAAGTTTTGGACGCAAACTACCTTTGAAGGGTCTGGTAAAGCGCCTTTACTAGAGCATTTGTGTCCTAAGTATACTACGTCTTTTCGTAAGAAATGACATTTTTCAATTTTCAGCTTTAAATTATTCCTTCGCAATCTTTCAAACACATCTCTTAACTTCCCGTTATGATCCGATAAGTTCTTTACGTATATGACAATATCGTCTAAATATACAAATATACATCTGAATTCTTGAAGTCCGGTTAAGACGTGATTCATTAAGCGTTGGAATGTTTGTTGCTGGAGCATTTTTTAGCCCTAAAGGCATTCTTTTGAACTCAAAATGTCCATGTGGTAACCACTGCCCAGATCTAATGTTGTGAAATATCTCGAGTGGCCTAGTGGATCGAATATGTCCTCAATCCTTGGTAAGGGAAAGGCATCACCTATAGTAATATCATTTAATTTTCGGAAGTCAACAACGACTCGCCACTGTTTTTCTCCTTTCGGACCATCCCGTTAAGTACTACTAGAAGAAGTGAGTTCCACGGACTGATACTTGGTGTAATAATATCATTTTTAAACATTTCCTCCACTTGCTCCTGGAGAACATATCTCTGTCTCTCAGGTAACCTATACATTTTCTGATTTTCTGATTTACTGGCGCATGATCTTGCTTAATATGTATTTCATGCTTTGCAGAATTTGTATATCATAGCTTATCTTCTGGTAATAAAAAAATTTCATTATACTCATGACATAACCCCCGCAATGCCTTCTGTTCCCCTTTATTGAGACTTTCAATCTACACGATTTCCTTATCCAGTATCTTGTTCCGCCTATTCGTGTCGGCTATGTAGTATATGCAGTTCTTACTTCCTACATTTGATTTAACCTTAGATGTATTCTTGATTTCATTCCAATTTGTAATGTGATAATCTTGAATCGGCTGTAATTCTAATTCAACATGGTCAAGTGTTTCATCATTGTTACTGGAATTAAGTATTATAGTTGTGATTTCCTTTTTTACTGCCTTTGTTAAACAGTTTGCTACAAATATACCAGGTCTTATCTCCTTTGACATGCAAACAAATTCACCATTACTTTCCACTGGAATTCTCACAATTTTTTCTGAGCGGGCAGGAATGTGGGTTTTTCTCTGAACCTTCCCATTTTCTACTAATTTCAGTTGGCGTTGCCTATTATCGCTTCGATTATAGCAACTTTCAGATTCCAGCTTACCAAGTTCCCATTTTGGAAAATGGACCGACTTTCTGTTTTTCAACGTTTCGAAGGGACTTTTTTCTATGTTCAACCCCTTCTTTTCAATGTGAGAGTTTAGTGGTATAGCGAAGTTTGTATTATTTACTTCTGAGACTGGGAACTCTAAGGTTTTCTGTGGACCCTTAATATTACATGCTTTTGACAAGAAATTGTAGCCTAGTATGCCATCGCAAGGTACATTCTCGTTGTCCTTTACTACATGAAATTCATATGCTTGTGTGGTTTTAAGTAGAAAATTCCCCTTGCATTTTCCTACTGTTTGACCTTCTCCAAAAGCGCCGTTAAGGTTTGTTTTATTACCTTGATTAATCTTAATATTATTTTGTAATGCCGACTTTTTTATTAAACTAACGTCAGCTCCCGTGTCGACTAAGAGCTCGACCGTGGAAGTAGCTGCTATATCCAACGGTAATTTAACTGAGCACTTAGGGGCTTGGGAGGGCAGACACCGGTTTTCATTGGTGCTCTTCAGGATTCCGCGGTGTCGTCGCAAGCCTACATCTAGTTTTCCGAGTAATTGTTTGTTCTTTGAGCACTTTGTGGTCTCTTGCTGCCCCACTCTTGCTTAGCTCGACAGTTGGTCATAGTATGTCGCTTTCTTTGACAAAATTCACATCGTTGGAGTGGCCTTGTAAAAAATGCTGCATGCGAGACTGGCCTTCCATTAGTTTGTTACGAATTTATCTGAGGTTTTTGGAGAAAGTGTGGTTTGCCTTATTACAGAAACTACATTTTATGGAACGCGGGTTACGGCTGTCGTTTTCTTGACGGTTATGTGCCAAATATCTTCTTCCACTGTAAGAATTATTCTCCTGAGGAGTTACTTGGTAATAATTTGGATTTTGTTGGATCCCCATTAAATTATTCGCAACTGGATATCCGTTTCCCATTGATGGGTTCATTAATTGAACTCCCAATGGGTTATGGTACATCCACATTGCTTGCCTTTCTATCTCCTCAAGTTTTTCCGCCTTCTCGATTACGACAGACAGCTCCTGACTTGTATCTTGCATAAGATGGATTTTAGGATTAGGATTGATTATCCCTGTTTTAAGCACATATATTGCCGTTTCCAAAAGCTCGATTCCTACTGCTTTAGCAGCATCACCTTTATGACGCTCAGAAATTTTTGAAACACAATTTTTATATAAAACTTTCACTCTGTGTGCAAAATCTGTCAAAGTCTCTCCAGGCATGTGGTATAACACACGGAGTTCAGTTACCAAGGTCACATAGCTCTTTGTGTTAACCAGTTTGCTGTGAATTTTGGTCTCTAGTTCGCTGAAATTTTTAAATTGTGTCCCCTCTAACGAGGTACCTCTAAAGCGTGTGGGAAGGAGGGTTAAAAAAATCGGAATTTCTTCGACAGATAAGCAATTCATTACATGTTTACAACAGTTTATAAATATGCTTACTTCTGACTCTAGGTTTATTCCTATGTCACCCGTCAAAATGGGAATACTATTGAAAATCAGTTAGTTAACTTTTGCTATGTCAACTTGTACGGTTGCCATATTGTCTTCTTGTAATAATCGCGGACAAGATTTTGATCGACGTCTGAATTCTTTTGCTGACCTTAGCATAGATGCTTCCCCGTTCTCTGTCGGGTGGCTGCTTGTACTGGGGTCAGTGCTATCTGCACTTAAATTTGGGCTTGTGTTCTCAAATAAAAAAGAATTATTTTTTTTCCAAAATCTCTTTTGAGCTTTACTCAACACGTAAAATGGATATGCAGGTTTGGCAGGCGATTTTCGTGTTGAATTTTCTCTCGGATTATCCGTTGTCTGTGACATTTATTAAGATGGTTCAATTTTTGAATCCTATTCCACCTATATTCAACTGTTTATTCTTAATTTTAACACCACTATAAGAAAATCTAGCATTTGATCTTGAACCGTTCATATGCCGAATCTGAGGGGATATGTTCCGTTATATGAAACTAAAGACTTGAGAAGCTACCGAAATAAAAATAAAAGATAAAATAGAATCAGTTAAATGTTGACGTAGTAGAAAATCTTACGGTTAAGATTTTCGGAAATTTGAAATGACAATTTTCTCATTAATATCTCACGTTAGTCATAATTTCAATATCACAACAATTACATAGTGCAACAGACCTTCTACTCGGATCAGCAACAATTCGCAAAGTCCTAATTACCGCATCTTCAAGTTTTATTCGTTTTTGAATTTTCTTTACAAAAATTCCCATATAATGTACAATTGCCCGTTTTGTAACGCTAGGTTTAATGGTCTTCGTTACTAGTAGCAATTCTTTACAAATAATATCATTTATGACTGATGAATTAAAATTAGTATAAATATAGAAGCATAAGAAGATTGTCTTTAATTAGGAAAAGATTTTTGATATTGACTGCTTCATTCACTGCATGAAATCATTAGGTCAATCTATATATGGATTCTCAGTTTTTCGCAATTTAAGCTCTTCAAATGCACCAAAAATATCTTTTAACATTCACATTTACATTTGTTATTAAAAAAAATTTTCTGTGGACACACAGCCTTGGACACAGAGTATAAATCACCTTTACCATACAAGCCAGCTCACTTAAGTTCATGCGAAATTCGAGATCCGTACTAGAACTCCAGTTTATCCCACTTTGTTTCACCCTTTTTTTCCTTGTACAAAAATTCCGAAAATTCGGCTTAAATGAATATATTATAAAAAGCAGACGGTTATAAGTCTTCTCGGCACCGACAGTTATTAGAATCGTATTAGATGTGTTAGCTCAAAATTTTGATTTACTTTTCACTTTTTATAACATCACCAAAACTAATTGGTTTCTTTTTAAACAAAATTTTAATTATGCATAAGTAATTATTTCATACTATAAGAAAAATCTTCCGGATATTTATATTTTCATTCGCGCTTCATGTTGCAGAGATATTTTATAATTTGTTGAAGGTCATTAATCACCTTACCCTTTAACACTTACACCTTTTGGTATAATTGAGTAGTATTCCATACCAGCCAAATGTTTGTATTTTTTTTTTTTTGTAATTATTATTGTAGCCAAATCAAAACAAAATATTCAATATATCCCTATCAAATCTGGATATACGTATATCCGCAAAGAGCTAATGGGAGTAAGAGATAAAAATGAAAGCAAATAACATAAAAACAATGATAAAAAGCAAAACTTGAGTCAATGGTACTTCTATCGTCGTGCGGCTTAGGTATATACATATATGTATATATATATTAAAAAAAAAGTTATATAAAAATCTTACAATTTTTATTTTTTTTTTTATAATTCCTTGGGAGATATACTGCTTCAAAAATTTTAACGTTTGTACTGCTTCAGTTTCAGCTGCGAGTTGTCAGGTACTTGCACTGGCACCTTTTTACACACTTTCTTTTCTTAAACAGATTTCTCTGTTTTTTCACTTTTCTTCTTTCCCTATTTTTATTATATATATATTTTTTTTTTCACTTTTCTACTTTTTTTTGTTTTTGTTTTTATATTATTTTGTAGGTGGAATAGCACCCCGCAATCAGACTCAATTTCAGGTTTGAGGGTATAGAATATCTTGGCCACACTATTCAAACAATACCGGCTGCGCCAAATGTTGTATTTCGTTCGGTTAGGGAAGTTCACCACATAAAAAACTTTTCTTTAATTTAAAAAATGTTTATTTAAAAAAAACTTCTTCCCTTCGATCGCGTATTTTTCACCTAAAGCCGCACGAACGAGAGTCTTCGTAACTTGACTCTTACCAATATTAGAAAGAACTCACAGAGCTTTCTCCGGCCAGTCACCATGTCACCTCACTCATTCGTTCCATATCTGGGGCATTGCTATGTTGCGTCATATTAGAACATTTTTAACAGGTAGCCACTTGATGTTTAGCATACGCGCTTTCATAAAAAACCAAATAATTTCTAGTTTGTTATGAAATGCGATACACTGTCAGTTGTCATTTATTTACATCCGCGTTGCGAGTAAAAGTTTACTTCCGAATATTGAGGCGTAGAAGACCAATGACTGGGCTGACGAGTACCGTTCAGTATTCAGTTATAATAGTATCAAGTTTCGGTTCGGGTCGGAGTACTGGTAGAATTATTAAGATAGGTCAGTTCGCGATAAATATCGAATTATGTTTTAAAGTAATTTCAGCGTTCTTATTATTTGAAGAAGGTTTACGGTGATTAATTAATTGCATCTTATTTATTTGATGGTTTTGTGAATTTTCTTGATTGATTGCTTTTCGGACACGACAATTTGGCGCAGCCGGTTAAAAAAGGTATGGTGATTTTTAAAATTGAATTTTTTGGGAGTTATGCTTTTTTTTAGCTGCTCCAATTTCTTTTATTTTTGGGAGTTATGCTTTATAGCTGCTCCATTTTTGTTTATTTTTGTTAATTGTGGGAGTGAACGCTTTTTTTTAACTGCTCCATTAGCTTTTCAGATTAAATTTAAAAAGTGTGATTAAGTGCTGAGTGATATATTAATTTTATAATAATTCTGTGCTGAGTGTGAGTTTTTGTATCAAGGGTTAATTATTATAGGCGTTTGAAAGTTTTTCAGTGTGCTCTAGGCGCAAAATTTAAGGTATAAGTAATTGATTCATCGGGGGCTTTCAGAATTTTGTTCTTTGTTTGGTTTGCGGCGATTTTTGATATTTATCGTTCAATAGGGGGAAACAAAGGTTTGTGTTCTCATCGTTGACCTTCATGTTTTTTTATTATAAAAGAGAAGTGTAGTATAAGTTATTTAGCTTTTGTGTTTTTGAATGAATTGCTAAACGTAAGTGAAACGGTAAATTTTTCTTTTAGGTTGAATAGAGTAAACGTAGTTGTTAAGAAGTGGTAATTTTTGTAAGCATAACATTGTTTTCTTTTATTCTCCTTAAAAGTTGAGTCTCACGCCTTTGTGGTTGCCTCGCGTTTACTGTAGCATCGGTAGAGTATATGCTACATTCGTCTGAGTCGTTAACATTTCAAACAGAAATCATGAGTTTCGGGATTTATATCTGCTGAAGTGTCGGGTTCGTGTTGCCGCAAAAAGTCAAGTCTGCTCGAACGTTAGTGTTTAAATTGTGAATCTAGTGAGTATTAATGACACAAAAGGCATAAGTTTTCGCTGAAGTTTGTTTATGTCGAAGTTTTGAGAAGAAAGTAAAGCAGAAATTCGGATTGAAAATTTACAAAAAAAAAAAAAAATGGCTGACATATATGAATAAAATCATGGACAAAGTGGCCAAATACGTGCCGACGTTTTCCGGAGAAAGGTCTCCAAAACTAGCGAAGGAGGCACATCGTTTTCTGAGCTGTTGTAAGGATCTACACGACCGGCTGGAAACCGCAGAACAAGGCATCTTTATGAACTGTGTGAAATATCGACTGACAGACGATGCTTACTACCTGATAAGCTCTGCTGAGCCAAAGGACTTGGAGGCATTACATAAGTCAATCAAAGCCGCTGACATGCCACGGATATCGTTCAGCGAGCTACGGACAGAGTTGTTAGCATGTCGACAAAGCCCAGGAGAAAGGATCCGAGAGTTTGCTGACAAAATGAAGGAACAGTTGGATCAGATGAAAAGTGGTGTTTCTGCAAAGTACCTAGGTAAAGATGGAGGATTACTGGCCGAGTTGGAAGCGGATGCGATAGCCACATTTAAAGCTGGAGTATGTAATCAGCCTATTCGGACTCACCTAATAGGACAAAAATTTGACTCATTGAAGGCGGTGCGAACAGAAGCCGAATTTTACGAAAAGGACGCGATAACACTTCAGCTCAGGGTATCAAGCAATAAAGGGTTTTCACAGGAAGGATGGAGAAGCGACGACTTTGACGGAGATATAGCTACACCTCACCAAAAACTTTTCAGAGGATTTCCTAGTAGTGCATATGGACATAGACCAAGCCATTGCTTCAAGTGCGGGCAGCAGGGACACTTCGCAAGAGAGTGCCACAAACTTCCCTTCTGTATAGAATGCCAGCAATATGGACACGAAGCACCCAATTGCCGAACACATCACGTCAGAGTCGCAGATATTAAAGAAGCCATTAATGGTAGATTCCATCCAGCAGGGGAAGGGCTTTACTGGAAATTTTGTCGAACATGTGACCACTATACGACGAACTGCCTGAAAAGATATATAGCAGAAAAGGCCAGTGAAAAATTAAATTCCCAGAACAAGTTTATCATCGCAGTTCCATCGGATATAGCAGTAGAAGGTAAGTTAAGACTTTTGATAGATACCGGATCCAGCTGTAGTATAATTAAAGTTAATAGCCTAAAGAGGAATACACCCATACAGACACATCGAAAATTAGAATTGGAGGACTGTTCGTATCCGCTAGAAGCTCCCTAGGCACTTGTCAGGCGAACTTGCAGATAGATAACAATCAGCACTCTTGTCAATTTAATGCCATTGGTGATACTGATTCAATTCCAGCCGACGGGATACTTGGAATGGATTTCCTGAGGGACAGAACTTTAATCCACTGTATAAATATGAAGCTGTTGATACAAGACGCCAGCCAATGCAGGGCAGCCAATGACTCTTGTGGATATTTCGCACCTTCCGCACAATTAGGACACACAGCTTGGCAAGATAGTAATCAAGCAACTCCATTTCATACTAGAATAGGGGATATTAAAATGAACAGAACAGAAAACAACACCGTAGGCGTTAATGACCAATACTCCAAATGGGAGAAACTGGCACATACTGTTGACAATACTTCACGATATGAAGCCAACATGGGAGAAAACCTTGACTACTGCTCACGAAAAAGTGGGGCTTGTTAGAAAGGAAGCATTTAAAGACAAGAGGAGGAGGCATCATAAATATCATGGACACAGCGGAAATAGTCTGAAGGATAGACTTGCATTTGTAAGAATCGCTAATGCAAGAGCCTGTCCGGTAAAAGCACCAAATTCTGCCAATGAACAAGAACCGCGTAAGTTTTCTGAGAGACCTGAATGGAGTAACGAAGGTAGGAAAAATTTTCTTCAAAACAAAAGCAAGTTCAGGGGTTTTTTCGAAGAGGTAAGCTTCAATCTCAACGATATAGGAATAAATCGGTTAGATCAGAGGCTAAGAAGCAATTATGGGATCGAAACTGCAGTCTCACGGATTATTGCAATTCCACTGCCAGTTTTGTGACACGTAATGAGGTAAGTCTTGGTAAGTGTCCAGGAAATGTAATGCTAGGTCGAGGTTCTCAGCAGTGGCCTTCAAGTTCTGGAAGAGTTTCGAGGGGCAGCTTGTTTGAAATATAAATTTAAATTACAGAGCTTTACAGACTTACAGGCCAAGAAGGGGTATGAAAGTAGATCTGATGGTAGTCCAATTCTTACTGGAGAGCGAACCAAGACAACAAGCAAGGTAAATTTACAGAGGTAAAGGTAAGAAAATGTCTTGAATTATATATATATGAGAATCACGAAAAGGGTAGTAACTGAATAATGAAAAAATAAGATTTCGAAAAAAAAGAAGTTTGAAAAAAAAAGGAAAAATGGGAATGTGAAAAACCCAATATATGTAGTAGATATTCAGAAAGAGAGAAATTGAAAGAAAAAATGATAAGAAAAACAAGAAAAAGTTAGAAGGATATTAAATGTACCATGAGAGATAAATGTTTAAAGTTATCGGAAACTAAATAGTACGAAAGAAAGATAAACATAACATACATAGTACTGGAAATAAATATAGGAAAAATATAATGTTAAAATTTGATATTTATAAGCAAAGAAGAATAATAACCACTGTAATAGTATACTTTAGAGTTTAAGAAGGATGAAAATTATAAAAATGTGTAATATTAGCTTTAAGAACTGGATGGAGGTAGACATAAATTGCCAAAAAAATATGGAAAATGAGATATGGAAAGTTCCGGTATGCAGAAGAGAGCAATATCATCAAGTATGCAGTACAAGTAGGGAAATGAGAGGAGAAACAATGGCTATGCGGAGGACTGGACTATTGATTTAACTTGCATACATGTGGATGTAAATTTGGAAGTTGGGCCAGTAAAACCAGAAAAATATATAATTTCTAATTGAGAATCTTACGCTCATGGTAAATAATATTCTTTAGGTACGGATGGACTCTCGATATAATTGAGAGAACTCCGTCGTACCTATAAGATAATGAAGAAAAGAGAATTAATATTGGTATAAACAATATCATCAATCGTTCCAGCCATCTAGCGTCATGGTAATGAGATAAATTTTGTCATGTTTGTGATAAGGAAATTAAAGAAGCGCCTATAAGAAGGAATGCTCACACGTTCTATTATGATCAAATTTCAAAATCTCTAAATTGGTACAAAAGTTTTCAGGAATGCAATGTAGATGGAATTATTCTATACAAATAAATTAAAATGATTGCCTTTAATCAAATGCCAGCAGTATTGGTAATTGATAATAAGTTATCAAAGGACACAATAGCTGGAAGTTCAATAAGCGCAGTACAAGATCGATTGCAATAAGATTTTGAAAGTATCGAAGGAGACTCAGAACAGCAAACTAAAGCCAACAGCAACAGATTAAACATTCTACCCACTACAGCGAAATTTTCCAAACTCCCAAGGCAGAGCAGCTGCACATCAAAGCAGAAGTCGGACGCGACGATGCTGATAGGATACTATCCGTCTTCATTAACAAGCAATTGGAGTGACTACAGTAAATTTAAGGTTATTAATTGTGTTAAAAAGCAGCAAGGTAGAACTATTTTAAGCCAAGTAAGTAATAAATAAAAGGGAAGATAAATTGACATATTATATCTGTGATTTTTTCAAATATATCATTATAGACAATACTATTTGTGAACTAGTTACTACACTGAACATTAAAAATTAAGGTACTTATATAACTCATATATGCAATCTCACAGTTTAAAACATAAAGAAATGAAATGGATAAGAATATTATGCAAATACTTTTGTCTTGAAGCTAAATAGAAATTAAAATTGGAAGATAACTGTTTCAGAACTAACAATAAAATGAATTGTTAAAAAAAAATTAATATGTAAAGTAAGATATACAAAAAAAAATGTTGTCAGGAAATAATAAAAGAATATATATTGTAAAGAAGCAAAAGGGGGAAACACCGTTAAACTGCATGAAGATTATTAATTAAAACTAATAGTAAGAAAAAAAATATTAGAATGATTGTAAAATGTACTTTTTTGTTGTTGTTGCATTTTTGTTATTTTTGTGATTAGATAAACAAGAAGTAAGGTTATATATTATAATATTAATGCATGTGAATTAATTGAGATGTTTTTTTTGCTAATCATGAAATTTTAATTAAAAAATAAACAAATGTTAAAATAATTTGGAAGGCAATATAAATATTTCGTAGGAAGGTAATAAGAAAGAAATTTAATGTGAGAAGCAAATAGGAAAGAAATTAAATATGAGAAGAAAATAAGAAAGAAAGTAAATATGAAAGAAAAGATATAGTATCACAGAAAGTAAGAATAAAAAAAAAGACAAGGTAGGAAATGAACTATAGAAAAATAAGAAAATTTATTAAGTATGTAATGATGCAATGTAAAAGAATCTGAACAGAACGGGGATTAAAATGATCTCAGTTTTAGTTTAAGATAGATTGCACTCTCCAGATCTAGTTCCCTACGGCAACTAGCTTTTCCAAGGGGGGAGGTATGTCATGGACCAATTTAAGGAAGATTCTCCCAGCAGCCAAGGGCGCAATCTAGCGAAATAATTTGATAATTTGAGCACCCTTTAAAACGTTTACTACATACAATTATGTACAACTCAATCAGATGAAATTTTAATTCGGAAAATCGCATTAAATTAAGAAAATATATTTTCTTGTGTCCAAGTGATATTTTAACCGCTTCTAAGCACTCTTATAAGAAATTAAACTCATTCCGACCGTAATTTTCAAAAGGTTATTTTTACCTCAATCCTTCATATGCGAAAGAGAGATGGATCCTTACATTATTTTTCCGGCAGTGATTGCATGTGCAGCCAACATAAAAGCATCAAATGGTATAAGAAAACGTTCAGTAAGCTATATTTTGGTTTGGCTCTCTCAACTGTGCCATAGCGCGAAAGAGAAAGAGAAAATTATAAAACTTGTGTCACTCCTTTCTATAGGTAAATGACAATATATTGTGATCCAAGTGCACAATGCCCCGAATCACTAACATAATGGTCAATACATCAATATATTGCCCTATACAATACAATGATGATTCACTATACATATATGACCCTGAAAACGAAAAACATTTACATTTTAAAAATTTTAATTTAATTTCAAATGCATTTAAAAATGCATTTCCATACTGTAACAAAATGCAATTTAGCATAAATTGCATTTTGTTATCACACGCACATTCCACTCACACGATATGCATACTTACCTATATACAGTATCTTCTTACTTTTTCTCCGCATGTACATGTAGCGGGTACAGTACTTTTCCCAATCTAATTGTATGTACATAGTTACATACATACAACTATCACAATTATTCGCGCTTTCTAAAATTAATATTTCAAGCTGGGCGCACAAGTGCATATCGGATTACAGTTTTTCATTGTTGCATATAGCTTGCATCAAAACTTTTGCATTTTCTCACGTACATTGATCTGCTGATGTGGTGATGGTGAAGTTTTAAAATAATCAGCAGCTGATATATTGGGAGGACATCACATCAGTAGGTAATGCTACATAAACTTAAAATGATCTGATTGTTATTAAAAATCCCAAGCACTCAATATGGAATTCAGCGAAGACACTGACTTATAACAATGGACTGTGCGTATTTGTTGTATTTTTGTGTGCGGTGCTCTGGACATAGAGCACAGAACTTTTGATAGGGAGGAATTACTTTAAAACTGTTTCTTGCTCGTAGAAATGAGTGTATAGATATACTTTACCAATAACAGTAGAGAGAATAGTATCACTTTTTCTGTGTAATAGAAATAATTTTAACACTTCTTTTGTAGGAGTAATAATAATAACGTTTATTGCTCTTTTGTAATAGATATTTTCATAACACGTCTGTCGCAATGGAAATTATAATATGTTTTATCTTTGAAACATAAATTATATTAGCACTTATCTTTCCTTGTGATAATAGAAATTATATTAGCACTTAGCTTTCCTTTTCGTAATAGAAATTATAATAGCACCTATCTTCCTTTTTCGTAATAGAAATTATAATAACACTTTTCCTTTTCATAATAGAAATTATGTTAATGTAGTAACATGTAATAGCAATTCACAATTCAGAATAAAACTCTTCGATCTTGTATTCTCGACGGATTTTAAACAAACACCCCGCGGTTTGGGCTTGATGGCCCAGGTACCCACGATTGCGTCAAAACCTTTGTAATTTGTTTTATTGTTTTCTCACGACATGCGACGTTGAAAAAATGTACGTGAGAAAATGCAAAAAGTTTTGATGCAAGCTATATGCAACAACGAAAAACTGTAATCCGATATGCACTTGTGCGCCCAGGTTGAAATATTAATTTTAAAAAGCGTGAATAATTGTGATAATTGTATGTATATATGTACATACAATTAGATTGGGAAAAGTACTGTACCCGCTACATGTACATGCGGAGAAAAAGTAAGAAGATACTGTATATAGGTAAGTATGCATATCGTGTGAGTGGAATGTGCGTCTGATAACAAAATGTAATTTATGCTAAATTGCATTTTGTTGCAGTATGGAAATGCATTTTTAAATGCATTTGAAATTAAATTAAAATTTTTAAAATGTAAATGTTTTTCGTTTTCAGGGTCATATATGTATAGTGAATCATCATTGTATTGTATAGGGCAATATATTGATGTATTGACCATTATGTTAGTGATTCGGGGCATTGTGCACTTGGATCACAACATATTGTCATTTACCTATAGAAAGGAGTGACACAAGTTTTATAATTTTCTCTTTCTCTTTCTTGCTACGGCAGAGTTGAGAGAGCCAAACCAAAATATAGCTTACTGAACGCTCCATCTCTCTTGCCCATATGAAGGATTGAGGTAAAAATAACCTTTTGAAAATTACAGTCGGAATAAGGTTAATTTCTTATAAAAGTGCTTATAAGCGATTAAAATATCACCTGGACACAAGCAAATATATTTTCTTAATTTAATTCGATTTTCCGAATTAAAATTTCATCTGATTGAGTTGTACATATTTGTATGTAGTAAACGTTTTGAAGGGTGCTCAAACTCTGATATACAGAAACACAATATTTTTTGTGCCACATGAAATAGCAAATCGCTCAGTACCTTGTTAAAAGTCAGAGAGCGTGCCTCATTAAGGTATTAATGCTGCTGACAATCAGCACATCAGTACATCAGCATGTCAGTGGTCTGGGCACCATTCCACAGAACTACAAGTGCACAAGTCTAACAACTGTTATTCATAGTCTTCTAGAAATTTTTTTTAATGTTCAAGTGTAAAATATTTTCCAGGTTAAACTTGTTGCATGTAGCAAAGCATAGATTCTTCCATATACGATTGTATATTGAGAATATAGTTTATTAGACCCGAAAACAAAATATCAATAGCCCTGATGGCTGATTTTGGAATAAGCGTAGACTTTGTATGACTCGAATATGTAAAATCTAGGCAATCCAAGGAAAAGAAGCATAGAAGTATATAGATTGGATGAAATTACCAGAAAACCGAGAATATTATGCTTTTCGGAGTAAGTTTTCGTTAAATCAAAAAAATTATTCATTCTAGGTATACATACGTCTGTTATTTCACGGAATACGAAGTCATAATTTTCATCTGAACTTGAACTACTACACAATATACAGGGTGTTTCCGCGTAGGAGGTCAATAGAGCAGGAGGTGATAGTACCTACTCACCTAGGCGAACCAAAAATTGAAAAGCAGGAGCGGGGCGGGGAGGCAATGTCAACCGTTTAGGAGTTACAGGGTGATTAAGAAAAAATCTAGTTTTTCACAAAACACACTATATCTTAAAACTACATGGCTTTTGCAACGACTCCTCAACCAGCCCGTACCCGTCTCCCCTAAAGAATTTTGGTTGTCTAAACAAAAAATTTCGAATTTTCTTACCTTTTGTTTTTTAACTTAACCGCTATTATTTTTGCAAAAAGGTCGTTAACATAACTCTTTTTTATACAAGCTGTAAACAGTAGACTCTTCTTTTTAATTTGACCTATTACACCCTATGTGCGATATTTAGCCCTTTAAAAGTTATAAGCTCTTAACCTATTCTCAACCCTATTTTCAAACCTATTCTCAACAAAAATTTGTTCCCTTAGCACGTCATTTAAAAAAATATCGTCTAATTTCGGTGTGACCTGAATAGGTTATGAGTTAATAATTGTTTAACGGCTACAGTTAACACATAGGGCGCAATAGGTCAGATTAAACAGGAGAGTCTACAGTTTATAGCTTTTATAAAAAAAAGTTAGTTATGTTAACGATACAGGGTGTTTTGTGAAAAGCCACATTTTTTCCTAATCACCCTGTAACTCTTAAACGGTTGAGTTTGCCCCCCCCCCCCCCCCCCCCCCCCGCCTGCCACATAATTTTTGATTCGTCTAAGTGAGTACTATCACCGCCTCCTCTATTGACCTCCTACGGGGAAACACCCTGTATGTATCATTTTAATATAAATACTTCTTTTCCCAAAACACTTATATGAACAACTACGCTATCGAGAAACTTTTGATGTATGTATTCTGTTTCTCTTCCATTGGATACCGTGATTGCTTTCGCCTTCCTAATGCTTAAGATTAAAAGTTCCAATCGTCAATCAGGAACAATGCTTTCAATATTTAATCGTTTAAAGAAATCATGTGAAACGATTAATGATTAATTAATCAAAAAAGTAATTGCATAACACCATTATCGATTGATCAATTGTTAATCGCTTATTCGTCTTCAGAAATGATTAATTTTTCTTAATTTTCACTAATTATTTTCATTAACTTTCAAGCATTTTTAATGTCTCTGAGTAACATTGTTAGGCACTAATCGAAGAAACGTACGTGCCTTAACGTATGACGGGAAAATTTGCGCCAAGTGCATTCTCCTGTTCCCCGTATATTTATACTTAAGGGGGTACACTAATGATAGTGACGATTCTTTCCTACTATGGTAATCTAAGCTCTTATAAAATAAAGAAGTTGTTTTTTAAGCATCTTCTATAAGCCTCTATTCTGTATTTGGTAGTTCGAAATCTAAAATGTTTAATTTCATAATTTTGGTTATAATATCTAACACTGTTTTCATGGTTATTTCATTGTTTTTATTCATTTCATTACATTTTTTAATAATAACTAATAAACCTATCTTGAGTTACAAATACCTCCTTCACTTTTTCAACTTAACATATCAATCGAAAAATACGATTAACGATTAAAAACTAAAGAGTTAATAACGATTAATACCTATCAATTGAACTTCATTATTATTATCGACTGACGATTAAATTGATCAATCGATTAAATTAATTACGATTATTTTCTTGAGATTAATTTTTCAATCATAGTTTTCAATCGTTAACTTAATTAAAAAATTTAATCGATTAATGTCCAACACTGCATGATACATATAATTTTGAAAGCAATACTGAAACTTCGTGGATTTTTGAGTTGTCAAATGTTATTTACTGCGAAAAGTTAATTATTAGTTACCATGTTTTATATCCTAATTAAGTATTAAAACTAATTTATTCTAAATACACATATGTGTGAAAATCGAAAAAAAAACGAAAATCTACTACAAGTAGAAAAATCACTGAGTTTCTACTAGCCATGATGTATTTTCAAGTCGAATTGTAGTTTTCTGGTGCATTAAGTTGTACAAGTCAAAATTTCCCACTTGTAAAATTATCGTTATACAATTGAAAGAATTCTACAAGTATTGCTTTGTGGTACACAAATTTTCCGACTTGTTGAAAAACACTTGTAGTACAAGTACTTGTAGTTTTGTGTTTTGGGGCCCTGGTGTGGCACTTGCCAGCGTCCAAAGAAATTTTAAATTGATGGCGGCAAATTACAGTGCATACGCCGTCGTACGATAACTCAGAAACACGTTTACTTTGGCAGAAGGCGTTTTTAAAAGTTTTCATTGGTCTTAGACCAATTATAACATTTTCTCTTGTTTTTACATTAAAGTGCAGTTCAAAGCTTCACAAACCTGAAAATATCCATAAAATAATTCCTCTGATGCTTGTAATCATTTTTCTAACATTTGGAGTGGTTTTCTATGTTCCTTTCAAGCGGGTTATTTGCATTTCAACACAATCTGAAAATAGGATTGAGGGCGAGTGGAAATGGAATTTCTTTAATCTGACGGGGGAATTCAAACCCCAAAGAAGGACAATCGGATAATTTATTCCTGCCAAGGAAATGTAAATTTCTTGTTTCCTTGCTGGCAAATATAATTTTTTCTTATTCAATCATCGAACCTGTCAAACAGATGCCATCACAAATACTGCTGAAATGCATTACTCTTGGATTATATTTAAATAACAATTTAAGCGTTATGTGGTAAGGATGGTAGAACAACTTATCCATATACGGATATTCTGATTGTAAATAATTTCTAAAATTGTAAATAAATAAATATACATGCAGTGGAAAAGCTGTCGTCTCTCTGAAAAGTATCGGATGACTATATAATTTTGTATTACTTGTAGACTTTTGTTTTATTTAATTGGTACTAGCAGTAGCGTGATGTGTAGAATTATTTTTGTATTCGATTTCTCATTCATTACCTACTCCCATTAAGTCCAATAAGCTTATCTACAATTAATCTGCAGGCAGGATAAAATTATTTTACGTTATTTTACAAGCGATATATGCTAGCTCGTATTTCGATACTAACGTATAGTGTATTTGAGTTGTTATTAGACGACGGGCTTGGTCAGACTATACATATCCCTGGACGCCACTAAAACTAGCTTGCTATCAAATTTATCTCGTAATTGAGCCAGAAGGTGTTGATAAATATACGTGCTACTTTAAATAAATTGAATAATTCCATTGTACATACCTTTTCTAAGCAATGCCTAGCATTATTTTGTATTTTCACACCTGTTTTAATTTTTCAACGACAGCGTTTAAGTTTCAGGCAACTGTAATTGCAGGTATTAAAGCCAAACCCATCTAATTATCTGCATGCAGTCTAGTTGAAGATTTTTAATGCTACTCTTAAATGTATATCGTATTTTTCACCAGAGTTTAATTCAAAAATTTTCTGCAGAGTTGTAACAAGATAGAGAAGTGGTATTTTTGGCGTAAATTCAGTCGTGCCAAGGAATAGCATTCTGGTAGTTTTGTCTTCAATATACTTCTTACTCTGTCTTGTGCTCTCCGGAAAATATGAGCCTGAATCGGCTTAAAATTTTTCCTCGTGGATAATATATTCGTATGACCAGATATTGTAATACTAAGATATGTACTTAATTGAGCCTCACTTCAGAAGAGCTTTACTACTATGCATATGGTGCGATTACCAAGAGCGATAAAGTTTGAGAAATCTATCTAAATCCAGAAATGGTATAAACTAATTTTAAAGTCTCATAGAAAGCATTGCTATGATACCTTTAGCAATGTGTCTTAGAGTTGCAGCTGTAGATGTTGTTATAAATAGTTCCAGATGATTTATGTGATGAGCGACCGCATCGCGCCGATAATAATGATATTACTTAATTCTATAATATCAACAATATGTTTGAAAAAGTTTGTCCATGTTGACATAATTTAATGAGAGCATGGGCTTGTATTTGCTTCCCTAGTGACTTGGACTGCTCACCTTCTGAACTTATTCAATGAGAGCTATGGCGTAGCAACGATAGCAACAGTTATTTGCAGAAAGTGTAGATATTGCTAATAAAGGAACAGCATTAACTTGGCACAATTCAATTTGCCAAAAAATGTGAGTTCATGCTGCTCCAGCAGAAAGCACATCCTGGTGGTTATAGATGTACTTGTCGATAGAGAGACATCAAAACCTCTACTGTAGTATAATTATTGGAGCCGGAGATTGGACTAATAAAGATTTATACATTGAACGACGTTCAACCCTAGAGAATGGGTTCTTGGGGATAAAATAAACATCCCGTGGCCATGAATAATTATTACCAATTAATATAAAACTCACATTTATCAATTTTTAAGTTAACATTAGGTGGAATATGTTTTTAGATATCTTTGTTTGAAAAAGACAATAATATACAATAGCTCCGATTCCAAAAAAAAATTTTTTTTTCTAATTATAAATGAGTAACGACCAACGCGTTTCGTCTGCTTAATACATCATCAGGGCTTGCAATGCAGACGAAATGCATTGGTTGTTGCTCGTTTCTTATTAAATTAAATAAAAAAATATTTTGTGGAATCGAAGCAAGTGTATATTATTGTTTTGCTCAAACAAAGATGATTGCTATAAAAAAAATATAAAACGATATTTTAGATAACGAAGAGCAGCCTAGAGCTTTAAATATAAAATACAAAACTTCAAAAAGGCGAAAATCTGTATATAATGGTGAAGTATTTTTTCTCTCTTTCTTGAGATGATAATTCTCCATTTGTATTTCATTATGAAAACAAACAAAAATTTGACATCTTTTTGTAATGAAATAATAAGAAAACAAAATATTCTTTGAAATAATTATTGGAATTCATTTGTAATATACATACGTTTTAGTTCCGCGCAATCTTCTGTTAACGAAGAGTTTACTGTTATGTATTTAAAATAATGTCCGCGATACGCGAGATTGCTAATGTCAGTACCGGGTCATACCCGAAGCCTTTTTTTATTATAATGACAAAATTATTGCTATTGAACACCAGGAGGGTGATTCTGATCTCTTTGTCGACTATTTAGTCGTGAATTTTGACATATTTTGTCAATTTTTTTCTTTTAACACAGTTCATTTTGTGTCTTCAGTATTATATACCACAAATGAACTATAATGAATTTTCGATGAACAGACGACAAAAAACACGACTAAATAATCGACAAATTAGTCAACTGCTCCCAGAGGTTGTGACAAAAATTTTACACTGGTAAATGGAAGTTTTACACCTAATTAGAGCAATTCAAGTGCTTAAATTCGAAATAATATTTTGAATTTGTAATGTGAAGTGTCATTTTCTGTTCATTCTACGTCAAGCAAGGCTTGCTGAGCTAAATAAAAACACGAAAAAATCAGTAGAAATGTTCATTTCATTTAGTCGATTATTTTGACATTCAAGATCGACAAAACACACAGAATCACCCTACAGGAGGGTGATTCTGTCTCTTTGTCGTTCTATTTAGTCGTGAATTTTGACATATTTTGTCGAGTTTTTTCTTTTAACACAGTTCATTTTGTGTCTTCACTATTATATACCACAAAATGAACTTTAATGAATTTTCGATGAACAAACGTCAAAAAACACGACTAAATAATCGACAAATTAGCTGCTCCCAGAGGTTGTGACAAAAATTTTACACTGGTAAATGGAAATTCTACACCTAATTAGAGCAATTCAAGTGCTTAAATTCGAAATAGTATTTCGAATTTTGTAAGTTGAAGTGTCATTTTCAGTTCATTCTACGTCATGCAAAGCTTGCTGAGCTGAATAAAAACACGAAAAAGTCAGTAGAAATGTTCATTTCATTTAGTCGATTATTTCGACATTCAAGTTCGAGAAAACCCACAGAATCACCCTACAGGATAAGACCAGAAATATCGTATTTTTAGATTTTAGACATAAAATTGATGAAACAAGTTTTAGTTTCTTAGCTACGTCACCATTAACTTCGAAATGGGATTTTTCTCTACATAGAGTAAATTGGAGAGCTTTGGAAAACGTTAAAGCAACTCAATATTAGTTGAAATTGACGAGTGGTTGGATAACCTGCCACAACATTATATAATATCTTTGTTTTTGCCAAAACTTCAGTGTTCTGTTATTTGTCTCTTTATTTGTTTATATTGTGTTTTGTAATCAATGGTTTCCAATAGTTTTTATTTATTAATTATCTTGTTAATAGTTTTCTAATGTTTTCAATCCGTAAGCAGATTTTGGTTTTTTATTTTTTTTTTATTTCAAATAATACACGAATGTTTGTAATAGACTGCGTCCTTGAGAACGGTTCGAGACATCGGCCGAAACGTAGGAGAAATAAAAAAATTATCGCAAAATGATACAGGTGTTTTTCCTCCTGACCGCCTAGCCCAAAATTATTCAAATCCACAAAATATTTTGAGTTAAGCACGGTTAATAAATTTTTACTGAAGTGGAATTAAATGCTTTAATCCGATTATCAGATCAGTTATATATGTTACGAGATAAATCATGTTATGTTTACCCCATATCATATTTTTGCCACAAAAGTTAGTATTGGTTTACCCCAAATCCAATTTATGGAGCATGAATTACATTAAATTCTTTGAAATATTTTTTTAAATATTTTTGTGATACACGTGTGGAAATACAAAACTATTTTTAAAATTCGATCGCTCCATGTGGGAGTGTTCTTACACGTAGAGTAAATCATAATCAATTTTCCCAAAATTTTGGTTTGCTCCATGTAGTTGCGGCGAAATTGCTTATAGTGAGTGGAAATAGAATTCTGAAATTCAGTTCACGTAAAGAAGACAAAGAATGCACTAAGTTTGTCTACAGCCATGCCGAACTGTAACCTGACACTCTAAAAAACCAAAGTTGAATCGCGACTGATAACTAAAAAACGGCACTAGCCAGACCAGTCACTAGTCTTTTTATGTCCGATATTCGGAAGTAAACTTTTACTTACAACGCGGATGTAAACAAACGATAACAACCTTGTCGTTTGTTCTACCGGTTGCAGCACCTGAGTCGCCTAGTAGTAAACAATCGCCTTATATAATATTTACCATGCGAGGTAAATTATTATCGTTATCGTCGATTACTCCACTAAGCGCTCCTCGCAGCCAGCTGTTGGGCTAATCAAGAAAACAACCGGCAGTTGCAGAACAATACCATGCGAGGTAAATTGTTTAGCAATTGCTGATTATTTCGCTGTGATGCCTTTGGCTGCTGGAAGAATCTTCCGCATATTGGGCCATAACACGCCCCCCCCCCCCTTGGAAAAAATATTATCCGTAGGGAACTATATCTGGAGAGTGCAACAGTTTTAAAAATTGCAAAAATTTTAATCCATGTTCGGTTCAGATTCTTTACATTAAATCATTACATATTTACTATGTACATTTTCTTACATTTTTCGATTTTACATACAGATGTGAACATGTGAACATTTCATTTCTCTTTTTATTTTCTTCTCATAATTAATTTCCTTCTTATTATCTTTATACAACATATCTATATTGGCTTCCAAAAATTACTTTTACCTCTTTTTTTCTTTAAATTAAAATTTCGTGATTTTCTATAAAAACAAATTCTTAATTAATTCAAGGCCTTATAATATTATACTTACTATATAATCTTCTTGCACATTAAAAGTATACTCTACCGTTTTCTTCCTTACAATGTACTTCCTTATACACTTAACATTGAACATGTTTCCAATAACTATTTATCTCTTTTTTTTAACTTCTTTCTCATACCTTGTTTTTCTTAGCTTTTTCCTTTTAGAATTGTCTTAACTAATATATTTTTACTACTTCCTTTTAACTACTTTATAATATATCCGTTTCTTTTAATTTTTGCTTTTGCAAGGAGGATAACTTTGTTTCCTCTTGATAAATCTTTTAGGGTTTGTAGACACTCCCAGACTATCCCTGACTTGATGGTGTAGGACTTTAAGCCCTTGAGGGCAGCTTGACTGTCCGAGAGAATATTAATAGTTGAGCCATTTATGGCTCTTTTAATGCAGGTATTGGCGCATTCTTCTATGGCCAATACCTCGGCCTGGAATACGGTAGTGGTAGAGCCCAGGGCCTTTGATATATGGCATCTGGGGCCGTATACGCCCAGTCCGACTCCACTGTTCGTTTTTGAACCGTCTGTATACCACACCATCGATCCTTGTTGAAAGGACGGTTTAGTGGAACGCCATTGCTGTCGGTTTCCTAAAACCACATCGAATGGTCTTACAAAATCCACCTTGGGTGTGATTATATCAGATATTGTCGTCATTTGCTCAAAGCGTATCTGTTTTAATATACTTAAATGACCAACCAGATTCCCCGGTTTTAACTGTTTCTCCTTTTGCAGTCTAATAGCACTGGAGATTGCTTCCTTTTTCACCTGCAGATGTAGGGGTGGAAGGTTTAGTAAGGCTTCCATGGCTGCTGTAGGACAGGTCCTCATGGCACCAGTTATTCCTAGACAGGCAAGCCGTTGTGTTTTTTGAAGCAGAGCCTCAGCCTTCTTTTCATTAGTTTTTGGCCACCATGCGAGGGCCGCATAGGTGACCATGGGTCTAACAACCATGGTGTACATCCAGTACATCATTTTTGGCTTCAGACCCCATGTTCTGCCAATGAAGCGACGGCACATGTAGAGAGATCCTATCGCTCTTTCCGTCACTCTAGACAGATGCGAATTCCAGGAAAGTTTCTTATCTAAGGTGACCCCCAGATATTTGACTTCTTCTGAAAATATCAATTCCGTGTTATCGAGAAGAGGAGCCTTTAGTGAGAGCTTTGATCTTCTCGTAAACGGAACGATAACCGTTTTGTTTGGGTTTACACTGAGGCCTTTGGTTAAGCACCAAGTGTGGACTTTAGAAAGGGCTTTTTGCATGAGGTCGGATATGACTTGGTCATGCTTGCCCCGTATCGTGACTACTAGGTCATCCGCGTAGCCTTGTACGGTAAAACCCGAACTGGTCAGCTTCTCTAAGAGATCATCAATCACGATCGACCATAGGAGTGGAGAGAGAACTCCTCCTTGTGGGCAGCCTTTAGCTGCAGTGATCGTGACTGAACAGTTTCCTAGAGTAGTAGTTATCCTCCTGCTTCTAAGCATGGAGTCTATCCAATTAACCGTGGGGGGCTCGAAGCCCTTGTCCTCGGCAGCTGATTTAATTGTTTCGAAGGAGGTGTTATCAAAAGCACTTTCTATGTCTGCAAATGCACATAAGGCCACCTCTTTTGCTTCAAGAGCTTTTCGAGGTCTTTAACCAAAGTGTGGATGGCAGTCTCGGTAGACTTGCCTGCTTGATAAGCGAATTGCTTAGAATGAAGTGGTGATTTAATCAAAACTTCACTTCGAATATGTAGGTCTAGGATTTTTTCCATGGATTTAAGTAAAAATGACGAGAGACTAATGGGTCGGAACGATTTGGCTAGAGAGCTAGCTCTTTTTCCTGCTTTGGGTATAAATACCACCCTGACGTCTCTCCAGCATTGGGGAATATACCCCAGAGCGTAACTGGCTCGAAAAATGTTTTGTAGTGGAACAAGTATTTCTTCAACCCCTTGCTGTAGTAAGGCAGGAAAGAGGCCGTCCCCTCCAGCAGATTTAAAGGGTTTAAACGTACCAACGGCCCATCTAACCTTGTTAGGAGTGAAGATTCTTCCCGCAAAGCTCTTACTCCTGTTAGAGACCCTGTAATTGCCCACCTCAATTGGGTCTGGAGCTACTATTCCTTGAACGGGACTGGTAGAGTCGGGGAAGTGAGTTTCTAATAAGAGCCTGACTATTTCCTCACAACTCTCGGTATAGTTCCCATCTTCTTTTTGAAGTGAGCATATACCATTCGTGTGATCCTTCGAAAGTACCTTATGGAGCTTGGTAGCTGCGGGCAGTTGATCTATGCCATCGCAGAAGGTCCGCCAGGTTCTTCTTTTAGATCTTCTTAATTCTATGTTATATTCCGTTAGAGCCTTTTTATATTCTCCCCAGGTACCAGAGAGCTTGGCTCTGTTAAATAGTTTTCTGCTTTCTTTTCTTTTCAAACTCAGTTCCCTATTCCACCAAGGTACCTGCCGATTACAAGTCTTTTGCTTCAGAGGGCAGCTGTGTTCGAATGAAGTCAGTACAGCCGTTTGTAGCTGCGTAGTGGCTGAGTCCAACTCCTCCGTTGTGCTAATGCTACTACCGGGAGAGTTAACTACAGCTTTAAGATGTTGTCGATAGAGTTCCCAGTTAGTTAATTTAGGGATTCGGTACTCTAGACTTGAGTTGAATGCGGCTTCTATATCGAACCTGATATGTCTGTGATCGACATGGAAATCTCGTTCGATATGTGTCACCTGCTAATTTTTGTGCTTATGAACATACTGGCAAGTGTTAGGTCCAGGATCTCTTGTCTGATAGTGTTCATAAAGGTTGGCTTATTACCTCGATTTCGTATCTCTAAATTATTAGATATTATAAAATCGTGGAGGTACTCACCCCTGATGTTGGTATCCGTGCTGCCCCATAGCGTGTGATTTGCGTTCGCATCGCATCCAACGATAAATTGCTTTCCTCTTCGTTTGCAGTAGCTGATGAGTCTTTTTAGCTCTGTAGGAGGTAGTGTATCCGCATCTCCAGGAAAATAGACTGAGGTCACTACTACCTCGTGACTACCTCCCGGAGTTGGTACCTCGAGAGCTACTGCAACTACGTCCCTCGAAATGAACTGCGAAAGAGGAATAAAATTTAGATTAGTGTTGAGCAGCAATGCTGCCCTGGGATATTCATGCTCATTACTGTAAATTAACTTACATGATTTTGTGGGAAGTCCTTTAATGCGGCCTTGATGTACCCAGGCCTCCTGTATGAGTGCTAGACTAAGTTTCTCCGAGACAAATCTCCTGCTAAGCACGTCTGATGCCGCTTTGGCATGATGGAGATTTATCTGGAGGCAACTTAGATGATGATTAGTCATGACTAGAATGACCTTTTATGGCCGCTAGCAGCCTTGATAGGAGATCCTTTCGGATTTCCTTTTTTGCCCTGCTTCACACGGGCAGGAGGAGGCTTCTTCTTAGTGACTTCGGACTTCTTTGCGGAAGTCCCCGGCTTAGCCTCTGCAGTTCCGACTGCTTTAACGGGGCCAGCCTTAGCCTTGACAGAAAGTTTAGGCCTGCTGGTTCCTGATGTCGATGGCTGAGGCTCATCAGTCCGAGTTTTAATCTGACCTTGGCCATCCCCAGCCTCCGCCACAGTCTTTACTGCCCCACCCTTGGGCCTAAGTTGGACTGAGCCGAACTTGTACCCAATTGTGTAATGAGCCTTTTTTAGCTCCTCCATGGACGTATGGTCCACGGAGAAGGTTAGCTCTGTTACGTGTGGTTTTTGTGTCTTGCGTAACACAATCCACTCTGACACCTTTAACCCCGCGTTCTGACCCTCGATGTAGTCGAGAATCAAGTCCGTAGGGTCCTCAGCGCTGTTGGGAAAGTATCCCACAAGAACTTGTGGGCGAGGAATTTCACTTTCCTCGACCATGACAAGGTTGGCTCCTTCCCAGGGTTTTAGCTCCCCAACTACACCTTTTAACCACGTCATGGTGTCCTGATTGGCGCAGTTGATGACCATCCACCCTGGTCTAAATGTGGAGCCCAGGAATCTTGGCTTCAGGGGGCTTTGTTTTCTAGCCGCGATCTCTCTCAAGATAGCACTCTGTACGGACTTCAATTGATCCATGTTGAGTGCCACCTCAGGATAACCGACGGGAAGAATACCCACCCGAACGCTCTCTGCAACCTCTTTATAGGAGGGCTGGTTACGCAAAGGCTGGGAGACGTGCTTCTTTGAAGGATTCTCCGTTGCTGCCTTGCTGCGTTTGGCGCTAGGTTGCTCCACTTTAGGAGAAGAGTCGTCAGAGCGAGTCCGTTTTTTAAGACTCTCCTCATTCCGCTGTTCTATCTGAAGTGCAGCAATCCTTCTAGCCTCTGCCTCTGTGTGGCCATGTTTTAAAAGCCATTTAAACCTTTTTTTGGCCGCGCCACTGAACTTTGGCTTGCGCTCTTTGGATGTGGGAACTTCAGTATTCCCGCTGTCCTGTTGGCTATGGTCTGGTGATCTAAGGAGATCCTCCTCGTCTAGGGGGAGTGTATCCATCGCATAGCCAGATGAAGGACTTGTAATGTCCTGGAAATTTTCGGGGTCGTTAAGAGCCCCGGATTGGGTTTTTGGTACATTTAGAGGTGCACCTCCCTCAGAAAAAACGGGCTTATCTATTTTGGTCCCACGAGTATGCTCGGAAAGGTTGGTCCATCTCAGCAGAGCCGGCATGCCGAGATAAGGCTAAGGTTGAAACCGGAGGTCGCCTGGTATCCGGAGTCCATCGTTATAAGACACACTCACGCAGGGCCATTCATCCCATAGGCACGATTGTTTACACCTGGGATTGCGGGTTTTATCGAGTTTTCCTCTCTAGATCCGCCGTATTCTGTCAGGTAGCCAGCTGCACCCCAGGGGATACCCACCAGCTGCCTGTGCAGGAACACCTCGGGCAGGATGTGACTCTTCGTCACGTATGGACGGTCTTGACAGAGTGCCTTGCATGGCAAGGTCCTCCCCTGTTAGGCGTTAACGTAATTAATCACCTTTACCTTGTTCCCGAACGCTACGTTAAAAAAATTGCTAATTCTCACGTACCCAACACACGTCTATTACAATTTTCTTAAAAATATTGCACCTTACAAAATTATTTAATTTTAACTTTAACATATTTTATCTGAAAGAAAGAAGCATTATCCTAAACTCAATCAATTACTTTAGGCTGCAAACTAAATGGAGCAGCTAAAAAAAACATTAACTCCAACAAATAAAAAAAAGGAGCAGCTAAAAACCATTAACTCCCAGAATTAAAAAAAATGGATAAGTTCGAAGCTCCGGCCGTAATAGTAATACTAAAAAGATTAATACATGATTATCCTGTAAGAAGAAGAATAATCCTTAGGAACGACTCGTATTTTCGTCAAAATAAGACAAAATTATGGGTCTAGGAAAAGTTATCGCCCGCAATTCACCGCCAGCAATTTACCGCCAGCAATTAATTGATAGAAGTTTACCGCCGCGTCAGATTATCGCGTAAACAATTTATAGCCTACAATTGTGATCGCTAGCATAAGCATGGCCATACAAATAATTTATATATAGTAAATAATAATATAATTTAGTAAATAACTTGCAATGAAGGTTTGTCTGTTGTTAGTGCATATGATGACTGGGATGATATTAGTGGTTATCTCAGAGGTATAGCGCATAATCTATCTTATTAATAATGTGAATACTGTGTTGTGAAATGTATATAGTCTCTTAGTAATTAGTTAAGTCTGAAGATCGCATAAATATTCATTTTTGAGTTTTTACAGTGTACTACGTCTTACCTAATGTTATAATTAATTTAGTTTAAAATTAACCAATTATTATTGTTTAAAAAAATGGTTTTTTTAAATTTATGTGATACATGTAAATTTTATAATACATAATCTACCTATTAAATTACATATTTCCATACATGTGTTTTTTATTTCCGTACTACACCCTTATAATTTATATTCCCTCATAGTAATATATTATATATTATATATAAATGATACAATACAATATATCTTGGCTATAAAGAGCGGGGCCATTTTATGAGAGTAAAATCTGAAAACTTTGCCCCTTCTCATTTATTTACGAAACTAAATCATGAGTTTCTTCCACTTAATCAGAGCAAAACAGAACCACGTGTGTTCAAATATCATAGGATTACAGTAACAAATTTCGAACCAATTCGCTCAATATTCAGAAAAACCTGTTTCACAAAAGCGCGGGAACATTTTATTTACTATGATATTATTAATTATCTGAGAGGTATAGCGCATAATCTATCTTATTAATAATTGAATACATTTCACATGTTGGTCTTTATTCGCAAAGGTTTTAAAGAGTTTTTGCCTACCTTATTATTAGGTTATCTTTGCTTATACCTAGGATATAACTTGTATTTTTAGCTGTACTTAATTCTTAAATATCACGTACAGACAAACCTTAGTTCCAAGTTATTTACTAAATTATATTATTACTTACTATATATAAATTATATGTATGCTATGGACAGGCGATAAAATATGCTAGCGATCAATTGTAGGCTATAAATTGTTTACCCGATAAACTGACGCGGCGGTAAATTGCTGGCGATCAGTTGCGGGCGATAAATTTTCCGGACCCCCAAAAGTATAAAAACAACTTTAAAAGATTTTATTTCCACAACATCAAATTATTCAAAAATGTTGTGAGCCTGGGCATTCTCAAATAAAAGCTGTTGATAGCCTCCACGTTTTACAAAGAATACTAAAATTCCAAGTATTGTGCCATTAATAAAACTTTTGAAAAAAGTAAAATACAGTGGTCCAAATATAGCTAAGTTTATTAAGAATAGGATTTCTTGGCATATTCACCAAAATCAGAATTATTAGATTACCAAATGGTACCATTAGCCAAAAGTAAAAATATATTATTAAAAAAAAGAATAAGAGCCTTTTAAAGAATATTATGAAATGTCTGCAGCACAGGCACAATTTATTTCCGAGCCAATTTTGATGGGAGCTAGCAGATATAAACTTGGAACACCGACAATTTATTTCATAACATTGTGTCGATTAAAATCCCAAACTAGATTTATAGATAAAGGAAGAGATATACAATCTTTTTGGGTTTATTTTCCAGATGCAGATAGAAATTATTATCAAACTGTAATTTTATTTGTTTCTGTTATTTCGTTATTTTTTATTTTAAAGTTAAAAATTTACCTTAATGAAGTAATATTTGTTCAAGTAGCCCATTTGAGTTTTCTCTGGCACAAACGAATACAATAAAATTCAATGATTCGAGAAACAAAATGAAAATGGGAAAATGGAGAAATTTTCTCAAATTTTTTTTCGAATCATTCAGTACTGTTTTGTTTGGGACCTGTTTATGAATCCAATCAAGATTAGAAACTTTCCACCTTAAATAAAAATTTGTGTGATAGATTAAGTAAAAAAATTCCCTTTATTTGCGTTTTGTTTTCAACGGATAATCCCAAAATATAAACAAATATGAACTTTACCTGGTAAAAAAATTACAAAAATAAATGCATTGTGAATTAAGAAATGTATTTTTGATAAAACAAAACTGAATATTCAAGGCTAAATAAAGATGTTCAAGTAACAAAATATTTGTTTTAACTTTATTAGTTAATTGCTTTGCTCCTTATAATAAATGCAATGTAATGTTTGGAAATCTAGACTCTTTGTAATAAGTGCTGATATTAAGTATGATTAATTTCATTTGAAGATTTATGGAATTCATTAAATTTATCAAGTGAATATCATAAACTTTTTTAGAATTAAGTTCTTACATACTTAGATGTATAATATTTATCACATGAACTTGCTACACGTTTCCTATCTTACCTGCGAATAAGATTTATACCATGTTCAGATAAGTAACAATTTTTGGAAAACTGTTTAACTGTTTACACTACAATGGATATATTTAATACCATGTTAAGATAACTATTCGTATGTATAATATTTTGTTATTAATTCTCAACGAATTTGCTATAAAAACTGAAAAGTACCATTTGATAACGTTCGTCTTGTATTTATTTCATTCGCAAAGGGAATGCCTATTTTAGGCCCAATACCTCCAAACATTAGAGATGCAATAACGATGCATTATGACACTCTGATCGTATCCTTGGGAAATAATTCAAAGTCAAACAACTTCTTCCGATACTATACTATTTACTTTATTGAATCACTCTACTTTTAACAAAGAACTTAATCACTTGTCTATATGCTAACCGCAAAACTCAAGACCTGAGCAACCCGATCCACCGAATCAGCCGTGCTCCTCAACATGCAGCTAGGCGGATGCAACTATGACCAAGTGACCAGCGCAATACCATGGAATTATAATTGCAAGGTATTACGTCAATCACTGCTGACAGCTGGAGACCCCAATAATGTATGTAAAAAAACAGTAAGCCCAGCTGAGTATTCCACTATGCGAAGTGGATTACTAAACCATGACTCAATTCCCAATTACAAACAGCAGTGGATGCGACAGTTTTTAAGTAAACAATTCGCCAAGCATTTCCCTGTGCGATTCCCAAGTGGAATCAGATAGGGGTGCTCATTTAGGTCACAATACCTAATTTAACTAAATTAAAGATACTAAAAATACAATATTTAGCAGACATTATAACATTCATTACTATTATTTTTTTTATATATAAAATGATTATGCCTATTGTTAGATCTGTGCTCAAGCTAAAGGCGGGTGCCGGTTTAAAGGATAACTCAATCTTTAATAATTCAAATATAAAAATTTTTATTTAATATATTGCTTACAAACTATTATCACAAATTCAATTTTTTAACGTGATCTTAACCTGTGTAAAATAATTCAACACTTAAAATTAACCTAGCCTACTACGATAATTCAAAGAATTCAGTGAGTTCAAATACTGATAAAAAAATTCAATAAAATAAAACAAATGCTGCCGCTGAGGTCTGCTCCCCTTATCTCTGGAAAAAAGAGAAAGAAAATCCACTATTAATAGAGTAGAAGTATGATAGCTGTGCTGAAACAATTATCACTTGACAGAAGTAAATTTCTCTAGCAGGAGTAAATTCCTGCTTAGACGTAGGACAAAATTAAAGCAGAAGTAGATTTCTGCAGTGGGAGTAGATTCCTACTCAGGAGGGGGACGAAAAATAGGTAGAATTAGATTTCTGCAGTAGGAGTAAATTCCTACTTAGGTGTGGATTGGAATTAGCAGAATTAAATTTCTGCAGTAGGAGTAAATTCCTACTTAGGTGTGGGATGGAAACAAGATTTGGTTTGGATAATGTGGAAAATCAGAGTAAATTCTGATGGTTTCAGATCAAATCCTGAATTGGGAATGGGTGATTCTTCTGCAGCTCGTCGCCTTTTTATAGCCGCAGCGAACCGCTACGTTTTGGCTTCATGATGGGTTGCCTTGGCAATGCTCGTTTTCAAGGTATGTTAAACTTTGCCGGCGGCGTCACACATTGACGTCATTGTGAGAACATTAACGCTGCACTGAACTCCGACTGCGGCGAAAGCGAGAACATATGGTGCGATGTGTTGACATTTTGATATGTCAATGTAAATAATCGGAGGGAAGTAGGATTTGTTCAAGAAATGGTAAGTTTTTTTGGTTAATTATACCTTATCTATTTATTAATAATAGTTTTTTAATTGTTTTTTAGACTAAGCGTGCTATAGAAAAGCACGGTTTGCAGTCTTCAGGTTTGTTCCAGACGTGAAATGGTCTGCAGATGGGAGTTTGTTATCCCTTTAGATAAGTATTTTTTTGTAATAAATTTTGAATAGGTACTTTGTGTTTTCGTTTGTTTTATTCTTTTATGAACATAATTTGGGAAGGAAGCTGCATCGAGAGATTATATGTGTGGACTGAACACCTATGTTTTCGTTACCATTTACTCTAGATCGCTCTACATAGGTACATACGATTTTTTTTAAGCGATCCTGTTTTTTCTTCTACACATATGCATGAGATTTACATAAAATAAAAAAAAAATAAACAATTCCACACATAACGCTATAACTAATTACAGAGGGATTATAGAGGGATACGAAAAGAATTACAAAAATCTAACCACATTAATCTTAATCTTATTACACTATTGTTTCCCTACCTATCGATTATCACGGCCTACTTAAATGATATCGCTACATAGGCTTATACTCAAAATAGAGTACATTTGTGTAAAAGAGAATATAGGATAATATATAATCGATACAAAGTTTATATTTCCAATGTCTAAGCCTACTGAATTATTCTAAGCAGACGAGATGCTTTCCTAGATACGGTAGGTAGGCTCCCAGTTGGCAAGATTGATGCGGGTTACAGGACTAATTATATATCGTCAGTTCTTTCATTAGTCGGCTTTGTTGATGGCGATCGCAGATTCTTGATGGATGTATGGATAGTGGGTAGTATCGATATCCTGTCAGTACATGCCCGTTGCCCGATGCTTTTCGAGCATCTTAAGTGGAACATCAGTCCTGCTGCTAGTGCCAAACGGATGATGCTTAACAGTCCAGTAAAAGACGTGGCTGCTATATAGAAACTGTCTGAAACTTTCCTTGCTTCTTATGGCGCTCTGAACCTTGGCTATCTTCTCAGCATGATCTTTCCAGGATTGATTTAAATTACTTGCAGCTAGAAGCTGTAGTTCTCTTATTTGAGACTTAGGATGATCTGGAGTCTTTGGACCTGTTGCTGTCACGATGTTTTCCCATTTAGGTGGTTCCGAATCTGTTGGCTGCCAGAGAGTCACATTTCTGTGGGTGTCGTCTTCAAGCAAATCTCCAATCTGCAAATGACAGTGTTCCTTTATGTCCAAAATTCCTATCGATGATGCTATCCAATTTCGGTCGGTGAGTTTCGGAATTTGCCCTCCGGCTTTGTTTTTCCACCCTTCACAAACAGCCAGTTATTTCTATTCAACATTCGAGTCAAAGACCTCAATTTCGGGATGACTTTCTCCTTACCTTAGCATTCATACTGAAACTGCGAACAAGCTCAGCGTGCGGTTATCGCCAATGTCTGTAATGATCGGGCTCAAGTGGGGGCACAGTAAATGGGTATGATCCGCCAAGGTGATCAGCTGCTGACACTTCTAATATTAATAGTCATGTAGTAAGACATATTGCCTCTCGTGGTTGTTGGCTGAAATAATTTCTGCGCCTAAATCATACACATGGTAGCCGGCTTCATCTACTGCAGCGGGGATGGTGTAGAACTTGTGGGTCTCGAATGAAGTTCTGTGAGATTGGGGAATGTCTAGTCTAACCAGGATGCGTTGGTCCGTCAATTCAAAATGTCGCTTATCACGGGCAGCTGGAGGGTCAGTAGTGTTAGAATTTAATTCTATTCTGCGCTGCTGCACTGCTAACTCTCCATGCGTGGTTTTTTGGGCGATTTAAGGCCCCAGAGTCTATTCCAAATCTGATCCCGCTCCGCCTTGCCTTTACCCGTGAGGAATTAAGAAGGTCGAACAGTGACTTCACAAGGGTGATCTAGCCATCTAGAAGGCTGAAGCTGCGGCAACTCTTCTAAGCTTATGGTGTATTTAAAAACATTTATTGGCTTCCTAAACAAATTTAAACTATTTTTTTTGCTGCAATATTTATTATCATATATTGTAACGAAGAGCTTGTCAGCCGACAGATCTACCTACGTTCACTTGTACCTGAATGTAGATACATACTGCATCCGACACCTCTTTGCTACAAAATCATTTCCAGGATATGTGTGGGTGGCTGCACAGCGAGTATGCCGCTAGCGTTCAGCCGGCTTGGGGGTGGTTCTTGCCACCCACATCCCTTCAATGCTTGTTTAGCTGTGCAAAATCTTCAACATAATTGATCAGACAGACAGACGGACAGAAAAAAAAGATCTAATGCAGGCTTCCTTCTCATGGTGGAACCTGAAAGCCTAAAAAGAAGAAAATTGATTTTATTTATATGCTGCAAGAAGAAGGAGAATAGAAGACCTCAGCAACGCCGAACAAGTGCTAATTCACACGGAGAGCTTACAGCGCTGGCAAATGGACGATTGAGAGAGAGTGACAGAGCTGAGAGGGGTCTCTGATGTTGTTGAGACCCCGGCTTTGGGTAATGTTGGGCCCAATCGCCCACATCCACCCTGGCTAAGCCTGCAAAGCCGTCTCGAAATGCTCAGCCCCATCTTTACGTGTTTTACATCTATTGCCGTGTGTGTGTGGAAACGACCTCCCTCCTGTCCGCGACCATCCCCTATATGGAACTACTCTCTCCATCGCGCTGAATCCGTTACCAACCTGTAAATAAAAGAAGAAAGCAACTTGGAGTAGGGCGGCCAAAGGTGACCAAATTAAATCACCCAAAAGAAGAAGGAAGGCGTATCAAGAAACTCAAAATTTCATCAAGTCCAAATCAAAATAATGTATTTATTGCGGTTGTTCAAGCATATGAATCACTTACGAGGGAGGAAACTCGATCACAAAAAGACCAACATGGTATATGTATATACAAAAAAAAACTAAAGGAAACAAAGTCTCCGGTTAAGATTAATCTAGATCTGAATCCTTACGACTAGCCCTAATAAGCGCTTTCCTATTATGTGACTTATCGAACCCTGTGATCGACGCCTAAACTTAGATGTACACTAATTGATTTTAACACTGTAAAATTAGGAACAAAAGAACACAAAGCAAATAAGAATACTTAGAGAAAATTTGAACTAACCTTGTGGTCCGCTATAGACTTACATGACTTACATAACACCTGATTCAATCATATTCGGGGTTTCCTCCTGTACCAAAAGGGTTGGACACTGGTTTTTTCCAACTATCCACTAGCTGCTTCAGAACTACGTTGAAGTCTGAGTATACCTTCTCGCTTCCCTGCTCCTTCGGATATGTAAGAGCAAAATGTCTTGCCGTGTCTTCTGCCACAGGGGTACTCCCGTACTCCCTTGCCAGTATAAATCCAACTTGCCGTCACGCAGGAAACATTTTCAAAATGATCTTTGTTACGTGTAAGGAAACTTTTCCCCAAATTTCCTCTCAGGTTTGCCACTACTATGGTATATAAGACTCACTGACGCACAGGTAAGTATTTCAAATAATGCAAATTATGTATGCACAGAATGGTTAAAACGAAATTTGCTCTACAGTTTACCAATGTGATGATATATGAAAATCACTGTCGCGCAGGTAAATATTCCAATTGATACAAATTACGACTGCATAGAATGAATCAACCAAAATTTTCTTTTCAGTTCACTAATAGGGAGATCTACATAAAAATCACTGTCGCACAGGTAAATATTCGAGATAATACAAATTATGAGTGCACAGCATGAATAAACCAAAATTTTCCTTTCAGTTCACCACTAGGTAGATCTACATAGAAATCGCTGTCGCAGAGGTTAGTATTCCAATTAATGAAATATATGAATGCGCAACATTAATGCCAACATTTTCCTTCAGTGCACTATTAGGAAGATCTATGGGGAAAATCACTGTCACACAGGTAAATATTTCAAATGCTAAAACTTATGAATGCGCAGCATTAATACTAAAATTTTCTTGCAGTTCACTATTAGAAAGATCTATGTAGAAAATCACTGTCGCACAGGTAAATATTTCAAATACTAAAACTTATGAATGCGCAGCATTAATACTAAAATTTTCTTCCAGTTCACTATTAGGAAGATCTATGGGGAAATTCACTGTCACACAGGTAAATATTTCAAATACTAAAACTTATGAATGCGCAGCATTAATACTAAAATTTTCTTGCAGTTCACTATTATTAAGATCTATGTAGAAAATCACTGTCGCACAGGTAGGTAATCCAAACACTAACATTCATGAATAAAAAGAAAATCACTGTCGCACAGGTAAGTAATCCAATGAATAAAATTTTATTAATGCGCAACATTAATACTAAAATTTTCTTTCAGTTCACTAATGAAAAGATCTTTAGGAAAAATCACTGTAGCACAGGTAAATATTCCAATTAATACAATTTATGAATGCGCAACATTAATTCTAAAATTTTAATTCAGTTCACTATTAGAAAGATCTATATGAAAAATCACTGGCGCACAGGTAAATATTTCAAATATTAAAACTTATGAATGCGCAACATTAATACCAACATTTTCTTTCAGTCCGCTATTAGAAAGATCTATGTGAAAAATCACTGAAGCACAGGTAAATAATCTAATTAATATCATTTATGAATGTGCAACATTAATACTAAAATTTTCTTTCAGTTCACCATTAGAAAGATCTTTAGGAAAATCACGGTCGCACAGGTAGGTAATCCAATCAATAACATTCATGAATAAAAAAAAAATCACTGTCGCACAGGTAAATATTCCAATTAATAAAATTTACGACCATAATGAATAAACTAAAAATTTTCTTTCAGTACACTAATAGAAAGATCTACATGGAAAATCACGGTCGCACAGATATGTAATCCAATCAATAACATTCATGAATAAAAAAAAATCAGTGTCGCACAGGTAAGTAAGCCAATTAATAAAACTTAAGAATGTGCAGCATTAACACCAACATTTTCTTTCAGCTCTCCAACAAGATGATATACATGAAAATCACTGTCGCACAGGTAAATATTCCAATTAATAAAATTTACGACCAGAATAAATAAACTAAAATTTTTCTTTCAGCTCACTAATAGAAAGATCTACATGGAAAATCACGGTCGCACAGGTAGGTAATCCAATCAATAACATTCATGAATAAAAAAAAATCACTGTCGCACAGGTAAATATTCCAATTAATAAAATTTACGACCAGAATGAATAAACTAAAATTTTTCTTTCAGTTCACTAATAGAAAGATCTACATGGGAAATCACGGTCGCACAGGTGTATATTCCAATTAATAAAATTTTGACCAGAATGAATAAACTAAAAATTTTTCTCTCATTTCACAAAATTTTCTTTCAAAGAAAATCTGAAATTTTCCACTGCGGATTAGACGCGAGCCGATGGACAATGCGCGGACGCCTGAAGCTCCCGCGGAAGATAAAAAAAACCACGAAAGGAGAAAATCCCCAAGAAGGGAAAGCAAAAAAAAAATATCTAAGGCGAATCACGACTCAATTTTTCTGCGACCGTTCTCGTTCAAAGCGAACAAACAACTCCTCGACTACCAGCAGTCTCCCTACATTCCATCGTTCTTCACTCAGCCACCGGCAAGCGAGCGCCTTATTCTTCTCAGAATTTTCTTGTTCTTTTTTCAAGCCTGCTGCAACACATTGCATGATGGCATCACGCGAACTGTTACAGCTAGGCGAATTGACGTTTTCGTCGCTTTGATGTGGTTGACTAGCGGTAAGTTTTAAACGAAAAATTGTATTTTGTGTTCATTTTGCACATTTTAGAAATTTTCAACTGAAAATATTCTGCTGTTGTTGTTGTTTATTTTAGACCTGGACTTGTATGCGGGTATGTATAGATATGTTTTTTTTCAGGAATTTTTTTAATATGAAGAAGTAGCATAGGGCTACTTCTTGGAAATATATAAATTTGATCTTTTCAGGAATTTTCTAATATGAAGAAGTAGCATTGGGCTACTTCTTGAAAATAGCTAAATTTTATTAAATTATATACTCTGGGAAATCATGGGGTTTTCTCTACAGACGTAGAGAAGCCAAACAAAAGTAGCGTAAGGGGATATACGCTACAGCGTGGGGACGACCCACCGAGAATAGAGTCTCATGACGGGCAAAATGATGAAGGAAGATAAAAGAGAGAAAAGAAAAAAAAACAAGAAGGTCGACTCGGGAGGTGAACAATGAATAATATTGTTGCAGCTCGTAAAGAAAACAAGGTTGATTATACTTATCTTGATCATTGGATTACTCGCAGTGTCATTTCACAAAATTTTCTTTCAAAGAAAATCTGAAATTTTCCACTGCGGATTAGACGCGAGCCGATGGACAATGCGTGGACGCCTGAAGCTCCCGCGGAAGATAAAAAAACCACGAAAGGAGAAAATCCCCAAGAAGGGAAAGCAAAAAAAAATATCTAAGGCTGATTTTAAATAAAGACGAATCACGACTCAATTTTTCTGCGACCGTTCTCGTTCAAAGCCAACAAACAACTCCTCGACTACCAGCAGTCTCCCTACATTCCATCGTTCTTCACTCAGCCACCGGCAAGCGAGCGCCTTATTCTTCTCAGAATTTTCTTGTTCTTTTTTCAAGCCTGCTGCAACACATTGCATGATGGCATCACGCGAACTGTTACACCTAGGCGAATTGACGTTTTCGTCGGTTTGATGTTGTTGACTAGCGGTAAGTTTTAAACGAAAAATTGTATTTTGTGTTCATTTTGCACATTTTAGAAATTTTCAACTGAAAATATTCTGCTGTTGTTGTTGTTTATTTTAGACCTGGACTTGTATGCGGGTATGTATAGATATGTTTTTTTTCAGGAATTTTTTTAATATGAAGAAGTAGCATAGGGCTACTTCTTGAAAATATATAAATTTGATCTTTTCAGGAATTTTCTAATATGAAGAAGTAGCATTGGGCTACTTCTTGAAAATAGCTAAATTTTATTAACTTATATTAACTGGGAAATCATGGGGTTTTCTCTACAGACGTAGAGAAGCCAAACAAAAGTAGCGTAAGGGGATATACGCTACAGCGTGGAGACGACCCACCGAGAATAGAGTCTCATGCCGGGCAAAATGAGGAAGGAAGAGAAAAGAGAGAAAAGAAAAAAAACAAGAAGGTCGACTCGGGAGGTGAACTATGAATAATATTGTTGCAGCCGCGCCCAACGTGGGGACGACCCACAAGAGTCTCAATCGGGGCTTTGACCCGAGACATACGTCAGGATATGCACTAAAAGGGAATAGATCTACCCACAACGCGCCCAACGTGGGGACGACCCACAAGAGTCTCAAGCCGGGCATACACTATACCCTGGGTTATTGAGAAATCGGATCCCATCTGCGGCCCTGATCCCAGTTCGTCTTGGATGACGGAGGACTGATCTACCGATAGACGTCGTCTACCAACTCGCCTCGACCAATGAACTGACCAGGAAGAGGTGCAGCGATTGATTTATTGGGTACGGGAATGTTCGGCTCGAGATTACGACTTCGTCGGTGAAATGCCGCTACTTATCGTTTTGTGTTCTGCTGAATCCAGTCGCAACACCCCTGAAATTCCTTCCAATCCCAAGAGAGGAAATCGCTTCGTAACAGATAGAATTCATCTATCAACTCACTCAGGATGACGGAAATCCCGCGCGATGCAGCAAGCGGGTTCAAGCTCTAAGGAAATTGAAGAAAGGGCAGGACAGAAAAATCCTTCAGATGCAGGCTAACCCAGAAGCGGTTAGTAACAAAGACGGGGACCATCTAAACTTGTCAGTTTAGAGATAATACACAATATATAAAAAAAAAACTAACTACACTCCACTGAGGCTTCAGCCACACCACCCACCGCTCGGAGACCTTTTAATTGGAAGAAAACTGAAGAAAGACAGAAAAATAAAATCCTTCAGGTGAAGGCTAACCCAGAAGGGGTTAGTAACAAAGTGAAAGAGGCTTATCACCCACCTCTGAGGAAGTAGTAAGAGGGTTTGCGATAACCTGTAGTTCACAAATGAAGCTTGCCGGATGCCTTCTTAGGGTTACCGAGATCTACTCAACTTTGATCAAGACTTTATATCCTGAGCATGGAAAAAGAGAAACAAAAAAAATTTTCAAAGAAGGGGACTTATTAAAGGCACCTTGAAAGAATACGAAAAGAAATAGAATTACGACGTGCCTGATAAAGAAAATAGATCTTAGCCTATAATAGCCATTCACAAGATAAAGCCGATCTAGTCCGACTGACAATCCGACTAGGAAAATGGCTTCTATGGTACTACCGATAACATTCAAACCTAACAACCGCGACAGTGATTCCATAGCTCGTAAAGAAAACAAGGTTGGTTATACTTATCTTGATCATTGGATTACTCGCAGTGTCGAAGAAGAAGAAAAAAAATTTTTTATATGTACAATGCCTAGACAAAAAAAAAGCTAAGATCTCGCTCGCTACACTCACTACTTGGGTGGCATCGAAGTGGCTCACCTGGAACTGCACAATTAACACGATAACAATATAAATAAATTTCAAAAATAAACGCAAAAAAAAAACGACGGTGATATGGATAACAAGATAAGTGTACGTTAGAATAATCATCAGTGTATTACTCTACTAATGGCCAAGATTGAGTCAATGAACAAAACTTACGAAACAAATATATATAGCGTCAAGAATGAAATGAAGCGTCGATATTTTTCCTTCATGAAGGGCGTCGGCATGACGGCACGACGAGAGGTGACACACACTCGTTCCAACACACGCAAAAAAATAAAATAAAGAGGACATCAATAAGCTTCAGCCACTGCTGAAAAAAAAATAAAAAAACAAGCTACCACATATTCAGCCGTTGCTGAAAGCGTAAAAACAAAATTCTCTCTATCTCTCTCTCTCTCCTCTCGATCACTCTCCAAGGCGTTCGCTCAGAATCAGGCTAGTCGCTAAGCCTTCGGTCACTCTATACTACGACGAGCTCTAACAAGAAACATGTACATGGGGGAGGGGAAGGTTGGTGCAATGCCAGAGATCGGAACTTGAAGTTGCCGTCTCACAATGCATGATCATGACAAGCACTCCCTTAGTCAAGGACAAAAATCACGAGAGATGAACATCGTTCATCAACTTGACAAGGGACTGAGGTCAAAAAATCAAGGAAAGGTGAGAGGTCGGTGATTAAGTGGGTGCTGGTACTCGAGAAAGAAGCCGTAGCGGTGATTTATATAAGGAGATAAATCTGAACGGGACAACCCAACTAAAACTAAATATCTGTGCGGGACAATCCAACTAAAACTAAATATCTGAACGGGACAACCCAACTAAAACTAAATATCTATGCGGTACAACCCAACTACAACTAAATATCTGAGCGGGACAACCCAACTAAAACTAAGTATCTATGCGGGACAACCCAACTAAAACTAAATATCTGTGCGGGACAACCCAACTAAAACTAAATATATGTACGGGACAACCCAACTAAAACTAAATATCTATGCGGGACCACCGAACTAAAACTAAACAGAGATAATACGGGACAACCCAACTAAAACTAAAAAGAGATAATACGGGCTTCTTCTCGGAACCAGCAGAAGTGAACGGAATTAGTTTCAAAAAACGTATGCATCGCATACAACGCTAACTGACCACTGATCGACTTAGCCTCCCATCACTAGAAGTTAGGGAAGGTTGATGGGGAATGACAAAAGACAAAAAAAAAGAGTCACCTTCACCACGTGTGGGACTCCGCTCCAAGATCACCCTCCCGGCATTGCATCGATCACTCCAAGTCGGATACCAATCTAGAGGATGCTCAACAGCCATCCTCCTATCAGAGTGATCGAAGCAGCCCTAAATGGAGCCATGGGAACGGAGCGCCACGCAAGCGCGAAAAGTTAGAAAAAGGATCATTCGAACTGCTAGGCTGCATCAACCCAACAAGGACAAGGTCACAGTAGATGAACGTCGTTCATCAACTTGTTGAGTTGAGACAGACGTGCGGTTCTTCTGGTAGGCCTGCATCGAGTGGTCAGCTGTTCAGTGGCCGCGAACAGAAGCTTCGCTTTCCAGTGGTGCCCGCAAGCCCAAAGTCCGCATATATACCACTGAAGAGAAGAGCACTTCAATGCTAGAAACTGGAAAGTTTCGAAAGTTTAGATAGGAGATAAAATTCCAAGTGGTCATCACCCCATTGTCCACGAGCCGAAGCTTGGCTTCAACGGTGGTACGCCTCGCGCACAAAACTCGCTTGCTGCCAAGGAGATGAGCACTTAGACAAAAGAAACTATTAAATTTAAGGTAGAAATTGACTTAGACTTGACCGAAGGCAGTTTATCATCGCACATACAGCCAGAACCATGGTCGAGTGACCCTGCCGCGATACAAAGGTCGGGCCTAACGAGAGCCAAAAAGGAGCTATCATGGAAGTAACGCACTCCACAGAAGCAAGAAGAGCTCTGCGTAGACCCAGCACCTTGTATCCGCCAGGCAAATCACTTGCGTCAGCTTAAAACATACTGAGGTCTTAAAAAACAAAGAAAGTTCTAATAGTGATAATAACACAAAAAAATTTAGAAAATAACATTGAAATAGCAATTGCATTCTAGTCAAGAGAAGCTTGACTAAATGCGAAGAAAAGAAAACCAAAGTTTGGGCGCCATTTGTAACGACAAATGGGCGACCAGAGATATAACAAATAAAAATAAGATCTTAAAGCAAAAAAAAAACCGGTTGGGCGCCATTTGTAGCGACAAATGGGCGACCAGAAATATAACAAATAACAATAAGCTCCTAAAGCAAAAAAAGACCGTTTCGGCGCCATTTGTAACACAAATGGGCGGCCAGAAAAATCAAAAATTAAAGTTGAAATTAAACTAAAACTTTTGCCAAGACAGACTTGACTACTAAGCGGGGAAATAAACCAAAAGTTGGGCGCCATTTGTAACACAAATGGGCGACCAGAAATACAACAAATAAAAATAAGCTCTTAAAGCAAAAAAAAAAACCAATTGGGCGCCATTTGTAACGCAAATGGGCGACCAGAAAAAATCATTGAAATAGTAATTGCACTTTAGTCAAGAGAAGCGTGACTGAAGGCCGGAAAAACCAATTTTGGCGCCATTTGTAACACAAATGGGCGACCAGCGATACAGCAAAAATAAAACTTGATATTAACACAAATGGGCGACCAGAAATACAGCAAAAATAAAACTTGATATTAAAGCAAAAGAAAACCGTTTGGGCGCCATTTGTAACACAAATGGGCGACCAGCAAAATCAAAAATTAAATGCGAAATGGTACTTGTACTTTAGCCAAGTGAAGCCTGACTAGAGACCGAAAAGAAAAAAAAAAACTAAAATTTGGGCGCCATTTGTAACACAAATGGGCGACCAACAAAATCAAAAATTGAAAGTTGGAGCTATACTTGCGCTTTAGCCAAGAGAAACTTGACTAAAGGTAAAAAAAAAACTATAGATTGGGCGCCATTTGTAAAGCAAATGGGCGACCAGAAACACAACAATGAAAAATAAGATTTAAGTCAAAGTTTGACCAGAAATGATTTACGACAATAGTAATTACAATTTAGTCAAGAGAAGTTTGACTAAAGGCCGAAAAAAAATCAATTGGGCGCCATTTGTAAAACAAATGGGCGACCAGAAATAATTAAAAATTAAAACTGAACTTACACATACAATTTAGTCGAGATAGGCTTGACTAAAGGCCGGAAAAGAAACCCACGTTTGGGCGCCATTTGTAACGACAAATGGGCGACCAGAAATATAACAAAAATAAGATTTGAAAGCAATATAAACTAAAGCCAAAGTTTGGCCAGAAATGATTTGCAGCAATTGTGATTGCCATTTTAGTTTCAGTTCACTAATAGGGAGATCTACATAAAAATCACTGTCGCACAGGTAATATTCGTGTTAATACAAATTATGAGTGCACAGCATGAATAAACCAAAATTTTCCTTTCAGTTTACCAATAGGAGGATCTACATAGAAATCGCTGTCGAAGAGGTTAGTATTCCAATTAATGAAATATATGAATGCGCAACATTAATGCCAACATTTTCCTTCAGTGCACTATTAGGAAGATCTATGGAGAAAATCACTGTCACACAGGTAAATATTTCAAATACTAAAACTTATGAATGCGCAGCATTAATACTAAAATTTTCTTGCAGTTCACTATTAGAAAGATCTATGTAGAAAATCACTGTCGCACAGGTAAATATTTCAAATACTAAAACTTATGAATGCACAGCATTAATACTAAAATTTTCTTTCAGTTTCTTTCAGTTCACTATTAGAAAGATCTTTAGGAAAATCACGGTCGCACAGGTAGGTAATCCAATCAATAACATTCATGAATAAAAAAAAATCACTGTCGCACAGGTAAATATTCCAATTAATAAAATTTACGACCATAATGAATAAACTAAAATTTTTCTTTCAGTACACTAAGAGAAAGATCTACATGGAAAATCACGGTCGCACAGGTATGTAATCCAATCAATAACATTCATGAATAAAAAAAAATCACTGTCGCACAGGTAAGTAATACAATTAATAAAACTTAAGAATGTGCAGCATTAACACCAACATTTTCTTTCAGCTCTCCAACAAGATGATATACATGAAAATCACTGTCGCACAGGTAAATATTCCAATTAATAAAATTTACGACCAGAATGAATAAATTAAAATTTTTCTTTCAGCTCACTAATAGAAAGATCTACATGGAAAATCACGGTCGCACAGGTAGGTAATCCAATCAATAACATTCATGAATAAAAAAAAATCACTGTCGCACAGGTAAATATTCCAATTAATAAAATTTACGACCAGAATGAATAAACTAAAATTTTTCTTTCAGTTCACTAATAGAAAGATCTACATGGGAAATCACGGTCGCACAGGTGTATATTCCAATTAATAAAATTTTGACCAGAATGAATAAACTAAAAAATTTTCTCTCATTTCACAAAATTTTCTTTCAAAGAAAATCTGAAATTTTCCACTGCGGATTAGACGCGAGCCGATGGACAATGCGTGGACGCCTGAAGCTCCCGCGGAAGATAAAAAAACCACGAAAGGAGAAAATCCCCAAGAAGGGAAAGCAAAAAAAAATATCTAAGGCTGATTTTAAATAAAGACGAATCACGACTCAATTTTTCTGCGACCGTTCTCGTTCAAAGCCAACAAACAACTCCTCGACTACCAGCAGTCTCCCTACATTCCATCGTTCTTCACTCAGCCACCGGCAAGCGAGCGCCTTATTCTTCTCAGAATTTTCTTGTTCTTTTTTCAAGCCTGCTGCAACACATTGCATGATGGCATCACGCGAACTGTTACACCTAGGCGAATTGACGTTTTCGTCGGTTTGATGTTGTTGACTAGCGGTAAGTTTTAAACGAAAAATTGTATTTTGTGTTCATTTTGCACATTTTAGAAATTTTCAACTGAAAATATTCTGCTGTTGTTGTTGTTTATTTTAGACCTGGACTTGTATGCGGGTATGTATAGATATGTTTTTTTTCAGGAATTTTTTTAATATGAAGAAGTAGCATAGGGCTACTTCTTGAAAATATATAAATTTGATCTTTTCAGGAATTTTCTAATATGAAGAAGTAGCATTGGGCTACTTCTTGAAAATAGCTAAATTTTATTAACTTATATTAACTGGGAAATCATGGGGTTTTCTCTACAGACGTAGAGAAGCCAAACAAAAGTAGCGTAAGGGGATATACGCTACAGCGTGGAGACGACCCACCGAGAATAGAGTCTCATGCCGGGCAAAATGAGGAAGGAAGAGAAAAGAGAGAAAAGAAAAAAAACAAGAAGGTCGACTCGGGAGGTGAACTATGAATAATATTGTTGCAGCCGCGCCCAACGTGGGGACGACCCACAAGAGTCTCAATCGGGGCTTTGACCCGAGACATACGTCAGGATATGCACTAAAAGGGAATAGATCTACCCACAACGCGCCCAACGTGGGGACGACCCACAAGAGTCTCAAGCCGGGCATACACTATACCCTGGGTTATTGAGAAATCGGATCCCATCTGCGGCCCTGATCCCAGTTCGTCTTGGATGACGGAGGACTGATCTACCGATAGACGTCGTCTACCAACTCGCCTCGACCAATGAACTGACCAGGAAGAGGTGCAGCGATTGATTTATTGGGTACGGGAATGTTCGGCTCGAGATTACGACTTCGTCGGTGAAATGCCGCTACTTATCGTTTTGTGTTCTGCTGAATCCAGTCGCAACACCCCTGAAATTCCTTCCAATCCCAAGAGAGGAAATCGCTTCGTAACAGATAGAATTCATCTATCAACTCACTCAGGATGACGGAAATCCCGCGCGATGCAGCAAGCGGGTTCAAGCTCTAAGGAAATTGAAGAAAGGGCAGGACAGAAAAATCCTTCAGATGCAGGCTAACCCAGAAGCGGTTAGTAACAAAGACGGGGACCATCTAAACTTGTCAGTTTAGAGATAATACACAATATATAAAAAAAAACTAACTACACTCCACTGAGGCTTCAGCCACACCACCCACCGCTCGGAGACCTTTTAATTGGAAGAAAACTGAAGAAAGACAGAAAAATAAAATCCTTCAGGTGAAGGCTAACCCAGAAGGGGTTAGTAACAAAGTGAAAGAGGCTTATCACCCACCTCTGAGGAAGTAGTAAGAGGGTTTGCGATAACCTGTAGTTCACAAATGAAGCTTGCCGGATGCCTTCTTAGGGTTACCGAGATCTACTCAACTTTGATCAAGACTTTATATCCTGAGCATGGAAAAAGAGAAACAAAAAAAATTTTCAAAGAAGGGGACTTATTAAAGGCACCTTGAAAGAATACGAAAAGAAATAGAATTACGACGTGCCTGATAAAGAAAATAGATCTTAGCCTATAATAGCCATTCACAAGATAAAGCCGATCTAGTCCGACTGACAATCCGACTAGGAAAATGGCTTCTATGGTACTACCGATAACATTCAAACCTAACAAACGCGACAGTGATTCCATAGCTCGTAAAGAAAACAAGGTTGGTTATACTTATCTTGATCATTGGATTACTCGCAGTGTCGAAGAAGAAGAAAAAAAATTTTTTATATGTACAATGCCTAGACAAAAAAAAAGCTAAGATCTCGCTCGCTACACTCACTACTTGGGTGGCATCGAAGTGGCTCACCTGGAACTGCACAATTAACACGATAACAATATAAATAAATTTCAAAAATAAACGCAAAAAAAAAACGACGGTGATATGGATAACAAGATAAGTGTACGTTAGAATAATCATCAGTGTATTACTCTACTAATGGCCAAGATTGAGTCAATGAACAAAACTTACGAAACAAATATATATAGCGTCAAGAATGAAATGAAGCGTCGATATTTTTCCTTCATGAAGGGCGTCGGCATGACGGCACGACGAGAGGTGACACACACTCGTTCCAACACACGCAAAAAAATAAAATAAAGAGGACATCAATAAGCTTCAGCCACTGCTGAAAAAAAAAATAAAAAAACAAGCTACCACATATTCAGCCGTTGCTGAAAGCGTAAAAACAAAATTCTCTCTATCTCTCTCTCTCTCTCTCTCTCCTCTCGATCACTCTCCAAGGCGTTCGCTCAGAATCAGGCTAGTCGCTAAGCCTTCGGTCACTCTATACTACGACGAGCTCTAACAAGAAACATGTACATGGGGGAGGGGAAGGTTGGTGCAATGCCAGAGATCGGAACTTGAAGTTGAAGTCTCACAATGCATGATCGTGACAAGCACTCCCTTAGTCAAGGACAAAAATCACGAGAGATGAACATCGTTCATCAACTTGACAAGGGACTGAGGTCAAAAAATCAAGGAAAGGTGAGAGGTCGGTGATTAAGTGGGTGCTGGTACTCGAGAAAGAAGCCGTAGCGGTGATTTATATAAGGAGATAAATCTGAACGGGACAACCCAACTAAAACTAAATATCTGTGCGGGACAATCCAACTAAAACTAAATATCTGAACGGGACAACCCAACTAAAACTAAATATCTATGCGGTACAACCCAACTACAACTAAATATCTGAGCGGGACAACCCAACTAAAACTAAGTATCTATGCAGGACAACCCAACTAAAACTAAATATCTGTGCGGGACAACCCAACTAAACTAAATATCTGTACGAGACAACCCAACTAAAACTAAATATCTATGCGGGTCCACCGAACTAAAACTAAACAGAAATAATACGGGACAACCCAACTAAAACTAAAAAGAGATAATACGGGCTTCTTCTCGGAACCAGCAGAAGTGAACGGAATTAGTTTCAAAAAACGTATGCATCGCATACAACGCTAACTGACCACTGATCGACTTAGCCTCCCATCACTAGAAGTTAGGGAAGGTTGATGGGGAATGACAAAAGACAAAAAAAAAGAGTCACCTTCACCTCGTGTGGGACTCCGCTCCAAGATCACCCTCCCGGCATTGCATCGATCACTCCAAGTCGGATACCAATCTAGAGGATGCTCAACAGCCATCCTCCTGTCAGAGTGATCGAAGCAGCCCTAAATGGAGCCATGGGAACGGAGCGCCACGCAAGCGCGAAAAGTTAGAAAAAGGATCATTCGAACTGCTAGGCTGCATCAACCCAACAAGGACAAGGTCACAGTAGATGAACGTCGTTCATCAACTTGTTGAGTTGAGACAGACGTGCGGTTCTTCTGGTAGGCCTGCATCGAGTGGTCAGCTATTCAGTGGCCGCGAACAGAAGCTTCCCTTCCCAGTGGTGCCCGCAAGCCCAAAGCCCGCATATATACCACTGAAGAGAAGAGCACTTCAATGCTAGAAACTGGAAAGTTTCGAAAGTTTAGATAGGAGATAAAATTCCAAGTGGTCATCACCCCGTTGTCCACGAGCCGAAGCTTGGCTTCAACGGTGGTACGCCTCGCGCACAAAACTCGCTTGCTGCCAAGGAGATGAGCACTTAGACAAAAGAAACTATTAAATTTAAGGTAGAAATTGACTTAGACTTGACCGAAGGCAGTTTACCATCGCACATACAGCCAGAGCCATGGTCGAGTGACCCTGCCGCGATACAAAGGACGGGCCTAACGAGAGCCAAAAAGGAGCTATCATGGAAGTAACGCACTCCACAGAAGCAAGAAGAGCTCTGCGTAGACCCAGCACCTTGTATCCGCCAGGCAAATCACTTGCGTCAGCTTAAAACATACTGAGGTCTTAAAAAACAAAGAAAGTTCTAATAGTGATAATAACACAAAAAAAAAATTGAGAAAATAACATTGAAATAGCAATTGCATTCTAGTCAAGAGAAGCTTGACTAAATGCGAAGAAAAGAAAACCAAAGTTTGGGCGCCATTTGTAACGACAAATGGGCGACCAGAGATATAACAAATAAAAATAAGATCTTAAAGCAAAAAAAAACCGGTTGGGCGCCATTTGTAGCGACAAATGGGCGACCAGAAATATAACAAATAACAATAAGCTCTTAAAACAAAAAAAGACCGTTTGGGCGCCATTTGTAACACAAATGGGCGGCCAGAAAAATCAAAAATTAAAGTTGAAATTAAACTAAAACTTTTGCCAAGACAGACTTGACTACTAAGCGGGGAAATAAACCAAAAGTTGGGCGCCATTTGTAACACAAATGGGCGACCAGAAATACAACAAATAAAAATAAGCTCTTAAAGCAAAAAAAAACCAATTGGGCGCCATTTGTAACGCAAATGGGCGACCAGAAAAAATCATTGAAATAGTAATTGCACTTTAGTCAAGAGAAGCGTGACTGAAGGCCGGAAAACCAATTTTGGCGCCATTTGTAACACAAATGGGCGACCAGCGATACAGCAAAAATAAAACTTGATATTAACACAAATGGGCGACCAGAAATACAGCAAAAATAAAACTTGATATTAAAGCAAAAGAAAACCGTTTGGGCGCCATTTGTAACACAAATGGGCGACCAGCAAAATCAAAAATTAAATGCGAAATGGTACTTGTACTTTAGCCAAGTGAAGCCTGACTAGAGACCGAAAAGAAAAGAAAAAACTAAAATTTGGGCGCCATTTGTAACACAAATGGGCGACCAACAAAATCAAAAATTGAAACTTGGAGCTATACTTGCGCTTTAGCCAAGAGAAACTTGACTAAAGGTAAAAAAAAAACTATAGATTGGGCGCCATTTGTAAAGCAAATGGGCGACCAGAAACACAACAATGAAAAATAAGATTTAAGTCAAAGTTTGACCAGAAATGATTTACGACAATAGTAATTACAATTTAGTCAAGAGAAGTTTGACTAAAGGCCGAAAAAAAATCAATTGGGCGCCATTTGTAAAACAAATGGGCGACCAGAAATAATTAAAAATTAAAACTGAACTTACACATACAATTTAGTCGAGATAGGCTTGACTAAAGGCCGGAAAAGAAACCCACGTTTGGGCGCCATTTGTAACGACAAATGGGCGACCAGAAATATAACAAAAATAAGATTTGAAAGCAATATAAACTAAAGCCAAAGTTTGGCCAGAAATGATTTGCAGCAATTGTGATTGCCATTTTAGTCAAGAGAAGCTTGACTAAAGGCGGGAAGAAAACCTGCTTGGGCGCCATTTGTAAAACAAATGAGCGACCAGAAAAATCGAAACGTAATCTCGAAATTCTACTTGCACCCTAGTCAAGTGAGGCTTGACTAAATGCGAAAAAAACCAAATTTGGGCGCCATTTGTAACGCAAATGGGCGACGAAGAAAATCATTGAAATTGTAATTGCACTTTAGTCAAGAGAAGCTTGACTAAAGGCCGAAAAAAAAAACCAGATTTGGGCGCCATTTGTAACGAAGAGATTGTCAGCCGACAGATCTACCTACGTTCACTTGTACCTGAATGTAGATACATACTGCATCCGACACCTCTTTGCTACAAAATCATATCCAGGATTTGTGTGGGTGGCTGCACAGCGAGTATGCCGCTAGCGATCAGCCGGCTTGGGGTGGTTCTTGCCACCCACATCCCTTCAATGCTTGTTTAGCTGTGCAAAATCGTCAACATAACTGAAAGCCTAAAAAGAAGAAAATTGATTTTATTTATATGCTGCAAGAAGATGGAGCATAGAAGACCTTAGCAACGCCGAACAAGTGCTAATTCACCCGGAGAGCTTACAACGCTGGCAAATGGACGATTGAGAGAGAGTGAGAGAGCTGAGAGGGGTCTCTGATGTTGTTGAGACCCCGGCTTTGGGTAAAATTGGGCCCAATCGCCCCCATCCACCCTGGCTAAGCCTCCAAAGGCGTCTCGAAATGATCAGCCCCATCTGTACGTATTTTACATCTATTTGCGTGTGTGTGTGGAAACGATCTCACTACTCACTCCATCGCGCTGAATCCGTTACCAACCTGTAAATAAAAGAAGAAAGCAACTTGGAGAAGGGCGGCCAAAGGTGAACAAACTAAATCACCCACAAGAAGAAGGAAGGCGTATCAAGAAACTCAAAATTTCATCAAGTCCAAATCAAAATAATTTATTTATTGCGGTTGTTCAAGCATATGAATCACTTACGAGGGAGGAAACCCGATCACAAAAAGACCAACATGGTATATGTATATACAAAAAAAAACTAAAGGAAACAAAGTCTCCGGTTAAGATTAATCTAGATCTGAATCCTTACGACTAGCCCTAATAAGCGCTTTCCTATTATGTGACTTATCGAACCCTGTGATCGACGCCTAAACTTAGATGTACACTAATTGATTTTAACACTGTAAAATTAGGAACAAAAGAACACAAAGCAAATAAGAATACTTAGAGAAAATTTGAACTAACCTTGTGGTCCTGATTCAATCATATTCGGGGATTCCTCCTGTACCAAAAGGGTTGGACACTGGTTTTTTCCAACTATCCACTAGCTGCTTCAGAACTACGTTGAAGTCTGAGTTTACCTTCTCGCTTCCCTGCTCCTTCGGATATGTAAGAGCAAAATGTCTTGCCGTGTCTTCTGCCACAGGGGTACTCCCTTGCCAGTATAAATCCAACTTGCCGTCACGCAGGAAAAATTTTCAAAATGATCTTTGTTACGTGCAAGGAAACTTTTCCCCAAATTTTCTCTCAAGTTCGCCACTACTATGGTATATAAGACTCACCGACGCACAGGTAAGTATTTCAAATAATGCAAATTATGTGTGCACAGAATGGTTAAACCGAAATTTGCTCTACAGTTTACCAATGTGATGATATATGAAAATCACTGTCGCGCAGGTAAATATTCCAATTAATACAAATTACTTTAATTTTCTCTACAGTTTACCAATGTGATGATATATGAAAATCACTGTCGCGCAGGTAAATATTCCAATTAATACAAATTACGACTAAATAGAATGAATCAACCAAAATTTTCTTTTCAGTTCACTAATAGGGAGATCTACATAAAAATCACTGTCGCACAGGTAAATATTCGAGTTAATACAAATTATGAGTTCACAGCATGAATAAACCAAAATTTTCCTTTCAGTTCACCACTAGGAAGATATACATAAAAATCGCTGTCGCACAGGTAAGTATTCCAATTAATGAAATTTATGAATGCGCAACATTAATGCCAACATTTTCCTTCAGTTCACTACTAGGAAGATCTACATAAAAATCGCTGTCGCACAGGTAAGTATTCCAATTAATGAAATTTATGAATGCGCAACATTAACGCCAACATTTTCCTTAAGTTCACTATTAGGAAGATCTATGGGGAAAATCACTGTCAAACAGGTAAATATTTCAAATACTAAAACTTATGAATGCGCAGCATTAATACTAAAATTTTCTTGCAGTTCACTATTAGAAAGATCTATGTAGAAAATCACTGTCGCACAGATAGGTAATCCAATCACTAACACTCATGAATAAAAAGAAAATCACTGTCGCACAGGTAAGTAATCCAATTAATAAAATTTCATTAATGCGCAACATTAATACTAAAATTTTCTTTCAGTTCACTATTGGAAAGATCTTTAGGAAAAATCACTGTAGCACAGGTAAATATTCTAATTAATACAATTTATGAATGCGCAACATTAATTCTAAAATTTTCTTTCAGTTCACTATTAGAAAGATCTATATGAAAAATCACTGGCGCACAGGTAAATATTTCAAATATTAAAACTTATGAATGCGCAACATTAATACCAACATTTTCTTTCAGTCCGCTATTAGAAAGATCTATGTGAAAAATCACTGGCACACAAGTAGATAATCTTATTAGTATCATTTATGAATGTGCAACATTAATACTAAAATTTTCTTTCAGTTCACTGTTAGAAAGATCTTTAGGAAAATCACGGTCGCACAGGTAGGTAATCCAATCAATAACATTCATGAATAAAAAAAAAGAAATCACTGTCGCACAGGTAAATATTCCAATTAATAAAATTTACGACCAGAATGAATAAACTAAAATTTTTCTTTCAGTTCACTAATAGAAAGATCTACATGGAAAATCATGGTCGCACAGGTATGTAATCCAATCAATAACATTCATGAATAAAAAAAATCACTGTCGCACAGGTAAGTAATCCAATTAATAAATCTTAAGAATGTGCAGCATTAACACCAAAATTTTCTTTCAGTTCACCAACAAGATGATATACATGAAAATCACTGTCGCACAGGTAAATATTCCAAATAATAAAATTTACGACCAGAATGAATAAACTAAAATTTTTCTTTCAGTTCACTAATAGAAAGATCTACATGGAAAATCACGGTCGCACAGGTATGTAATCCAATCAAAAACAGTCATGACTAAAAAAAAATCACTGTCGCTCAGGTAAGTAATCCAATTAATAAAGCTTAAGAATGTGCAGCATTAATACCTAAATTTTCTTTCAGTTCACCAACAAGATGATATACATGAAAATCACTGTCGCACAGGTAAATATTCCAATTAATAAAATTTACGACCAGAATGACTAAACTAAAATATTTCTTTCAGTTCACTAATAGAAAGATCTACATGGAAAATCACGGTCGCACTGGTATATATTCCAATTAATAAAATTTTCGACAAGAATGAAAAAACTAAAAATTTTTTCTCATTTCACAAAATTTTCTTTCAAAGAAAATCTGAAATTTTCCACTGCGGATTAGACGCGAGCCGATGGACAATGCGTGGACGCCGGAAGCTCCCGCGGAAGATAAAAAAACACGAAAGGAGAAAATCCCCAAGAAGGGAAAGCAAAAAAAAAAATATCTAAGGTTGATTTTAAATAACGACGAATCACGACTCAATTTTTCTGCGACCGTTCTCGTTCAAAGCCAAGAAACAACTCCTCGACTACCAGCAGTCTCCCTACATTCCATCGTTCTTCACTCAGCCAGAATTTTTTTGTTCTTTTTTCAAGCCTGCTGCAACACATTGCATGATGGCATCACGCGACTGTTACACCAAGGCGAATTGACGTTTTCATCGGTTTGATGTGGTTGACTAGCGGTAAGTTTTAAACGAAAAATTGTATTTTGTGTTCATTTTGCACATTTTAGAATTTTTCGACTGAAAATATTCTGCTGTTGTTGTTGTTTAGTTTAGACCTGGACTTGTATGCGGGTATGTATAGATATGTTTTTTTTTCAGGAATTTTTTTAGTACGAAGAAGTAGCATAGGGCTACTTCTTGTAAATATATAGATTTTATCTTTTATTTTTCCAGGAATTTTTTGTACTATGGAGAAGTAGCATAGGGCTACTTCTTGAAAATATATAAATTTTATCTTTTCAGGAATTTTCTAATATGAAGAAATAGCATAGGGCTACTTCTTGAAAATATATAAATTTTATCTTTTCAGGAATTTTCTAATATGAAAAAGTAGCATAGGGCTACTTCTTGAAAATAAATAAATTTTAACTTTTCAGGAATTTTTTCATCGGGAGAAATAGCATAGGGCTACTTCTCGGAAATAGCTAAATTTTATCAAATTATATACTCTGGGAAATCATGGGGTTTTCTCTACAGACGTAGAGAAGCCAAACAAAAGTAGCGTAAGGGGGTATACGCTACAATATACATATAACTCTCTCACTTTTTATTATTTACTTTACCAGTTTTTACCTTTACCTGGGTTGCCTGTCCTCTTCAGAGCAAAGAATTGTCTTCCTATTAACGTCTCAAAACCATAAAAACGAAAAGTTTTACCGGATTCTCCTTCCTTCCTTCTTGCTAATGGGTCTCTTTTCCTGGGTTGTTCATTGTATTACCTCTGTAATGCAAAAACAATGAGTGCGTTGAATTGGCAGGAATGTGTACGGTCTGAAAAGTTTGAAAAGATTAGTACACGCCCGAACTTGAATCAATTGCTGTTCAAACTTTTTCAGCCAATTGACGTGTGTTCGTCTTAACTCCCGTCCTTGGAGTATTGTTAGGTTTTCAGGATTGTATATGTATATAACTTCGTAGGGCCCTTAAAAATCGACGATAATTTCTCCGCCCTAGCTAAATGCCTAACCAGAATCTTATATCCCACATGAAAAGTTGAGCTCTAACAGAATAGTACCTTCTCGACTTGTCCTTATTTTGCGCATGCTAATTCAAAAGAATTCTGTGACTTGAATTGCAGCACCGACAATTCTACAATTCTATACAAAAACTGACTTAGGACCAAATATCTTTATTTTTATTTATACATATCAAATTCGCGGCCTATTATCCGACTATCCCTTTCCAATTTGCAATGTATATTTTTGCTGAACTTAGCGCACAGCCTACAATTGTGATGTGGCCGCCCAAGCTGAATCGCCACGCGTCGCCAATTCGCCACAACACTCCCCCGTCAGCGAAACCGCTGGTTTAGCGATACATGTATTTGCGTGGAGGTTGCGTGGTATGTCCAATTACACACTGTGCCTTCATCCGGGGGAAACCTAATACCTCGAAAGCTACGTGCGTTAGGTGGTATGGTAAGTGGAATATCCAGGTGTCCTTGAGGTGAGACTAGCGTTTTTGGAATTGTAAGGTCACGTGTGTGATTAGTGACCCGGTTGTAGATTGAATTTTTAAACAGTTGTTGAGCCGGCTCTTCGCCACTTATTGGTGGGAGCGTTAACTGTGAGTCGCTAACTTGGTCTTGCTGTGCCTGAAGAATCTCGTTGTTGTTTCGCTAAAACTTGGCTTCAATCTGTCTAAGGGAACGTTGATCTCTTTGTTTTTGACTTTTAGCGTAGTATCTCACTTTACTGGCGATAAATTCGTACGGTACCTCGTAAGGAGGTTGGAGAGAAGCTCGAACCGACTCTATTCGTAAAAACGCATACGAGCAATTATCGAGGTTTTTGAATTTAAAACAAGATTCTCGAGAGTGAGCTGAGGCCTTAACCTTAATAGGTCTAATGTCCGAGGAAATGTTTCGTAGAGAGATGATGAACTTATTTTGGCGATACTCAACGGCAATAGCTCCGAAATCTATAATGCTGGGACTGTGAATGTCATCTAACCGTGACAATGTGTCGGAGCCGATGTTATCTTTCCATGCGACGTGCCTGATGTCAACAGTAAACTGGCCTATGAAATCTAAATGCCGTAAATGCCTTGGGGAAGCTTTATCCGGATTTTGCCTGAATGTGAATGTTAGCGGTTTGTGATCAGAGTACAGGATAAAAGTTGTTTCATCTAAATGGTAATGAAAAGATTTGATGCCTTGATAGGCAGCGAGTAGTTCTGTGTCGTAAGCACTATAATTGCGCTGAGCGTTGTTCAGCTTGACAGAATAAAAACCGAGTGGTTGCCAGTGATTCTCGACTTTTTATGGAGTGCGGCTCCTATGGCTGAGTCTGTGGCATCCACGTATAATGCAAGTTCTGCCGAACGGAAGGAAAAGCCAGGAGAGTCATTTGGGACAGCTGGGATTTCACCTCCTCGAAGGCTTTGATGGCTTCCTTAGACCAGTTGATGATCTGTACTCCCTTCTTCTTAGGACCTGATAAATAATTGTCAAGGTAACTCTGATGACTGGCCTCATGTGGAAGAAATCGTCGATAAAAATGTATCATGCCTAGAAAACGACCGTTTTAGGTGTTTTAATGTTTGAAATGACTGCAACGTGCTCGGGAGAAGGTTTTATTCCTTCAACTGTAAACAGATGACCTAAGAATTTAACCTGGGATTGTAAAACATGCACATGTTTACATTTAGTATTAGAAGGAATTCCGCTAACCGCATGAACATTTTCTTCAAATGGGTTAAACTTAAATGTTCTAATTTAGATAGTGAAGCGATTAAAATGGCGTCCAGGTATACGAAACAGAGTGAAAGTTTTTGGTGTTAATAAACCTCTGAAAAGATTGTGCTGCATTGCGTAGGCCAAAGGTAATGCGCATGAGCTGAAAGAGTCCAAATGGTGTGCATATAGCAACTTTGGGAATGTTACCGGCTGCAATTGGGATTTGGCAATATGCCTTAGCCAGATCTAGTGTCGAAAAGAATTTACAGTCTTGCAACGGATATACAAAATCATGTACAAGCGAAATGGGATAGCGGTCGGGGACAGTAAAAGCGTGTAAAAGCCTGTGGTCTCCACAAGGACAACATTCACCATTTTTCTATTTGAGGAGACGTAATGCCGTGGACCAGCTATTGCTTCAAGGCCTGCAAATTCTCTGTTTTAAAAGAAAGTCAAATTCTTTTCTGGCTGCTGCCAGTTTTTCGGGTAAGATACGACGTACTCTGGATGCGACAGATGGTCAATTAGTGATAATATGGTGTCTTACCTTATGTGTGACCTGCTTGATGAAACCAGTTTCCACGGTGATGGAATGGTGTTCATGCAAAAGATTCTGAATCTCGACCGTGATTTCTGGGTTTACTAAAACTGAAAATTTTCAATTTTGACAAATTACGCGTTGTCCAGAAGATTTCGGAGAGGTCAAAGGATCAATGAGTGATTTTTCTTTGATATTGCCCAGTAAACCATATTGAGCAAGAAAACCTGCGCCTAAGATGGGTCTAGGTATGTTCACAAAGATGAATTTGGAAGGGAAGGCACGACGGAGTCTTTAATCCAATGTGAAGACTTTCCTACCAAACGTTTGAATAACAGAAGAATTTGCCGCGACTACATAAACATAACACAGATATATCATGTCAATCGGCTGAGATAGCCGGGGCGACCGATAGGTCAGCCTCAGTATCTATTAAAAACTGTTTTGGCGAAGATTTGCCACAAAGCTCGAGACGGCCACTTGCACCCATCGTCATTGGCGGGGCCGTTTAGTTTGTTGAGGAAGAAATAACCGAATTGGCACTAGCATTTTGAGGTTTAAAAGAGCAAGGTGGACTGCATTTTCTTGCTTATGCGTACGCTTTATGGTATCAGCAGACGTTACGTTGTTGTCCAAACTGTGAACGTGGTGATGGCGATCTCTGTATGAAATTACTTCTAGACTGGAAGCTATTACCACCTTGAGGGTTTTTGTGTAAAATCAATGAGTCCGCAACTAGTTTGGTCAAAATCCGAACTTCTTCGGTTAGCAAAGAAAGAGCAGAAATTAGGCTTTCGGCAGTCTTGGAGAGAGCATACACCTGAGGGTTGGCATTCACCTTGGCGGTGGTGTCAGCGCATCTCCCTTAACAGATGCGAGGGCTGTGAAGCACCTAAGGGTGAGTAGGTCAACAGCTGCTTTAATCGACATGTTTCACTGCCAGAGAGTCTGGAGATCAATGCTTCCTTCAACCGATCGCATTCGATCCCCTCTGGAGGGTTGTAAGCGATGTAACTGATAATTTTGACGATTTTTTCATCAAGCGCAACTATTATGTGGTAGTACATGGTCTTCTGTTGAATTATGCGTGCTACAGCAAACTGTGCCTCTAAATGAAGGAACCACAATTCTGGGTTACCTCTTCAGAACGGCATGCTTTTACCGTAGACCGCATTAAGAGCAGGCTCCAACAATACAATATTCGTCGCACCATCACCAGCAGTCCCCGGCGGGGCGCTGCCCCGATCAACAACAGAACACCGTTGGTCAGGCATTTTGACAGTTGACGAATGAAAAACGAAATTAAAATTAAACCACAGCAGAGTCAACGACGGGCTAAACCAAAATCGACCATAACCCATTAAAGAAATAAAACACTTTGGAAACTGGAAAAAGTTTACACTCGTGAATATATTATTTTATGTAAATAGCGTAAAACTAGCTTAATTAAAACAATATAAATATGTGAACAATGGTAGTAATATTAAGACTTAATGCGTCTGTCAAACCTTTTTGCTCCTGCTGTTGTGTCTGATTGTCGTAGCGAATGATTGAATGATTCGGTCTTGTGTTGGAACAGTTTCTACCTCCTTACCACTGGAGGGGGTAGCCAAAACTGTCACAATATTTGATAGCAGATTCATCCTATCAAAAGGAGGTTTTGTGTTGCCAGTAGGGGTCACCAGTTTTGGAGTAATGCTGATTACAGCAATATTTGTTAGTCTGATTTGTCGGCCAAGTGCGTGCTGTAGCACAAATATTCCAGGAGCGGTAGATGTCTGTTTTAACACAAGAGCGGCACCTATACTATTTGACAGATACGATTAAATGATTCTCTCCGTCTGCCAACGAAAGAGTAGCTGTGAGTATGTTGGGGCTCTATTGCGTCAAGGCTTGTGTAGCTCTTCCAATAGTGATAGTGTTAAACCAATAGATGGTGCCGTTGTAGTGCTGACCATAGTAATTAGTGCAGACCATAGTAATTAGCGCTAAACTCAAATGAAAATGAAATAATATAATATTGTGAGTATGAAGGAGCAGAAACCCTGCGCAAAGTATTCTGCAGGGTACTGATCTACTGTATAGTAACAATAGATGGCAAGTTTATTTACTATTGCTTGCTTGTGTGTCGTAGCAATTGGCTACGGAGTTGTCCTTTAACTGGCTTAGCGTAAACACTCGTGGCAGATGAAATAGGAGATGTATTCCACGATTACCGTTTATATAATTCTTGAGGCGGAGTACGCAGGATCTCAGGGTATGCAGTTCAGGTATTCTTTGGACTACTTAGATGCGTAGTCTCTGAAAAGTAAATAAATTAATCTTATCAGGAGATAATGGATGCATGAATAAAACCGACATGTTCGGCTGAATTGTCCTTCTATATTTTATCGTTTTGCTGATTCTTCTTGCATTCTTTTGCACAAAGTTATCAATATGAAAATTTGGATAACACAGCAGAAAAAATAAATCTTTTACTTTCATCTACAATTCTATACATCAACTGACTTAAGACTAAATTTCTTTATTTTTATTTTATATATATATCAAATTCGCGGCCTACTATCTATTTTCAGTTTGCAAAGTACCTTTTTGCTGAACTTAGCGCAAACCCTACAATTGTGATATGGCGGCCCAATCCGCCAATGCTAATTTGTTTGGCACTGCCTACATCGATGGATATATTTAGCTTGTAACGACCACAATGTAACGGATAATTAATTTAAATTACCGAGCTTTAACTCTACCCTGATTTTCGAAATAGAACAAAACCAGGAAAAAAAATATCCCAGCGATTAAGCGGACATGCTCTTATCACTGGTCAGTCCGAAAAGATTCGATTCTTGCAGAGCAAATGGAAAAAAATTAAAAAAGAAGTTATACATACATATATATAAAATTTAAATCAGAGCTCAAATGCATAGACTTAGAGATTAGCTGCATCCAATGCTGTTATCTGGCTGCTCAACGCTACCAACCAGATAAGCAAACGGTTGATCAGATACAATGGGTAAACTCTGTTGAATTTGCGAAACACAGTGGGGTCACTCTTTTAAAAGTTTTTCATAGCGAGAACATATATTCGGGACAAGCAAGTGTGAGGTTAATTATAACATTTTTTTTATATAAAGTGTATTCTGCTACCTATTAAATTTCTAGAACTGAGCCTTTCAGAGCTCAGGTGTAAAAAAAGAAGTTTGTATTGCACTGTGAAAAATAATACAAAACGCAGTAATCTTTTTTTTGTATGCATATCAGTGCCACACGTGAGTGATAATCATTCCTCGCCTTTCCAAGCTAACCTAAAGAAGGGAAACCAAAACAGAGCACATCAGCAACAATTAGTTAAAGTGCTATAATATATCTGGTAATTATGATCAG
>OZ005740.1:117963103-118125904 GCA_963930735.1 Dioctria linearis | reverse complement strand
CATCGGAAAGAGAAATTTTTATTTCGCCTTTTGCGTTTCGCGTTAGCAAAAGCAGGCAGCCGGTTAGTGTAACTATTCCGTCGGGTTCGTATGGTGCCGTTCTTTATTCTTTTTGAGACAATTGGATAGACAACAATGGAATTTTACTTTAAGACCGAATCACTTGATGAATTGTAAAAAGAGAAAAAAAAACCCACTCACTTATTTAGACAAAAACAACTAGAGTAAGTACACTCTTGGGACTCACAAAAGATAGTACGCAATCATTACACTTTTTCTTAAACAAATTCACTTAAAATTTCCGCAACCTTTCTTAAATTTTCTGAATTCTGCACTCTTAATTATATATATATATGTATATTTTTTTTGCATCTAGGCAAGTTTAAGCAAATTTAATGAGAGATATACTAAATATATTTGAAAAATATGCAATACAAACAAACACCTTACATTTTAAGTTCTTCCAGTCGTTTTTTTAATGTGATGAACTCCGTGAAATCTTTTGTTTCGTCGTCCTCTCCAGCTGGTTTGTAAAACTCTTTTAGCTGCTCCTCAATTTGGCGAGCTTCCTCCTGGGGGTCCATTGATAATTGTTTCCTTCTAGGTTGTTTACTGAGTTCTTTTTACTCAAAAATTTTTTCACAATCTCTAGAGCCTGTCTTGAGATTGGGTTGTCTTAGACAACGTTGGATAACCTCTGAGCGCCTGGCTTAGGTTACCTTAATTTGAGTAGCTGGGATCGCATTTTTATTTTAATAAAGATCCCACCGCTGCCACCAAAATGTTCTGGGTTTTTATGAAAAACCCAAGGACTGGGGAGTGCTTTCCACAGAGAAGATCACCAGTCCCAATTTTATTTGTTTAAACACTTTTGTAACTTTTGTACACTATGTATGAACTTTATTAATCAACTTTCTACACTTAATACAACAAATTTTTATTTTAACTTTTAGACTTTCTTTTTCTAGAGATCTGAAGGCCTTACCTCTGGTAGGGGGACTCTTCAGATCACTTCAAAAGTTAGGAAAACTCTGCCTGTTCCTAGCAACATCAACTGAATTTATTTAAGTTCTCCCTCCATCGATTTATTGAAAAAATTCAAAGTAAAAATCTATCGGCCAATCAATTTCTTCGATAAGTGAAAAAGATGCTATTCTCAGCAAGAATCGATTTAAGGGGAAAAGTGATTAAATCGTATGAGTTCAAGTACTTTGAACTCATCACAAAAAAACGTAAATCGCTTGCGTCGGCATTATTGGTTTTCGTGACAAAAATATTTTAAAATCGCATAATTCATATGCGTTCAAGTACTTTAAACTCATCGCGAGGAAATTGTTTACGTTGGCGTAAATAATTTAGAAGGTGAAATCCGAGATACTAACATTTGCTTTGGAGAAATTTTGTGAGAAAAAGTAACCAAGATAATTTAGGAAAGAAATTTTATTGGTTTCATGCTAGTGCGATGCATGTTTTAGGATTTTAATGCTAGTGAGATGAAAATGTTTTGAATTTCAGGGTAATTAACAGATAACGCCAACGAGGGATGTTAATGATGTCACGTGAAGTAACTAGGGTGTAAGGTGACGCGTATAGCGAGCACTTACAACACTCCTTGCTTGGGTTGGGTATTTCCTCTTCCCCCTGATTTAAGAAAAAAAAAACACGATATTTCAAAACCGATTGCACCACCATCTTGTATATTTTAACCCGAATAAAAAAAACGGGTTAAAGCTAAAACACGTTATCGTCGTTTAAAGCCTTTTTCCTTAGCACGGGAAACATGGTGGTTATAATGTATGATGGTATGCATGTATGTATATCATAACACCATCCCCCTAAAAACAATTGAACTAATGATACGAGTTTTCTTTGGACAAAGGAATGTGATAATTGAGTTAATAAAATTGTTCGACTTCATCCAGAGTTCGTTGCTTGCTTTTTATATAAATTTATGTATTTTTTAAAGAGTGATGAGCCAAAAACTCTTTTGCCTTTACTTGTGTGCGTCGGTCTTTAGAGAGGGACCAACGGTGCTTGAACCGTGGTCTTGTTGATAGAGTAATTAGTGCTTGTACTAATACTCGCTGTGTTGAGATAACGAAGATTACCAAAATGCTTATTTTGGTATGAATCAAATCAACGGTGCTTGTACCGTGATTTTGTTGTGGGAGCAAACAGTGCTTGTACTGATACTCCAGTTGTTTTGGATGGTTTTGCTCTTGGCAGCCTCACCAAGAGAAAAGAAAATTAGACTTGTTTCTTCCAAAATTACACAACGCAACTAGCTTTATTCCAACAATTCACCTTTTTTTATATAACAAAAAAAACTCTTACCTGCGATCTTATTCTAACTTAGCTAAATCCATTGAAAAAACTTAGCATGCAATATTCTCCTCCCTGGGAAATAAATTTTTCACGAATTTACTAGATGTAAGTCAAGAAATTTTACCTTGAGAGGTGTTGAATGGCCAGACGTAATGTGAGCTGCTCAAGCACTGCAACTGGTCAGAAGTATTTGTGTTGCATTTATGCTGCTTGTTTGCAATAAAAGAATTACAAAAAAATGAACATCGTGAGAAAGTGAAATTGTTTAGAATATTTATTTTGCTTGTAAATATCTGGATCATGAAAGAATGCCCAAATGTTAACATCCCCCCCGCGTTGAATGACCATTCAACCGAAAGGTGTTGAATAACAATGTGAACAACAAAATTGGAGGAAGGAAAACTTGCATGTGTTTATTGCCTTTTACCCACGCCTAATTAATGATGTGTATGACCTATGACCTATGACCTATGACCATGCTAACGCCTAGCTAACTTATTTGCAAGATTGGTTAAAACTAATTAGCGTACTAAACCTCATATTTTACAGTGAATCTTTCATCTTCAATAGAATTGTTTGGTGGGTTGTTCTCCGCTTCCGCCTTGACATCTTGGCTGGTTAGTCGTGAGCACATGGTAGGGCGGCATCTCCAAAGTAGGTATATGATGAGGAAAATTCCGGCATCCGGATCGCAAATTGATGAGTGTCGTGAGCGTAGACTCTCCTGGTAGATCACTGGGAAGCTGTGAAAGTTGCTCCTTGATAGATTCTAATTCGGTTAAATCTGGCTGATAATGGGATTTGTAGCGGAGTACTGGAGCTAACTTTTCTGGCACTCCTACTTCTGTTAAGTTGCTCGCAGGCACGTAGGACATCTTTGATGTTGACTGTAATACTTTGTGTCTTCCTTATAGTGAGTAGCGGTTGTTTCATGACCCAATCTTCCTGAATTATAAGAATTCCGGTACCGTCAATTGTCCCTTCGGTAACGTTATCGCCGCATACAATGTTGATTGTGGTTTTTCTGACCTAACACGTAAATCGACATTGTGGAGCTGGATCCAGTGTGGTCCGTTTTCTGTCCTCATTATTTGGCAAGAGTCAGGCTGAGGTAGGTGATTGATAAGGCTCACCTCACAGTTGCTAATGATGGAGCCCTTATGGTATGTGGTATGTGTTTGTCTGCAGAGATGTCTCTCTTCCGTGATGGAAAATCCAGGACATCAACTTTTGCTCTGTGAGGGGGTAATACAAATCTCGATGCAAGTTGATAATCAAATATGGATGTGATGGCCTTATGGCGACGGCAGTATCGTTGACTAATACTGGGACCGGTTTCAGCTTAAATAGTCCAAATTTGTCCCGTTGTTAGTAGTGGGAGCCTTATTCGATGCTCATGAGACGATACTGTTTCAATACTTCATCTTGTGTGGTACGGAGCCCCAATGAAGAGGGGAGGTTATTTTTATGTACACTAGTTCGCCTTGTAATTGCGCCGGAGAGATCAAGCGTGGGCTGATTTTACCTTGATGAGTGTGGATGAGGACATCCAATATAGAATCTTTAATTCTGAGGAAATTCGATGCTGTTAACATAGTTTGAATTCCTACTGAAATGAACAACTGGTTCAGCCTTTCTTGAAACATCTCTTCTCTGATGCCATTAATTGCTTTATTGATCGAATCGATGTGGAGTTCAAGCTCGTGGAGTTGCTTGCTTATTGTTCCTCCTTCTGTTTTTCATGATGTTTGTTGTTGCATCTATGATTGATGTTTTGATTTTTTATGAGGTCGAGGAGGAAGTGCTCATTTTTATTGATGTTTTCGATGGTTTGGGACATCTTCTCTGCGTATTCTGAGTCAAGCAACACAAAGAGAGTGTTTGCTACGTTGCCCACGATGTTTAGGACTCCTCTCTTCGATCGTTTTCTGTCAATGGGAGGTGTTAGTAATTCGTTCTCCTTGGATAGCGCCTCATAAAGATATTTGAATTGATTATTTGTTCGAAGGCATAGTTCTCCTTCATCCATAGAATTACATAGGTGGCCCAGTTGTTAAATGCAGTTGCTAAAGGCAGAAAACTCCTTCCAGTAAGGGTCCATGCCATAATACGCGATGAGATGCCATTCGCTGGAAATTATGTTGGTCACTCCTAGATTTTCAAAGTATATACCAGGTCGAGATTTGAAGGGCGTTATTGTGACTGGCGATCCCTTGGCTGTCGGTAAGATTAGGCATGTGAGTAGTAGCGTGACTAATGCAGTGCCAAATGACTGACGTTGTTTCTTCCGAGGGTTGTTAGTCACATTTTCTTCCTCTTCGGAGTTATGTCGGGTGTCGTTTCTGGAGAATTCAGTGGTGTTGCTTTTCTGTTGTGGGCACAAGAACGGCACCATTTCATTGTCAGAGATCTCCTTCTCTAGAGGCAGTGGTGCTAACCTGTGTATGGCTCGTCGAAGCGTTCCTCTGGAGGTTCTGATGTCTGCTACTAGTACGAGTCCGTCGGTCCCCTTGATGACGTTGATCACTCGTCCTAGTGGCCATTTTAAGGGAGGAGTATTATCTCCTTTTATGATGACCATATCTCCAGCCCTAATATTCTGACATTTTTGCTTCAACTTATATCTGTGTTGTAACTGATGATTTAGATATTCAATGGACCACCGCTGCCAGAACTGATTTTTGATGTACGACACAAGTTTCCAACGCGTCAGCAAATTTACATTCTGAAGTTGTGCTCGGGGATCGATTGAACTGGTCAATGGTTCGCCAATGAGGAAGTGCCCGGGTGTTAAGGCTGTTAAATCGTTGGGATCTGACGACATTGCAGTTATTGGTCTGGAATTTAGAATTGCTTCAATTTCGATGATGACTGTTTCCAGCTCTTCATAAGTGAGCGATGCGGCTGCTAGTACTTTCTGTAGAAGGTTTTTAGCAGATTTCACGGCCGCTTCCCACAGTCCTCCAAAAGACGCAGCCCTAGGGGGGATGAAACGAAAGTCGATCCCTTTTGAGCTGCATGCCGTAATTATGGTTTCTCTTTCTTTATCGGAAGCAATTATGTCTTTCACTTCCTCAAGTTAATTCTTAGCGCGCACGAAGTAGGTGGCGTTGTCGCAGTATATGGTCTTGCAATGACCTCTTCGCCCTATGAAACGTTTCAGGGCCCCTATGAAGCCTTCTGATGATAAATCACTGACTACTTCAAAGTGTGTTGCTTTTGTTGTGAAGCAGCAAAAAACGGCTATGTACGACTTCTGTGGTCTTTTTCCTCTAATCTAGAAGTGAGTGTACATTGGTCCGCAGAAGTCGACACCAACATTGATGAAGGGGCGTGCTGGTTGTACTCTATCTGGAGGTAAGTTGCCCATTAGTTGTGACAAAAATTTTGGTTTGGCTTTGGCACACTGAACACAGTGCTGAACTACTGAGCGTGCAAGTGTTTTGCCCTTCAGAGGCCAGAATTTCTGCCTGGTTATTGAGAGCAAGGCCTGGGGTCCCACGTGATAATTCGATTTGTGAATATCATTGATCACTAATTTAGTAAACTGGTGTGACGGTGCCAACAACACTGAATGCTTGGCGTTGTATGATAACTGAGATTCTTCCAATCATCCCCCACTCGAGTGATTCCTTTTTCATAAATAAAGGGTGTGAGGCTGATGAGTGAACTGTTTCCGGCTACTTCTCCCAACTGCTCCAGATGTTGCAAGTCCTCTTTGGATTCTTGTTTCTGCATTGGTTTTATGATGATAGTTTCTGCTTCATCAAGTTCCTCTGGGCTGAGTGAGACATTTCTTGATGTTCCTTGGTTAGTCTGTCTCGCATGTGCCCTGAATCGAAGAATGTATGCTGTGATTCTCTGAAGCTTAAAAAAGGATTTTTGATGATTAATTGAATTGAAGTGCTCCGAGTCGTCGGTTATTTTTGTTGCAGTGCAACGCCGTCTCTCTGGATCGTTGTCAAGTGGATTCTTTGTATAAGGATTGGGCCATGTTTGTTCGCCGCAATGAAGGAAATGCGGTCCATAAAACCACAGGTTGCATGTACACAACCTTTCTGGGCTTATGCCCCTAGATAGAATGTCGGCCGGGTTGTGTTTTGAGCTGACATGACGCCTTTGCTGCGGCCCGGAAAGTCGCTGGATTGCAGCCACTCGATTAGCCACAAAGGTGTGAATTGAGGAAGAGGATGAACTTATCCATGCGAGGACGATTTCCGAGTCTGTCCAGAAATGTATAGTCTCATACTTTAAATTTAGATCTCTTTTGATTCGATTAGCTAATTGTGCTGCCAGCTTCGCTGCGCATAGTTCAAGCCTCGGCAACGTTATTTGCTTGACTGGAGCCACTCTTGACTTTGCGCACAATAATCTTACTGTTATGATATTGTGTCTGTCTACTGACTTTACATAAGCCGCTGCACCGTAGGCCTTTTCTGAGGCATCTCCAAATATGTGTAGTTGCATTAACTTCGATGTTTTGTGAGAGAATTCGTGTCTCGGGAACTTGATACTATTTAAGGTTTTTAGGCCTTCCCGATATTTAATCCAGGAGGGGTGTAGTTCTTGTGGCAGGGCAACATCCCAGTATAGTTTCATTGCCCACAATTTCTGCAGAAATATTTTTGCGGTTACGATGACTGGACCTATTATCCCTAATGGGTCAAAGAGATGGGCAATGTCGGATAAGGTTGTGCGTTTGGTAACCTTTCCCCTCTCATTCCAAGCTGTTTTGATCACAAATTCATCCGATTTACGTAACCACGTTAACCCGATGGCCTTAATGTTTTCTTCGGACTTGTTTGAAAAGTCTAATTGTAGTTCCTGGTCGCTTTCTGGAATGCCTTCAAGCAGCTGTGGGTGATTTGCACACCATTTTCTCAATTTAAAGCCTGCTGAAGCCAAGATTTGGTTAAGTTGAAGCTGCATTTCGAGATTGGTGGCGAAGCTCTCTGAGCCCGTGAGTACATCATCAACATAAAAGTCGCGTGCAATAACAGCGGCCCCCAGAGGGTGATTTTCCGTCTCCTTAAATGCCAATTTTTGAAGACAATTTGTCGCCAAATAAGGAGCGCAAGTTGTTCCGTACGTGACAGTGCACAGTTGAAAGAACTTCACTTTTTGATTGGGATGTTTCCTCCACCAAATTAATTGATATTTCTGGTCAGCTTCATCGACTCTCACCTGCTGATACATTTTCTCTATATCGGCCGTGAATATAAATGGGGCATGCGAAAACTTAATAGAATGGAGAAGGCGTCATCCTGGATGGTCGGCCCAGTTGACAGTATGTCGTTCAGAGACATGTTGGACGCTGTTTTGGCCGAGGCGTCAAATACAACTCGCAGCTTAGTGCTACTGCTATTGGGTTTGATGACGCTATGATGAGGCATGAAGTAATGGGGGTGATGTTGGATCTCGTTGAAGTTTACTTCTTTCATGTTTCCAAGATTTATATATTCGTTCATGAATTGAATGTATCGATCTCTCAACTCCAGGTGCCGGGAGAGTCTTCTTTCTAGGGCCAATAATTGCTGAAAAGCTATGTCCTTGGATTCCCCTAGTGCGCCGGGCTCATTGATAAATGGTAGTCTGACAACGAATCGACCGTCGCAGTCTCGTCTGGTTGATGAGTTGAAATGATTTTCACAACGTTCCTCACTGGCGGTGAAACTGTTTTTGGAAGCTGAAGGCCCTTCTAACTTCCAGAATTTTTCAATTTGCTGATCTAACTCTTCTTCATTGCATATTCCACAAGATGCCAATTTAAATTTACCTGAACTATATGTTTTTGCAGCTGCTGTCCACCTGAAGACGGTGTTTTGCAGGATTGGCAGGTCGTCTCCCAGTTTTATCTGCCCAACTGACAATAGAGAATAGCAGAGTTCGGCTCCAATCAATAAGTCTATTGAATCTGCATGATTGAAGTGAGGATGACCTAGTTGGATGTTGTTTGGAATGGACCATGTTGCGGTGTCTATTGCTTGAGAGGGTTGTGACGATATTATTCGTGGTAGCACATGAGCTTCTAGTGTTGACATGAAGCCATTTATCCTTGACTGTAGAAGGATAGTCACTCTGCGTTGACTTTGCTGCTTCCGCAAACCGATGCCTTCAATGCACAAGAGTTCAGCAGTCATTGTCAGTTGCAATTTCTTTACCATTCTTTCGGTAATCAAATTAATCTGTGATCCCGAGTCAAGGATGGCCCTGCATTCGGTGGTGATTCCGCTGCCATTTGATAGTTTTACTAAGGCAGTGCTAAGAAGTGTATATCCCCTGATATTTAGGTCTGTGTTCGTGGTTAGTGAAATGGCGGTGTCTGTTGATTGAGCGACGTTGACTTGAGCAACAGTCTGGATAACTGCCGAAGCCTCCTGCCTTTTAAATCGTGAGTCTTGGTTGTGTTTGCCTCGTACTCCTTGAACGGCTGAAATGTGTAGTAGCGTATTGTGACGACGAGAACACTTTGTGCATGACCCTGATAGACAGGCCTCCGAGGTGTGGCCACGCCTTAAACAATTGAATCTTTTGACTAGACTTATCTTCTGAGGTGGTGTCATTTCTAGAAAATTCTGGCAGGCAAAAAACTTATGAGTATTTTTGCATGCTGGGCAGACTGCTCCTGAGTCAACTGTTGACGTGAGGACCCTCTGAATGTGAGACTTCTTATCTTCTGTAGGCCTTGATTCCTAATGCTTCTAAGGATTGTAATCGCATTTCCGGAAACTGCATAAATGATTTGAGTTGCTGCAGTGTTCTAGGTTGGGCCAGCGACTGTTCCCACAATGCATGTGTGGTCTTGTCTAATTTTTTGATTAATATGTATAGTAAAAGGGGATCCCATTGTTCCGTATGTACTCCTAAGTTCTCTAACGCAAGAAGACACTCTTGAGTTGTGTCGTGAAGAGATTTGATGGCTGATGCGTTCTCTATGGAGGTGGCTGATTGAGATAATAGTTTGCTGAGCAAATGTAACGAAGAGCTTGTCAGCCGACAGATATACCTACATTCACTTGTACGTGAATGTAGATACATACTGCATCCGACACCCCTTTGTTACAAAATCTTATCCAGGATATGTGTGGGTGGCTGCACATCGAGTATGCCGCTAGCGATCAGCCGGCTTGGGGTGATTCTTGCCACCCACATCCCTTCTATGCTTGTAAGGCTGTGCATAGAGAAGTAAAATGTTTGACCGGACAGACAGACGGACAATAAAAAATACACTTGAATGTGTGACTGCAGACGGACAGACGGACAATAAAAGAAAAGATCTAATGCAGGCTTCCTTCTCATGAGGTAACCTGAAAACCTAAAAAGAAGAAAATTGATTTTATTTAATATGCTGCCAAAAGAAGGAGAATAGAAGACCTCAGCAACGCCGAACAAGTGCTGATTCACCCGGAGAGCTTACAACGCTGGCCAATGGACGATTCAGAGAGAGTGAGAGAGCTGAGAGGGGTCCCTGATGTTATTGAGGCCCCGGCTTTGGGTAATGTTGGGCCCAATCGCCCCCATCCACCCTGGCTAAGCCTCCAAAGCCGTATCGAAATGCTTAGACCCATTTGTTTCTACTTGGTGTGTGTCTGTTCAAGCTTCTCAAAACATAACCTTGCCACCCCTCCCCTCCCCGTTTGGTTTTTCTTTTATGCGAACATAGCGACCTGATCAGCCAGCGGACGAATAGACGAAATCTGCAATAAAATGAGAAGAAAGAAAAAAAATATACACGTAGATATGAGATTTCAAAACTTTATAATTAGGTATGGTTTTACGACGACTCCTGTTCACAAACTGTTTACAATCCAGAAAGAGACTTATCTCTGACCTGCATAGCTACTTTTTTTACACAGAAAAAAGATGACCACCTTGTCGCACATCCAGAAAAACAAGACAGACTTCGTATGCTTTACCTACCTAATTTGCTCGAGCCCTAATCTGAGAAATCTTACATCTAAATCTTATCAACTTCACTATTAATGTTCCACAAAACGGACCAAAGTCACTATATCTCTACCTCTTTCCTCTTCTTTTCCTTTCCCTATATATACATGTAATTTATTTCAAGTTTAAAAAAAAACGGCCTCTAGTAACTATGAAACAAAAGTAATATTTGACCAGAAGGGTCCCGCATGCAACTTAACCTAAGACAATTGTGAAGGTTACCTCAATCTCATACTTGCACGAGCCGTAGTAAAACCCCTTCTTCTTCTCTGAGTGTCAATCAGGTGGAGCGTTCCGACAGGTAAATATTATAATGCACAACTGGACGAATTATTATCTCACCCGCCGAATCCGTGAGTTTCAATCTTTAAACCCCTGGATATAAGCATTTTCATTAATAGAGCACAATTTCACCTTTCTTTCTTGCAGACTGAATGCTGCCAAAAATGACACTGCAACAATCATGCACACATGTAAGTTACTGAATTCCTTTACAAAAACACTAATTTACATATTCCTTTTTACAGGCTAAATGCTGCTTAAACACCACTGCGTCAATTATGCACACAGGTAAATTAGTAAATTCATTATTAAAGCGCAATTTTACAATTCTTTCTTGCAGACTGAATGCTGCTTAAACTCCACTGCGGCAATTATGCACGCAGGTAAATTAATACATTTATTATTAAAGCACAAATTCGCATATGTTCTAACTTGCAGACTGGATGCTGCTGAAAATGACACCGCGGCAATTATGCACACAGGTAAATTAATAAATTCATTAATAAAGCACAACTTTACATTTCTCTCTTGCAGACTGGATGCTGCTGAAAATGACACTGCGGCAATTATGCGCACAGGTAAGTTAATAAATTCTCATTAATATAGCACAATTTTACAATTCTTTCTTGCAGACTGAATACTGCTTAAACTCCACTGCTGCAATTATGCACACAGGTAAATTAATAAATTCATTATTAAAGCACAACTTTACATTTCTCTCTTGCAGACTGGATGCTGCTGAAAATGACACTGCGGCAATTATGCGCACAGGTAAGTTAATAAATTCTCATTAATATAGCACAAGTTTACAATTCTTTCTTGCAGACTGAATACTGCTTAAACTCCACTGCTGCAATTATGCACACAGGTAAATTAATAAATTCATTATTAAAGCACAATTTCACAATTCTTTCTTGCAGACTGGATGGTGCCGGAAATGACACTGAAAAGTTTGCCGTGACACTCCTCGACACAGCTAATTAGATTTTTCCTCGACACGACCACGAATTTCGCGATAAAAAAAAACCCAAAAGTACTGATATCGTCGCGTATCGACGATTCAACTTCTCCCTTTCCACCAAAAAAGAAAATCCCCATAAAAAACTTTTACTAAAACTCTAGCGCTCGAACGAAGTGGTAAATTGAAAAAAGTAATAACAAAAGTGATAAAAAATAGTGAAGTGAAAATGGCTAGCGACGAGCAAAAGAATGTTGCAGGCAAGGAATCAAGTGTCATCACAAAGAAATGGACGTTCAAATTCTAGAAGCTCAACCGACAACCTGTCCTCCGAGGAGATGTCTGAGGACGAAGCGGAAATGAGCACAGACTACACCGAATATCTCCAGGTAGAGAATAAGAGGTGAGCACGGAAAGATCCATCAAAGAACTCGGGAAGCTGCGAAAAAGATCAAGACAGCGGACCAAGGATTAGCAGCATCAGGCATGTTATCAAGCCCAAATTAAAGCCAGTAGGAGCTGCAGAAAAAACGGCAAGCAGACCAACACCAATCATCGCCCTAGGACTGAACTACAAGGAGTTCAACAGGACACTCAACAGTATGGAGAACAGGGCGAAATTCTTTATCAAAATGGGAAGCAGCAGCAAATGAACAATAAAACCGTTCACTGAAAACGACCGGGAATCCATATTTAATCTGCTCGTTATAATCAGGTTAGAGTCCTACACTTTTACCCCCAAAGATGGACGAATTCGACTTTTGTATTAAAAGAATGTTACCACACCTTCGAAGAAGAAGAAGTCAAAGAGACAGTTCATGAAGAGGAACTACATGGAATCAAAATAAGGAGCGTAGTGAAATTAGAAAATGCCCGTAGCAGGAAATCGGGAAAGGAAATGGATGTCTCCATCATGGCCTTTGGTGCGCATTACGCCAAAGACGAGAGTATGAAGGTTGACCGCCTTCTGCAACAGATCGTGCATTGGGAAATGCATGTCACAAAAGGAGTGGCCCAAAGGAAGCGGTGTCAGCGCATTACGGCTGTGTAAAGTGCAGAAAATTGCACGGACCCGCAGAATATTCCCGTATGAAAAATGATGAGGACATCGAAACTATATTGCGTCAACTGTCAAAAGGAAGTGCACCCAGCGAACTATCGAGGATGTCCCACGGGAGTCAGTAAGGAATTACGTCAAACCAGGTATGACTTTGTCGCAAATATTAAATAATAACAAGTCTACTAACAAAAATAACCACACTAACAGTCCTAGGCTCCCACAAACCCCAGCGATACCCAAACTTTGTCCACCTATCAGAGACACACCTAAACCCTCGCCACAAACTACTCTTTGAGACATTCTCAACTACTGTTCCGACAAAACTGGGTCAGCATTGGGAACAGAAATTGTCATTCGGGCAAGGCCTAAGTTCGAATAAATTAAATTGAGACCGTTCAGTAATATGGAACGCACGGCAGTGAAGGTTTTCCTCGCCTTTTATAATCTCACTGTACAACAGGTGCGGTGCACAATTGGCTCAAATCAGAAGGAATCTTGAGATGCTAAACAATGTTTCAAGGGATTTTACCTACACAGTTATTGGAGGAGATTTCAACGCCAGGCATCCCATGTGGAATGACCCTAATGAAAACTCTGCTGGCAAAACTATTGCCAATTAACTGAATCGAAACATCAAAACCCAGAGATTCACGATTTCATTCTGATTTCACCAACCACACGAACATTTCCCCACTCGAACTCACACATACACTTCTACCTCGTCTCGTCAAGTATGATAACTTTACTGCCTAAAATCGCAACCGCCAACTGCGATACTCACCAAGTCACCACGCCCCTTCAGAACAGCTAGCCATTGAGCTATCTGTAAAACTGATATATATACTAAATGTACTCACCTTGCGTTTACCAACATCTTCCACCCTGATTGGAATGAATTCCAAGACAGACTGACATCACTCTACCAAGGATGTCTCCTAGCTAACAGTAGAAATCTCTCAAATTCGGAGATAGACTCCTAAATTGAGCATTTTACCAGCTACCTTCATAGGAATATTGACCACTTCTCCCTAACAACTCTGGTCAAGAATTACAAATTCAAGAACCTTCCCCCAAGTCTCCAGAGTCTATATAACTACATGCAAAAGCTGCGGAAAATGCTCAACCGCATTTATCATAGAACCCTTAATATCCAAAACGCTGCTTATATGTCCGTTCTTTCTCAAGTCAAGTGTTTATCAGTGATAATAGATGAGCAAACTAAACTGTTCTGCGATGAACAGTTTAGAAAGAGACTCGAGAAATTAAAACCAGGCCCATAGACCTTTGATAATATTAACAAAGTCTGCTCTAGGAAGCCGAAACTGTGTGAAACCTTTGCAACATTTTTCCAAAACACTTTCAAAGACAACGTATGCGTCATAGACCCAACCTTCGCTTTTGAAGTAGATACTTGTGTTAGCACCTTCCGTAGTGCTAACGAATCAATACCACAAACCGTTTTCGCTGTGGGCAACCTAGCAATCTATGCAGAGGATCAAGATACCTTCACTAACCATCTCCAGCTATACGTCCTTACTAAGACGATAAATAGTAAAAAACAAGCCGCCCTGATAAAATTTCAAATCGAATTATCAAAAAGTTACCTCCAATAGCACTCGATTTCCTTGTAGCCATTTTTAACAATTGTACAGGGTATCCCAGACGTACCGCATTTCCTTTATACCCCGGATTTCTCACTCAATTTCGAGAAATAAATTGTATGGGAGGAGAGCCAGAAAATGCACGATGTGGGCGGTAGGGGAGTTTACTATTTTTAGTACTGTTTCCACTTTACACCCTGCAAATTACGTGATATACACCCTATCAAGGCGAAATTTATCTCAGGTGATAGCAAACCGTCTATGCCTTGCGTCGAATGCCCAACCAACCCAATTAATGAAATTATGCATCATAAAAACGGGAATATCTCAAAAACGGTAGCAATTAGGTAGGTACATGTGCATAGTTAAATTAAAGGCAACATTCCGGGGTCTCTAAATCATGTAAATAAACTGTATAGTTATCGTACATTTTGGGGAAAAAATCGTTACAATTTGAAAAAAATAGGAGTTTTTTCAAAATTTTTGGAGTTTGACGAACCACAACTTAAGATTGAAGATGACAGTAGGGTTGGTTAGGCATTCATTGCAAAGCATGGACGGTTCGCTATCACCTTGATAGGGTGTATATCAAGTAATTTACAGGGTGTAAAGTGGAAACAGTACTAAAAATAGTACACCCCCCCCTACCGACCACACCGTGCGTTTTCTGGCTCTCCTCCCATACAATTTATTTCTCGAAATTGATTGAGAAATCTAGGGTATAAAGGAAATGCGGTACATCTGGGACACCCTGTATATTGTTACTTACCAGGAAAATGGAAAATCTCACGAATTTTCCCAGTCCCTAAAAAAATGTTGTACAGAAACATCAAGGAATTTAGACCAATTTCCTTCATCTCAAATTTGGGCCCACTTTTTGGAAAAGTTATTCAACAACAAATCACAATAACCTGCGAAGAAAAGCACATCCACCAAAATTCGTAAACCCAAACATTCTACCCTTTACTAAAATTCCTTATGGGTGCTACCAGAGCCCTAAACAGAAACGAGTGCACGGTCGGGTGCTTCCTTGATATCGAAAAGGCTTTCGACCCTGTTTGGACAGCAAGCCTAATATTCAAATTAAACCAATTCGGTTTTCCCCCACACCTAATAAGACTTATCTACAGTTTCCAGGAAATTATGAATGGAACTAGATGATCACAAATCTCCGCACAAAACAATTGCAGCAAGAGTCCCTCAGGGCTCCATCTTGGGCCCAATACTCTCCAACCTTTATGCCTCAGACCAACCCCAAAATGAAAGCGACACAACTCTCCTCTTTACCGATGACTCACTCACATACGCCCAATCTCGTTGCCCGCTTTTAACGGTCAATAAAGTCAACCCAGATCTTAACAAGCTCGACTCTTATCACATAAAATGGGGGATCAAAATTAACGTACAGAAGTTTGATCTTATCTGTATTTGGAAGCCTAGCACCGGGCGAAACCGCCAAATCTCTAAATCCAAACGAATCACGGCCGTCTTCAATGGGCGAATATTATAGCCCACGCAAAATGCAAAATATCTAGGTGTAAATATTCTAAATATTCGAAAACTTCTACATTTCAATAACTATGCTAAGGCGATCATTAGCAAAGCGTACAGCCTCATAAGCGCTATAATCCATGTCACGGAGGGATTCACAACCCAGACAAGCCTACTTATGTACAAGCAAGTCCTGTCATCACTTATTACTTTCCGATATGGCACATAATTTCCCCCACTTACATATATAGACCGCCTGAGCAAGCTCAAAAATACTCTTAGAGCTTACACAGGCCTTCATAGCAGAACCGACGGAATATACTATCACAACGAAGTATTGTACGAGGCAGCCAATATAACTCCTATCAAGGAATATCTGTTCGCTCTAACAGAAAAACAAATCGAAAAAATTTCTATCCACCCAAACCCACTCAAAAAAAAAAATTGCCGGATCGTCTCAAACCGGCACATTTCAAATACCTGTCACCCTTGCTTTTGGCACAGCCGTATGCTAGATACATGCTGTTCAGTCCACATACATATCGACTCCGCCTGATAAATCCCTTGTAGAATTCCTGCATCCTGAGATGCAAACGTTTGTCCTAAAAACACAAAACAAAATCCCACAAAGAATCATAGTTTATAGTAGAGTTTCACCACCTGGAGTCCCTCCTACAGGATATCCCGGAGTTAATACTATCTATAAATATACAAAAATTATTAATATTGTAATTGAAATATATATAAATAAAAACAAACTAACCTAATCATACGCCTCCAGCATATTTACAATTTTGGTATTGTCATCTAATGACCCTACGTCAGTCAGCTGGTATCGCCACAATCAGAAGTCGACCAAAACGAACCAAGCGTTACCTTTGCAACACATTATGGAGCTGGGACATAGCTGTTCACGGCGGCTATAAAAGGGCGGCGAGCCGCAGCAAAATCACGCATTTGGTTTTCATAGTGTAATCTGAAAGCTTCCTCCACCAGAGTCTAATCTGTTTCCTATCCTTTGAACAAAAGTATAATTTTGTTTATTCCGTCATATAGAAGTATAATTCTATTATTGTAGAAGTATAATTCTAATTATATCCAGCACCCAATTTTGCAGCATATTATAGTTTCAGAGTTTAATCTGAAAATATCCTCCGTCAGAGTCTAATCTGAACACCCGTCCTCTGAGCAAAAGTATAATTTTGTTCTATCCTTCTTATAGTCTAATTCTATTAAAGCTCAGACTCTAAAATCTAAGTATTGTAGCAGGATTATAATGCTGTCTATGCGTTTTAATACTCGCTGTAACGGAAGTATAATTCTGCTTACACGCTTCAGCACGTTGCAGCCGAAGTCTAATTCTGCTACACTGGCGCTCTCACCCTCAGAAAATCCTATTCTGTACTTAAATTTGTCACCATCTAATTCCGAAGAAGTAAAAACTTTCTTCTGCTAATATAAGGACAGGGAGTGTGGGCAAGCAGCACGAATTTTTATTTTGAATTTTTTAATTGTCGTTGTTGTTTTTTCTCGTTGAATTTTTTACTGAATTTTAATAGTATTAGAAGTTTTTTAATAGATTTTAAGTTATCGAATTTGGAATTAAATTAATTGAATTGTTATATTTACGTTAGTGACTTTAATAAAATTTACATTTGAAATTGAAGCTCAGTTATCCATTTCTAAACCGGCAACCCCCCCTTACGTTCGAGATTAGATCTTCGCGAAAAGAAGGAAGACAATGAAGAATTTTGAAAAGCGCAAAAGCACTTTACTTGACTTGACTTGACTCGTTCTCTTTTCTAGTTTGGCAGCGTATCGATCGAGGTAGAAATTTTTATTTCTCCTCACACTCTATTTCATATTAACAAACATACCCTTTATTTAGTTGACTGCTAAAATAACGATTTTTATTCTGGTTACCAACTGGATTAAAGATTTTAATTTTGGACAGCAATTGAAATAAAAGTTTTTATTGTGGGTATCCACTATAATGAGAATAATTTACTAACAAACAACTTCTTTATTTAGTTGACAGATAAAATAAATATTTTGATCCTGGGTATCGACTGGATTAAAGATTTTAATTTTGCCAGCAATTAAACTAATGATGCTTATTGTGGGTATCGACTGTAATAAGAATATTTTACTAACGAAAAACCACTTTATTGTGGGCATCGACTGTAATAAAGATTCTTATTGTGTGTATCGACTGCAATAAGAATAATTTACTAATATACAACTTCTTTATTTAGTTGAATGGATTAAAGATTTTATTTTGGACAGCAATTGAATTAAAGGTGCATATTGTGGGTATCGACTGCAATAAGAATATATTACTGGCATACATATAACTGCTTTATTTAGTTGACTGCTAAAATAAAGATTTTCATTCTGCTTACCGACTGGATTAAAGATTTTATTTTAGACAGCAATTGAATTAAAGGTGCATATTTTGGGTATCGCCTGCAATAAGATTATATTACTGGCATACATATAACTGCTTTATTTAGTTGACTTCTAAAATAAAGATTTTCATTCTGGTTACCGACTGGATTAAAGATATTATTTTAGACAGCAATTGAACTAAAGGTTCTTATTGTGGGTATCGACTGCAATAAGAATATATTACTAAAATACATGCAACTGCTTTATTTAGTTGACTGCTAAAATAAAATTTTTATTCTGGGTATCGACTGAATTAAAGATTTTATTTCGGATAGCAACTGAACTAACTGTTCTTATTGTGGGTAACGACTGTAATAAGAATACATTACTAACCCAAATCACTTTATTGCGGGCATCGACTGTATTAAAGATTCTTTCTGTGAGTATCGAGTGCAGTAAGAATTACTAATCTCACTTTGTTGTTTGGTTAACAGAAGAAGAAGAATATCCAAATTCCTAACCTTAGTAAAATATAAAACCCAATTTGATCGAGTGCTTATTACAGAGCTGGTGATTACATATACAGATACAACAAAATGTTTAACGCATATTTTATTTGATCTATTTAAATTATATTTTAGTCCTCTAAAAATAATATTATTTATAATATATATATTTTATAGTAATCATAAGTCATAGCAGTTATCAAGTGAACGCCTTAATTTTGAGTTCGAGTTATAGTGTAGCAAATTTGTATAGTAAACCAGAGAATAAAACCAAGAAAATCTTGACTTTGAACTAGGGTTATAAGTTTCATTGCACTTCTTCACTATGTGCGTGTTCGTTCTGCTGTTGATTTATGGGCAGAACTCCTTTCCCTTCTTACTCCTTCAAAACTTTAATCTCATTTGAAATTTTAACAAGATCGTCTTCGGTATGAATATATTTGATCAGAGGGAACTTGTCTGTTAGATTGAATGAAAACCTCGTGTGGTTTAATATTTAATTCGAAATATTTAGTGGAGGTACGTGAGGGTATTTAATTTGGGTTTGTTTCGTATTATATCCGCAAATCATCATTACTTATGTTCTCAGGTAACAGTTGCCTGGGATTTCAATTACCCCATATGAATTTGTGTGTGGAGTTATCTTGCTTGGCAAACAGCCTATACTACAAAATCTTCTTTAGTCGAAAAGAGCCATTATATACCTGAGACAGTTGAGTACAAACGATCGAGTGGTTCGATTGCCTGATATTACATGTGGAAAGTAAGACTTTTGTTCGCTTTAGAAATTATTTCTCGCAATTATTGTTAATAGAGTTAACATTTAATAGTGGGTGTGCCATGCGGCATAAGTATTGGTTTTGATACGCCGTGATACAATTCGCTAATTCTTCGTAAGTTAAGTCATAATAATGTTCTCTATCGTAATCAATAAGTAGACAGTTAGTTCTGGGTTGTATGAAAATGAAATTCTGTTTGGAAATCTTGGGCAGAGGAATCACCTTATATATTTTATATTTCTCTTCATATGGTAGTGGAATTCTAAGTGCATATAAAATTTCCTCATTTAGAATGTTACTACTCATGCTGCTAATATGGTACAGCTGTAGAATGCTATCATCCTTTAGATCGGATGGCAAACGAACATCAACTAGTAATTCTTTGTGGACGTTTTCCAATTGACCAGCAGTGATAATAAACGGGTGCGTCTTTCCATGGCGCACATCTGTGACTACATGCACAATATTGTTAATTACAGTCTGGTATCGGTATTTGGAATCGTTCTCGTTAAGAGTCGTAAATAAAGTTTTACTAATTGTTCCGATCGCGCTAAATAGCGAGTGCTTATTCCTAGTGTTTCCTTTCAATAAGCGTGACCGAATCCTGGGTTACTCTGCAACAGTCCACAAAAGTCATTAATTTCGCCTATATATCTCCCGGTATACATTAATGCAGCTGACAACCTTCTCAAGTCGAAGAAAACTACCATCTTTCATTCATTGGAATAAAAGTCTACTTTTCCTAATTCTTCAAAGTAGATTCCAGGATGTTTTTTTTGAATTGATCTCCAACAACGATGACTATAAATATAATAAGTAAAGCTGAGTGCCACTTGGTAACCTAAAAGAAGTTAGTGTTAGTTTGTATTGAGGTTATCAATGGGTTGTCAATGAATATTTCAGACGATTTAGAAGAGGGAAAAGCATTACACCATTTTTGTGAACTATTTTTGTTTACCGTTTACACTTATGATGCAATTTTCATTTGATACATCTCTGATTACTTCGTAGGGTCCTTCCCGCAAGGCAGTAAGTTTGTTTTTTCGTAAGTCATTTCTTAGGAAAATCATATAATAGTTTAAGAGTTGTGCAGGCTGTGCTACTGTGTGAAGTCGTATGGTATACGAATATACTGTAGAGTGTCCAAGAATCCCACGTAGGAGAGTCTGGGTTGACGCAGTTACGGAGATACTCTGCTAGAGTGCGATGACTACATTCGAGCACTCGTTGGTCTAAGGATGATAGGGTGTTGTATTAAATTGTGAGGATATAATCCGGAATTCCGTGACGGCAAACAATACTCTCTACAAACGCACTAGCCACTATTGTTGCTTCAGCTTTTGGAACTGGTAGGCCGTCTGGGAGTTTGGTTACATTGTCCTGGAAAATGAGAAGGTATTTATTTCCTTCATAACTGACCGTTAATGACCCCACAATATCCAAAGATATTCGCTCGAAGAGTTTTGAGCTCGTGGTAATTATTCTCATAGGAATTGATGGATTTGTCGTGTCCCAAAGCAATCACACTATGAAAAACTTCTTCCATAAATCAATACACACGATTTACTTTAAACAGAAAGCTTTATTTTGCATAACACTGACTTGTCTTAATACTTTACGACTAACCCGAACTGATACTGCGATGACAAAGTTAACTCGCGACTGATAACTAAACGGCACTCACCAGACCAGTCATTGGTCTTTTATGCCCCAATATTGGGAAGTAAGCTGTTACTCACAACGCGGATGTAAACAAACGACAAAAACCTTGTCGTTTGTTCTACCGGTCTGAGTCGCTTAGTAGTAAACCATCGCTTTACAATGAACTTCCTTATGCACTTTGTTAAAGGGAGAGCTCTTTTGCTCTACCTGTTTGCGTCAAGGTGCGTGTACCTTGATCACTTTCGTCGAAAATAAAAAAAAATGGTGAAAGGTGCTTGGTACCAAAGCCGTGTTAATGATGCAATTGGTGCGTGTACAAATTGCAAGATGCATAGTTGTTTAGAGCTTCTCACATGATGTGAATTAACTAGCCGAAGGTTCTTTGTACCAAGGCTTTGTTGACGAGTGATATTGGTGCTTGTACCAATTACAAATTATACACTGAAAATTGCAACGAAAGAAATTTAAATAAAAACGACGGCTCTCTTAATCAAAAACTGAATGATAATTTTATTTGACAAGTATCCTACTTAAAAAAGCGAACATATGCTTACCTAAACAATTTTATTGCAGCAGAGACGACTCCCATGAAATACGGTGGCACATGTACATGAGAAGTACACCGCCTCAAATTCATTGACGGTAAGCAAAGTGCTGACCGTGGTGATTTTCATAGGAGCCGTCTGCTGTAAGAACACCAGAAGTAAAATTGGCATGATGGCTGTGGGCGGAGGCGCTAAAACAATTGAATGCAAACGTAATGCGATTCTAAGAATTTTGTTTGTATAGCATTTTTATTAATTATCGCGGGCATGCTCGTTCATGCAATTTCACTTCTGGAGGAACTTGTACACATGTATGTTATGTTGGTGTAAAAAAGAATATGTTACAGCGGCGTTATTCTGCTGGGCATAGACATCCTCCCCCGCATTGAACGAATGGTTCAATTATATGTGTATATCGCTGCTTACCTGAAAATCGCTTACTAAGCTGGTCCTGGGTGCGGGAATAGGTCGTCTGCTTCTGCTCTTGTGGCGTCGGCTGGAAATGCATCTCCACCGAAGGTAACAAAAAATGGAAATAATTATCGGGAGACTCATATATCCCAAAGTGAAGTGGTCAGCATCATGATGGTGTATTTTCAGGGCTGACTCCTCGCTCTGCTGTGCCTGTATGCGTCTTTGAAGGGTTTGAATGTCATTTGCTAGACTTACGACAGACGTTATGCGGTGAACTAGTGGAGTGCCCTTTATCGGCTGGAGGATAGCTGTGAGGTTTTTTTATGGCACGAATGATGTAGTAACCGTGCTGGGGTAAATGTTGTGAGATCGTATGGTCACAAATTCCTCCTTGATAGCGCATCCATTTTTGACTTCTAGGATACCGGACTTTTCCACAATTTGTTGGGAAACAGAAGTCCCACAGACTATGTTGATGGTTATCGGCCTTCTTGTTGAAAACATCCAGTGATTTGGATTTAAGAGCTGTATCCAGGGGGATGCATTTATGGCATTCATTAGTTTGCAATCTGGTGATGATGAAGAATGGCCAAGCAGACTTATCTCGGATGAGCTTATGTTTGAACCTTTCCGATATAGAGGGTGATGTTGTCTGCACATGTATATTGAACTTCCAATATTCTTGGAGGCTGATAATTCATGCTCTGACAGCGGTTAGTACTGATCGCGGTGCAAATTCACGATCAGAAACTCTGAATCAGGTTTTATTGCCAAGAATGTATCGTTCATCAGATATGGTACAGGAACTATTCTCATCATCTCGAAAGTTTCGTAGGAGAATAATGGCAGCTTAAGTCGGAATATGACTTGATTCTGAACAATGTGTCCTTCCGTGGTCATAAGACCATACAGTTCCAGCAAGTTTTCTCGTCTCGATGGCAGTCAAAGTGTCGAAGGCAGGTGCTCCTTAATTAGAGTTAGCTCAGCCTGTAGCTGTTTGGGAGTCAGCAATTGTGGGTTCACCTTCCCATGATGGGTGTCGATAATTACATCTAGAAGGGCGGACTGCACTGTCTGATAGTTGAGAGCCATTACAAGCAACTGCACTGAAAGTGAATTGATAATTTCAGCTGATCGCTGTTCATAGAGCTCTTGGCTTATACATATTATTAACTGCGATGATCGTATGGTTGATATAACTATCGAATTCTTGTAGTTGTTTTCTCATGTTGGCTTGAGATTTCTTCATTATTTTTGTCGTAGAATCTATCAGAGATGTCTGGTTTTTTATAAATGCTAAGAGATGCTCGTCAATGCCTTCCTATATTGTTTATAATCTGAGACATTTTCGGGGCATATTTAGAGTCTAGAACACCAAAGAGGGAGCTAGCTAGATTTCCTACTATATCTCAATATGCTCTTCGTTGTCTAGGCTGCGTACGAGGCATGAGCAGCTCGTTATTATTACTTAGTTCCAGCATTAGATTGGCGAATTGTTCGACCATGGTCGTGCATGCTTGTTTCCTTTTCATTCCATTGCACGTGCTAACCAACCGGATTGCTGCACCTTGTATAATGTCAAATTCCTTCCAGAATGTCTTGAGATCATAGAATACTACTAAATTCCATTCGTTTGACACAAGCTGGGTGGCCCCCATTCCCTCGAAATAGAGTCCTGGCTGTGATTTGACGGGAGTTATTTTTACTTCCGTGTCAACCAGTATTGGCAATATTAGTGCACTTAGTAAGAGCAAGCTTATCGCAGAGGTACCGGAACGACGTCTTTTTGTACTAGATGAATTTGGCGTTGGTTCGTCCTTTGATGATCCACTAGGGTTGATCTTGGAACGATTACTGGTTGTGTGAGCAACATATTGGTTCCCCGATTAGGAAGTGCCCTGGTGTCAGTGCTGAGAGGTCATTTGGATCAGCTGACTGCGGGGTTAATGGTCTGGAGTTGAGTATGGCCTCGATTTCAACCATCAATGTTTCTTTGAGTTCTGCTAGTTTATTCTTAGCTCCGACAAAGTTTGTGGCATTGTCACAATACATATTTCTACAATTTCCTCTTCTACTCATGAATCGCTTGAGTGAGCCGATGAAGGAATCTCTTGTCAAATCGTTTACCAACTCCAAATAAACAGCTTTGGTCGCAAAGCAGCAAAAAACTGCCACATAGGACTTTTGTGGGGGTTTTCCCCTGCTTCTAAAATGTGTCCAAAAGGGAACACAGAAGTCTACACCTGAATTGACAAAAGGTCTGGCAGGTTGGACCCTAGTGGGTGGCAAGTTGCCCATTAACTGGGATAAAAGTATTGGCTTCGATTTGGTGCAGCGCACACAATTTTGGACGATAGATCGAGCAGTGGTCTTAGCCTTGATGGGCCAAAACCTTTGACGTGTTATTGTTAATAGTTTTTGTGGCCCAGCATGAAGATTGTTGATATGAAGTTGCGTCATCAGTAGCCTTGTGACGTTGTGTGCATATGGCAACAGCATCGGAAGTTTTGCGTCAAAGGGCAAATTGCAAGCCTTTAGTCTACCGCCAACTCGGATTATTCCGTCGTCATCAAGAAATGGGCTGAGGCTGCTTAGATTGCTGTTGGCATTTACCATCTTAGTACGTTTCAATTGATTTAGATCATCCTTGAAGCCTTCGACTTGTGTATTTCTCACAATTACCCCAAGAGCTTCCTCCATCTTCTTTACGGTCAGCTGAGACCTTTTTCTGCGAAGATTGTTGTGCTGTTGACAATTTTTTATGAAACGTGAAATATATGCGAACACTCGCTGTAGGGTCCCGAAGGAATTTTTTTTATTGATATCGTGGATGAAATTACTTGTTCTACTGGCAGCTACCACAATTGACCTTGGTCGTTTCTTCTCCAAGTCAGTGTAATGTTGAGCTCGCTGTTCTGGCCACGATGCTTCAACACCATCGAGGAAGACTGGGCCATAAAGCCATATAGTGCACGCCTTCAACCTTCCTGGTGATATTCCGCGTGAGAGGACGTCTGCTGCGTTCTGTTTGGATGGAACTTTTCGCCACTGATTGATGGATGTCACTTCTTGTATTGCGGGTACACGATTTACCACAAAGGTATGAAAAGATGAAGACTCGGCCTTCAGCCATGCGAGTACCATTTCTGAATCTGTCCAGAATAGGCATGGTTGGTCATTCCAATTTAAGTCCTTTTTAATCCGTTGGACCAATTGTGCTGCAAGCTTTGCTGCACAAAGCTCTAAGCGCGGAAATGTCACCTTTTTAGTAGGGCAACTCTTTGCTTTACGCATAATAATTCTACTGTTATGGTGCCATCATCATTTGTCGAGCGTATATATATAGCGGCTCCAAACGCTTTCTCGGACGCATCGGATAAGGCATGTAATTGCCTTGTACGGGGTGTTTTACCCGCAAACATATGTCTGGGGATCCTTATGTCATTAAGCATCATAAGGTTTTGTCGAAACTCGGCCCAAGTTGTGTGTAGCTCAAGCGGCAGCTCAGCATCCCAATCTAGTTTTAATTCCCAATGTTTTTCCACAAAGATTTTCGCTGTTACAATCATTGGGCTTACAAGTCCCAAGGGGTCGAAGAGATGCGCAATATCCGGCAGCACAGTTCTCTTGGTTATCTTACCATTATCCGGCCATGCCATGTTAGTCCCAAGGCATTGATGTGCTCGTCATCATCACCATTGTGAAAATCTAGTTGCAAGGCTCTATCTTCGTGTGGAATGCTTAACAGGAGTTGCGCATGGTTGGCGCACCACTTCCTTATTTTGAAGCCTGCTGAATGGAGTAGCTGCTGTAATTGTTCTTGCATATCCCTCGCTTCTCTTAAACTGTCTGAGCCAGTCATTACGTCATCTCCATAAAAGTTTCATCGTAGAGCGTCAGATCCCAACGGATATTTTTGTTCTTCTTGTAAAGACAGTCGTTGCAAACATTTTGTTGCCAGATATGGGGCAGATGTTGTTCCGTATGTAACCATGCACAATTGATAATGCTTGATGGGTTGACTTGAATCATCTCTCCATGCTATCATTTGATATCTTCTATCGTCATTGTCCATGTTATTTTCCGGTACATCTTCTCGATGACCGCTGTGAAGACAAATCGTGGCAATCTGAGCCTTAGTAAAATAGAGACTAGCTCATCCTGGATGGTTCGGCCAGTGGCTAGAATTTCATTTAATGATACGTTTGTAGACGTTTTGCTGGAAGCGTCAAACACAACTCTGAGTTTCGTTGTAGTGCTGTTAGGTTTCATCACACAATGATGTGGTAGGAAGTAATGTGGTTTAGCAATCGCACTACCGTTAACTTCTTCCATGTGTCCGAGCCTTAATATTCACTCATGAATTCAATGTACTGTTCCTTTATCTGCGAATTCTTGTTTAGTTTGCGTCCCAATGCTAGAAAGCGACGCAGCGCAACATCCTTCGAGTCCCCTAATTTTTGAGGATCATGCACGAAAGGTAGTTTGAGCACAAAACGACCGGTACTATCTCTACGAACAGTTTGGCTAAAGTGAGTCTCACATTTGACCTCTGAATCCGTCATGGCCCGAACAGTCGGATTGACATCTTCTAATTTCCAGAATTATTCTAATTGATCATTTAGATTGTCATCCTCTCGATTACAGATACACAAGTCGCTAGATGCCTTGAAACATCTTGTGTTTTACCGGCCACTACCCAGCCCAGAAGCGTGTTTTGCAGTGTGGGTAGGGTTCCCCCAATTTGATTTGTCCCACCGATAATAAGCCAGGATGGTAGAAATCAGGATCAACCAACTTAATGTTTTGAGGAATGTGCCAAGTGGCTATGTTTAGAGTCGGTGTAGGTTGATCTGTAGTGATATGTGGGAATATAACTGCTTCCAATCTTGTGGAGAATGCAGTTATCTTCAACTGGACCAGCACGCTTACTCGTTGCTGAGCTCGGTGTTTGATTTCTCCGATGCCTTCAATGCAAAGAGAGTCTGGTATCCGATTTAGACCTAGTTTTTTTGCCACTTTGTCTGCGATAAAATTGCGCTGTGAATCAGAATCTAGGGTTGCTCGACACCCTACTGTTTCACCCTTATGGTTCACGAGTTTGATGATAACAGTGGTTAAGAGGACATATCCCTTTTCTCCTTTCATTGATTGTGCCGCTAGGATGCTTGGGTTGCTGGTTGATGCCAGTGGATGTGACGCCGGCGAATGTGCGGAGTCGCCATCACTGGTCATGTAATGATGAGACACCTTCGCAGTGTTTCCGATATGGAGCAATATGTTGTGTTTTTTAGAGCATGTCAAGCACCCTCTAGATTGACATTTTAATGACATATGACCAATCTTTAGGCAGTTTATGCAATGCTTGTGCTTTCTGACCACGTTGAGTCTCTCCGATGGGCTTAGCTCTGTGAATTTCTTACAGGCAAAAAGCGGATGGGTGCTGCCACATATTACACATTTCCTTGACGTAGATATAAATGACATAGGATTAACTTTATTGTTCCTCTTCAACATCTTATCCACTGGTTGTTGTCTTTTGTCTTTTCCTAAAGTCTCCAGTGCCTGAAATCGTAGTTCCAAGAATTGCAGCGAGTCACTTATGGTTTGAAGTTCTCGTGGTGCCTTCAGTGATTGCTCATATAAATTATGTGTACTTCTATCTAACTTCTTGAGCGTGATATGCACCAGAATAGAATCCGAAGTTGAAGTAGAAATTCCCATTCCTTGAAGCACCATAATGGCTTCCTTTGTAGTATCATGAATCAGCTTAATGGAAGCTGGAGATTTTTGTTGAATGCAAGGCTGTTCCAAGAATTTATTGAGTAGAGCGGTGACCAAAAGCCGCTTATTATTATATCTCATCTCCAACGTTGTCCATGCCCATTGATAGTTTGCTCCCGAGGATGGGATGTGCTGTATTAAGGCCTTAGCCTCACCTGTCAAGTTATCTTGCAAATAAAATATCTTTTCTGCATCTGTAATGGGTTGATCGTGCACCATTTGAACATATAACCCCCGGCAATGGCTCCAATGTAGATAATTTCCATCAAAGGTTGGTAGAGTCATTTTTGGTAGTTTTATTTGCCTGCCTACGAGGGTACATCCAGGTAGGGCTTCTAGTTTGCTTGAGAGGCCGATAGCGATATCTTGTACTCATGATTCGATTCGAATGTAATAGTTCTCGTCATATGTAGACTCATCACCTTCAACGGAGATATTGAGTATTTTCTGATAGTTTGCAGCTATACTGGTCCAATAATCGGTAATGTATTTAAGTTTCAATTCGTAATATGCTCTCGGATGCTGGTCGGGGAAGCCAGTCTCAATAAGTTTTAGATGCTGCACAAGCGCTGACGTCTTGGTTTTGTGTATTCTTAACAGTATGTTTAATATGTACATGTGAATGAAGGGTCATTGTGGTCATTTACATCGTTATTGCCAGCTGGCTGCTGCCTTTCACCCTCAGATTGATCTTGGTTGGAGGTTTGAGGCCCAGCTAGTTGTCGAGTGTCTGCTGATTTGGTCTCAATAACTTCTTGTAATGTAGAATTGAATTTATCGTAGGGCCATTTAACGGAGGCGTAATAGCCTATCTTGAAGTATGGGTGCTCCTGGTGTGTATCTGCATAGAGCGTAAGCTTATTATGGTTGTCGTCAAACTTTACCTAGTCTGTGTCAAGCCAGACAATTCTTGTTCGCAGATATGGCAGCTCCTACTTGTAGGATGGGTCTCCCTTGAAACCTTGTATTAGCTGCTCAATAGATTTTCTAATGGCTTCTTGTTCACTGGTGAGGGTTTCCATGTTGCGTGTGTGATCAATTGAAAAATATAACGTCGGGGTCACCAAATGTTAAAGGGAGAGCTCTTTTGCTCTACCTGTGTGCGTCAAGGTACGTGTACCTTGATCACTTTCGTCGAAAATAAAAAAATGGCTAAAGGTTCTTGGTACCAAAGCCGTGTTAATGATGCAATTGGTGCGTGTACCAATTGCAAGATGAATAGTTATTTAGAGCTTCTCACAAGATGTCAATTAACTAGCCGCAGGTTCTTTGTACCAAGGCTTTGTTGATGAGTGTAATTGGTGCTTGTACCAATTACAAATTATTCACTGAAAATTACAACGAAAGAAATTTAAGTAAAAACGACCGCTCTCTTAATCAAAAACTGAATGATGATTTTATTTGACAAGTATCGTACTTATAAAGCGAAATTATGCTTACCTAAACAATCTTATTGTAGCAGAGACGACTCCCATGAAATATTGTGGCACATGTACATGAGAAGCCTCAAATTCAAGTGTTGACAGTAGTGATTTTCATGGGCGCCGTCTGCTGTAAGTACACCAGAATTAAATTGGCATTGGCGGGCATGCTCGTTCATGCAATTTCACTTCTGGAGGAAATTGTACATATGTATGTTATGTAGGTGTAAAAACGAATATGTTACAGCGACGTTATTCTGCTGGTAATAGACACAATTAATATTGAACATGTTTCTAATAACTATTTATCTTTTTTTTTCTTTCATATACCTTGTTTTTCTTAGTTTTTTTCCTATTACAATTGTCTTAACAAATATCCTTTTACTACATGCTTTTAACTACTTTAAACTATATCCGTTTCTTTTAACTTTTGCATTCTCAATCATTGGCAAATTTTGATATACTTGACTTATCCAATAAACTTACCAATTATTTCTTTCCAAACAATTTTCCTTTCTACATATTCTTTTTTTTCTTTACAAATTTCACTTTAACATCTTTCTTTTAATTTCCTTATTTCTCTGTTTTATGTCTTCTATCGCTTTTTTCTGATTACATTTGTTTTATTTTCACTAATAATTTTTTTAGCTCATCTCCTGCTTAACAAAATATTCCCTCTTTATAATATATTTCCAATTCAATTCCTATTATCTTCTAAAATCTATTGACGTGTATAATGCTCTATTTTTGAAAAGCCAAGTAATACATATTATAACCCTAATACTGTTGTGATTGTTCCAGGCAGCTTCTTGATGAGTGTGGTCCGTTGTGTGTGGTCTTGACTTAAGGCTACCAAAAGCTAGACCATATCCCTGGGATAAACTAAGTCCTGTTTTCTTTGTGGGGATGCTCTCTACGAGATTGTTAACATGTGTTTCCAATAGCGGGATTTTGCGTAGAATGGATTAACAATTTAGGCTTGAGCCATTTTGCTTATACGAATGCTCATTGTACGAATGGTCATTGTTTCCTTTAGCTGTGCGGGAGGCTTCTCCTATCCTATGATCATTCTTATTGAACTCTGAGTCTTTACCTTGTTAGATATTTTTTGTACTATTTCTACATGTACGATGGAGTTCTCCCGATTATATCAAGAGTACACCCCAACATAAGAAGAATAAACTTGCTCTCTCTATATGGATCTGGTAATGTACTTTCTACAACTACATAGCATTCTGCATGTTTCCCAAATCTTTTGATTTATTCAGTTATGTGTTAAGAATTTGATGCTATATATAACTTCCCTTTGATCTTGACTTATTTGAGTGTAGTAAAATCTTGCTGTTACTTTTAACCTCTTTCATTTAACTAGATGGTCTTGGGAACTTAACTTCTTTGAATTCCTCAGATATATCAATGTCGGTGTAACTGAGCAATGATGAGTATACCATTCTTTTTCGCAGTAATTATAGGTGAGATCTAACTTCTGATTACTCCTGAAGTTATTTTTCTTTAAAACTTCATCGGTGCTTTCCTGCTTTTGAAATCAATCTTCAGAATTCGGTCAATATCTGCAAATAAGAAAGTCGTCGACGATGAAAAATTCACTTTTCTCAACTGCTCATCATTATTTTCCCACCTCCAGTATTGGTCGGATGCTTGCTCCACGTGTTCTATACAGGGACAAATTGATGTCATGATGCGACTTCAACTTCTGCTTCCATTACCTCGAGGTTATTTTACACTTTTTATATCAATTTCTCAATCTTATCTATTTCTATTAATCCATAGTTTTATGCCTTAAATATTTACTACATATTTATTTCTTATATTTACACTTTCAAACATGTATTCTTCAAACCTAATCTTGCTTATAACTTTGCCAATGATTCAAACCTTTTTCATTCTACTTTTTTTGTCAAATAATATTCCTCCTTCATTTTTTAACTACTCCTTCTCTTTAATCTCTTATTTCTTTCTTTTCTTTTAAATATCTTATTTCTTACTTTTCACCCTCTTTTCTTTTAAATCTCTTATTTCTGTTATTTTTCCAATCTTTCCTCAACACCCTGTTTAACTTTTTTTTTTTACAAAACCTCTTTGTTTATAAATCATGGTTCTTAACATATAATTTTTCTTTACTTTCATTACTCGTTTGTTTTTTATTCTTTCTTTCCTACTTTAGGTTTGATTTCAATCTTGATGTATTTAATATTCTTTTAACTTTATTATTTCTGCTTTTTTTTCTACTCAATCTGCTCATTCTCTGTTTTTTGTCAACCTCTCATTTTTATTTCCAAAAGTCATTTGCTTACCTTTACATCTCTTAATTTACCTCAAATTGTATCCAGTGGGTTACTGTTATACATCCTTTCCATATCTTCCTGTCCATATCAAGCTCCGCTCATCGAATTTCTCCTGAAATTAAAGGAAATTTGTTGGACATATATTTGGTTAAACACCCCGATTCCTGGGTCATAACAATTGCTCACCTTGTAAGGGGTTATTAAACTTGCAGTAAAGGTCGCATTTTCAACATGAATGAAGCTCCGTTCCCCTACATTCCTTCTGCCTTGACGTACTTCTGCCCTATCCGGCTTACTATTATATCCCTAAAATTTAAACTTACCTTTTTGCAGAATCCCCTGGGCTTTTCTTATTTGCCAATAGAAATTTTTCCTACCCTTGTAGCGCCATGCAATCCGTTCAGGATACTTACGAGATCCGTGTTGCCCATCCAAGGAGTTCATGCTTTTTTCAGATAGGCTCTTGTATTAGCAACTCTTACAAATGCACATCCATCCTCCAGGCTATTTCCGCTGTGGCCATAATATTCATCTCGCCTCCTCCTCTCCTTCCTAAATTCATCGATTTTTAATGCATAATTTAATAATTTGTTTTTTTTATGCATAATTTAATAAATAATTTTTTTTATGCATAATTTAATAATACGAATAAAACACAGGAATATTAATAAGGTTAGAAAACAATAGACAATAGAAAAATAACAAAATGGAAAGGATACAGAGAGAAATAAGTATAGGTAAGCAGATCATATGAAACAACAGAAGAAACACGAATAAAACACAGTAATAGGCTAGGATAGAAAGAAAATAAAATAGAATAAAGGGAAAGAGGAAGAGCAGGAGAGGAAAAGAGAAAAAAGGAAAAAGAAAGACCACGAGAGAATAGATAAGAAGGGGAATTTTAAAGCAAAATAGAAGAACAAAACCAACACGAGCAATTAGAATAGTCGAGTAACACAATAGATAAAAAAGAACTAGAAACAGACAAGAACTAGACACAAACAAGGCGAGACACAAATGGGAAAGGACGGATAAAACGAAAGAATAAGAAAAAGAAAAAGAAAATAAATAAAAAGAATTTTCAAAAAATTTATATATGTACATACATACAAAAAATTATAATTTTTCGAGGAAGGGGAGGGGGCGGTTGAAAAGAGTAAGGGAAATAGGTGGAACAATAACAAGCACTATAATGGAAAGAAACAAGGTACAAACCCAAAACACACAGGCAGATGAGAATTTTCAAAAAATTTATATACATATACACAAAAAATTATAATTTTTCGTGGAAGAGGATGGGGGGGGGGGGGGGGGTTGAAAAGAGTAAGAGGAATAGGTGGAACAATATCAAGCACTATAATGGAAAGAAAAAAGGTACAAACGCAAAACACAGCCAAATGAGAACCAGAGCGAGGACAAAATCGCAAATTCCATGTAAATAGAAGCGCCAAACACAAGGAAATCTCATTAGTGAAGTGAATGTCAACCAGTGAACACCTAGTAAAAAAGCGAAAATTAGAAAAGTGAAAAGAGGAAGTGATACCAGACAACAAATACGAACGAACACAAAAAAAGGAAAAACAAAAAGTGGGAAGCTAACGAGAATAATTAAAAACAGTGAAGTGAAAAACAAAAAAACAGTGAGTAAGGGTGAGTGGTAGGTTAACAATAATTAAATAAAATTGATTTAGTTTCGGAAAATGGGAGGACGGAAGAAAATATAAAAACAAAAATAGCGAAGAAATAAATAAAACATGAAGACCAGAGCAAAACACCAAACACATGTCAATATAGATAGGTTTTTTTCAAGACCACTAAAGAAAGAGTGAAGAGGAGGGACAAAACAGGAAAATAAGAAAAGAGCAAAACTATAACATCTGTTTTATTCCTATACCAATTATATTAAACCGCAGACATCGTATTCCAGACCCTTTCTATATAAACAGAATACAATGTACAAATTTTGTCAGATATTTTCATAAATTGATGATTAGGGCATTAAAGAATTATATTCTAAAGTTATTCTTTCTTTACTCTACAAACTGATGAAACTAGTCAAGTATAGCCAAACAGAAGCCTACGCGGCATTCCCTTAAAATCTGAAACCCCTGATATCTTTGTTTAACCATCACGTGATGCGAAGAACGCATTTAGCTTTTTATCATTTTATAGCATATGGCACTGTCCCGCTACGCGGGACAAATATGAAAAAAAAATATATAACAGATATGGGGAAATATAATATATAAAAAAAGGTGACACAAACCAGACGAAACAGAGAACGAACCCAACAAACAATACAACACGAACAATAACAGAAAAACAAGCACAGGAAAACACATACACGCAAGCACACAAATACACAAATGCATAAAGAACACAGCAACACAATGCTTCGTTTACACCGATTAATGGAGAGCTCCCTCTAGTACCTCACTTAAGCACTACGGTGGGTAAACTATGTGATTTACGACGCTGGAAAACCGGTGCCCCACCTGCCGTACAACGTTTCGTCATTCTGCTCCATGAAATCTTCATGGACACAGATGACAAATAAACCAGCACTTGCATTTTTTTATGCATAATTTAATAATTTTTTATTTTTTATTCATAATTTAATTAGCAGATATGATAAACTCCATGAAGGAACAAGGCATAATTAAAGAATCTAATAGCGCTTGCAAATCGCCAGTTGTTTTGGGCAATAAAAAAGATGGCAGCACCACCCGATTCTGTGTAGACTACCGCCAACTAAATAATGGAACCAGAAAGGATAGCTATCCCTTACCAAGGATTGATGACGCATATTAGCGCAATGGTTTTCCTAACTGGACTTGAAGAGTGGGTAATGGCAGGTGGAAATACATCCCGACGAACGAGAGATAACTGCTTTCACAGTAGATACTGGCTTATGGCAATTCAAATTAATGCCATTTGAATTATGTAATGCTCCAGCCACATTCGAATGACTAGTGGACTGTGTTTTACGTGCGTTAACCTGGAAAACATGTCTGGTCTACTTAGATGACATAATAGTAATCGGAAGGACATTCGAGGAACATAAAACAACTTACGGGACGTACTTCAACGACTACAAGATGCGAAATTGAAGCTCAGTACAAATAAATGTGTTCTATTTAAAAATGAAGTTAACTGTATGGGGCACATAGTTTCATCAGAAGGAGTCAGAACTGAACCAGAGAAGATAAAAGCAAAAATTGGCCGGTTGCAAAAGAAAACGTGATTTAAGCAGTTTTCTTGGTTTGGCTATTTACTACAGGCGATTCGTAAAAGGTTTTGCAGATATAGCAAGGAGCCTACTTTAACTTTCAGAATAGGAATACCATTCATATGATTGGATAAATGTAAGGAGAGTTTGGCAAATTTGAAGCAAAAGGTCTGCGAAACTCCAGTGTTCCACTATCCAAATCTGGGAAAATCTTTTATATTGGACATGGATGCCAGCAATGTAGGTATTGGTGCAGTGCTTTCACAGGAGGAAGATGGTCAAGAAATGCCTATATCCTCTGCACTGACCATGCAGTGCTAATATGGCTTTTGCAGTTTATAAACCCTCAGCGACAAGTGGCGAGATTGATATAGCGACGCCAAGCTTATGACTTTTAAATCCAGCACCGAAGGGATCGTATCCATAGAAATGCAGACGCTCTTTCACGACGTCTATGCAAACATGAATGCAGATATTGCTTCGCGGTGGAAAAAAAACAAGGCTAAATATACAATTGATAACGGTAGAACCAGCGACAGGTTACGACAAGGAGGGCGAACAGCACAATGAGAAGACCGGGACATATAACCCACTCTTGCTTGGAAAGAAGACATGGAAAGATCACAATAGAAGGATATTTCGGAAAGGAATGAGAAGCTGATGACCTACTGGGCTCAATGGAATTCTCTTCACGTTGAAAACGGCATATGAAAACGCAAATGGGAGACAACTAACGGCGAGTTATTCCGAATGCAGATAGTCGTCCCAGTATCATCAGTGGATCATCTCTAAGACATTTAGAAGTGAATAAAGCAATGCCAAAATACGAGAAAGATTTGATTGGTTATAACATATGCGAGAGGATGTGGAGCAGTGGTGCCGCAGATGCACTATCTGGGCTTCTTGCAAAACGCCGCCACACAGAAGCAGATGAGAAATGAATTAGTATAATGTAGGGGCTCGATTCGAGAGCATAGCCGTAGACAGCACTGGACTTTTCCAAAAACGGATAACGGTAACCGTTACATATTAATTGCTATTGACTATTTCAGTAAATGGCCTGAAGCTTACGCAATCCTTAATCAAGAGGCAACCACAGTGGCGGAACAAATAATAATGAATTGGGTCAGTAGATTGGGTGTGCCTCGAGAACTTCATTCGAACGATGGACGGAACTCCGAATCAGGAACTTTCCAGGAGATGTGTAAAATGCTGGAAATAAGAAAAACCAGAACAACTCCTTTGCATCCACAATCTGATGGCATGGTAAAGTGCTTCAACAGAATATTGACCGAACATCTAATGAAAATAGGCGACTATCATCAATGCGATTGACATATTGGCTTATCGATTGGTTAATCACAACAAGACCGGACAAATCCCAGCTAAGGTCATATTTGGAAGGGAGATGTGTTTACCTAACGACCTCAAGTTTGGTACACCCAGTTGGAAATGGAAACAACTTTAGGTTAGTTACATCTTAGTAAACCTTGGGTTCGGAGAATAGAATTTACGGGAAGTTTCTAGGATAATTTGTAGAGTATAAATACGGCGCTTCTCACATCCAGTAGGCGAGTTTTTTTTTCAGATAGTGAAGTGAATGAAGTAAACCATTTGGATTGCGATAATTAGAAATACAGTACTAGCGATAACTAAAGAGTTGATTTGATAATTGCTTGTGAATATTATGAAAGTAAACAAAAAAGTTAAATAAAGATAGCACTTTTGAATGATTGTTGAAATATTGTGTTTTAAATAACGAACTAAGGCCACACTCCGAGCTTGAGGAGCTTTTCGAAGACAGTGTGCTTCAGTTGCACTTTTACTATCTTCCCAATGTGGAATTGTTTCAAAAGCATTGCAAATTTTTATTAAGTTGCTGCACTGAAATTGAAAATGCCACTGTCTTTCTATTCAACGAGTTTCACATATTCCTTGCACATTATTTCACAGCTCTTCTTTGAAGCCTTTTTGTCGTTTAGCTGAGGCATTTGCAAAAGCTGGAACTTTTTTTGTAATTGCAGCTGCATTACGACAATAGGTTACAGTTGAGGATTTTGGCAATGAATTATTTAAATTGTGCTTATTGCAAGGACATCGCTTAGCATGAATAGGTTTCTTTGAAAGTTCATGAACAGCACTAGACGCCATTACCGAACAACTATTTCTGCCAATTCCGACACAATTATTTAAATCTAAATCAAAATTATGACAAAGGTACTGCACTATATGAGCTAAGAAAAGCTAGAAAAGCATTTATTAAAGAAACACACACACACACACATGCAGGCAGGCACACGCACACAAACGCATGTGCAGGAAGACGCGCGCGCGCGCACACTCACACGCACAGGCCTGTGTGTGTTTCTTTCATAAATTTTTTTTTATTCCATTCTAACAAAATGCTGCTTACTACACATCAATTGAATATTTGTAATGAATAAAAAAACGTAATGCTGGTAACCCGAATGTTCGGAAGGTTGTTTACACTTCTTGTATACTTGTTACTAAAAAGAAGAAGAAGAGTTAACTAATTTGTGAGAATGTCAAATTGTGTTGTGAAATGCAGTACAAATATCGGGAATTTTAATGTCGATTATCTCGGAAAATATAACTTTCCGACAAATTTCGTTTTCATATTTGTGATTTGTGAATGAAAAGGAACTGGTGTGCAAAGCTAGAAGAAATTCGGTGATATTCAGAAATGTAATCTTATGCAAAAAAAAATATATATAAAAGAAAAATATATTTTTTCAAATAACACAATGAATTAAATATTTGTTACTTCAGCCACTGATCTAAGCAAAGTAAAACCAACGTATACTCGTATGAACACACGTAGGTATATTTACTGGAAATCGACATATTACTATGAATGTTGTTGTATTGTATTATATATGTTGTATTATATACTAGATGAAATCTACAGCGTATACTAAGTTTATTGTACCGTTTGTAATGCACAGAAATAATTATGGTAGAGCAAAATGGATTGGACACCCACGCATAATATTACAAGTTATTTTGATTTTTGCATTCCCGTCTGTTCGTCCGTCCTTCCGTCCGCACGATAATTCGAGAGCGCGTGTACTTAGAGAGCTGAAGCTTTGTACGCGGACTATAAAACAAAGCAAAATTAAGCTCAAAAACGGGACAAATCGGGCAACTCTTTCGTGGGGTCACCATACAAACATTTCGTTTTCCACTATAGATTTGGACACTGCCTGAGAACGCGTCGATATAGCGAGCTACAATTTGGTACATGATGTTTTCATGGCAATAGTGAATACAAGTTCAAAAATATACGAAATCGGGTAACTCCTTCTTGGTGTTGCCATATACAAATTTAGGTTTTTTACGGATACTGTGAACACGATAAATCCTAGACATTTTTATTGTACTAAATACATTTTCAGAATATGAAATCCTATAAAATTGGACTTAATATTTTTTTCTGTTGGACAAACTGTTCTAAAAATATATGCGAAAAACCACGGCAAAAATGAAAATTGCTCAAACCAAACGGATGACCATACGAAATTTCATACGGGCATGCATCTAGGGTATCATAGGAATTGTCTGAGAGCTGCGGGTTTTTTCCTTGTTTTACTTAGCTTTTTCACTCTAATTTAGTTTATCCTTTATGCAAAACAGGCCGGTCAATTTATTAATTCTTTATTTTAGGATTTAATATTACTCTTATAAAGACTTTCATCATCCTGGAACCCATTAAGTTGTATACTTCAGCAGGACACTATTATTTGAATCAGCAAAGTACATACAAAGTACATACAAAGTACATACATCAGGCATAAGCTATATTACAATATGAAGTATCGTAGTTATAAACCAATTTACACAATAAAATAGTGCAGCATTTCGTTTGTTTTAAATTATTATTCTGAAAGAGCTTCACCCTTAACCAGCAAGAATCAACCAACTTCTAAATTAAAGGTGGGGTGAAGCAAAATGCTGAATTTCCCTCAATTACTTCACTCGTTATTTCACGTATTCGAATTACTCTCCAGGGAGCTGTTGTAAGTGCCAGTATCGAGATTTTTTTTAACAGGAAATCAAAGCTCGTTAGAGGCTACCATACCACCCGTCGTTGCGCTAGTTCAGATTCCTACAGCAGGGATATGGTTACTGCCAATTGAAGGTTTATAAATTATGTACAGTTGTACAAACTTTTCAAGTATTAATATTTGCTACTTGTATATTACAGAAATATCATAAATTACATTTCTGCAATATTCTCAAAAGAAATGTGTTGTGTTCGGTTGAAATATATTGAATAACTATAATTTTTATTTGATAATGTTTAATGATAATTTTGATAAAAACAACAACTAAGTCAAAACCTCATATCAACTATGCCGCTACTGCTAACGGTGGTATAGATTTGTTGCATCTTTTTAAATACCCGAAAGCACGTCAAAAGTTGCAATTTTTAATTAGTGGAGTTCAGACAAATTATTGTCATTTGCTTAAATTTAAATAACAGTCGAGGAATTATAATCATTAGTTCCTAATAATTTCTCTGACATTCAAGATAGAATCGACTCAAATTTTTTTTAACAAAATTGCATCTTTTATAAATTTTGTTCAAGAAAGAATTTTTGGCATTCTCCGGTATATAGCAAAAGCTAAAAAATGTTCTAATTTGTTATTTCATCACACAACTCATTAATTTTTGGTGACAAGTTTCAAGTCTTGGTTTGACTCATCAACAGGTCCCAAATAGCGAAATTGGGTGATTTGAAAAACAAATGAAAAAATTAAAAAAAGAAGAAAGAAATGAAAAGTTTGAGAAAAATAGAAAAAACAATTTTTTTATTTATTAAAAAAATGTAAAAAAATTTTAAAGAAGCAGATTCATTCGAAGCGAATCGAACCTGTATACGCCACACAGTGGGCTGAAAAGTAAAGAAGAAAAAGGAAGAAGAAGAAGCGTTTCGTGTCAGCAGAAAACCTTCCACTCATCGGTGCAGCTTGGTTTTCTGCCTGCTGCAGACGCTTGAAAATAGATCAAACTGATCTCTTCTCATATAAACTCAGAATAAATTCTGGGTGTGAATTATTATACCGGAGAATCCCAAAAAATTCTTTCTTGAACAAAAATTAAGTTTTAACCCGGTAAAAAGTCCAACAGAGTAATCTTTTTATTTATTTTTTATGTATGTTGAACACAGCTTAAAAGAAATAAAACCCATGAATACCTAACATACAAATATTTCGTACTTCCATATTTTCTGTTCCCTTGGTCCAATAATCAGGTAAATCCTGCAGTCAAAGATCAAGCTGAAAGCAAAGAAATTACACATGTTAATATATTTCAGCTAATTGAATGAACTAGTATACAAAATAACAAATTAGGTAGTTTTCATGCAAGACTGCCAATAAAACGAATTTCTTAGCAGTACAACACCACTATGCACAACATAAACAATGCAATTTCTTCGCTAAATTCATATACTCTGCATAATAAACATTTTCAACACATGCAGATATGTTTAAATATGCAAGTTACATGAATTCGCAGCATGCACGTGCAATATTATTAGTAAAATTCAACAATTTGTGTCTTTGTTGACATTTAGGAAACACTTTCACAACATGTAAAAATTTGCATAATTTGCAAATTATGCATGCTGGAACTAATGAATAGCACATAAGAAACACTATTGTTAACTTTACCTTGATTATTAATCCATTTATTGTTGCGATAAACACGAAAACAAGCACAACACTTGCGAGCTTAAAAACCGCGATCGCGAATGTCAAATCGACATGATAGAAAGTCCATTTCACTAAGTTGACTGCGCGCAACCTGTTGGTAATGCTTAAAAGGTGCGAAATTCACCAAAGAAGCCAATATTTAAGAAAAAGGTAAAATAATGAGTGGGAAAGAGAAAGATGTGGGAACGAGGCAGAGGAAATTTGAAATAAATTTACGTTCCACATCGGAAAACGACATAATATGGCAGGGCGCCGCCATATTGAGAATTTTTAGAAAAATTGAAATTTAAATAAAGAACTGAGCATAACTCATGGATAATGTAAAATAAGTTAATTGATATAATTTGGAATATGTGGACATAATTTTACAAGTCAGTCGAGGACGAAAAATATGCTAAATTTGCAACTTTCGTGTGGAATTCATTACAAAATAGCCGCTCAGAGACTATAAAAAAGACGCGAGTCTTAAGAAATTAAGAACAGCAACTGGAGTAGCAAGCACAGGTTTTTGGCAAACTACTATTTCCTCACACTTTCCTGGTTTCAAACATCATTGATGAATGTATTTTTGGAGTAGACTTTATGACCATATATAAAATAAATCTAGATGTTGGAGAACGGTTACTGAAATATGGCTACATAGAAATTGCTATGAGACTAGGAGGAGGAACAGATTATTATATTACACTCTGTGCATGCTCCGAGACGCTAGTATGGACAAAGCTTACTGATGACATCGAGACCTGCCGATTCTATTTGATGGAACCTATCCTTACAAAAGCTACATCCAACATCATTGTATGTTAGACTTTAGATAAAAAAGAAGGTGCAACATTAATTCCTGTCAGAGTGCTCAACACTCCGAAAATTAGGTAAAACTAAAAGAAGGAGCTATAATTGGAAATTGTGAAGCCGTTTACCAGATTTTAATTTGCATAATGTTACTAGTATCAAGGAGACGAAGCCTATACTAGCTACTACTCAACAAGCTCAAAGACTTCTTTTATCCCGTGCCTTAACTGAACAACAATACAACGATGTCAAAGAGGTGATCGATAATTTTTCGGAACTATTTGGAATGAATGACGATAATTTCGGTAAAACACATCTTGTCCAGCATCTGATCGATATAGGAGATTCTAGTCCCAGTCAGCTGATACCACGAAGACTACCATTAGCCAAACAAACAGAAGTTGCAGATATGATAAACTCCATTAAGGAACAAGGCATAATAAAAGAACCTAATAGCCCTTGGAATTCGCCAGTTGTTCTGGTCAGGAAAAAGCATGGCAGCACCCGAATCTGTGTAGACTACCGCCAACTAAAAAACGTAACTAGAAAGGATAGCTATCCATTGCCGAAGAGTAATGGTTTTCCAACTGCACTTGAGGGGTGGTTACTGGCATGTGGAAATAGATCCCGAAGACAGAGAGAAAACGTCATTCTCAGTTCGAAGTGGCTTATGGTAATTGAAAGTTATACCATTTGGATTATGTAATGCTCCAGCCACATTCGAACGGCTCATGGAATCTGTTTTACGCGGACTAACATGAAAAACATGTCTCCTCTAATTAGACGATATAATAGTAATCGGAAAGACATTCGAGGAACATAAAAACAACTTACGGTACGTACTTCAAAAATTGAGAGATGCGAAACTGAAAAATGTTAAGTTCTCCCTATGAACGTGCGGCTGATCAGGGAAAGGTGTGGGTTTTTGGTAATACTGAAAATCGTGTAGGGCGCCACGTAGTTTTTAGGTTAAACACGAAACCGATCACTACGGCTAGGTTGAGTTCATTAAATATATTCATTTATATTCTTTTTTTTTATACGTTATAAAGCTTAGAAAAAAAGGGAAGCTTTTGTACCACCAGTAAAATTACAAAATCAAGAAAAAAAATTTTACAGGAGAAAACATGCGGCGACTCCAAATAACAACCACCAGCCAGCCGCGCACAAAACACCTAAATATTCAATTAAGGAAAATAGTACTTAGCTTTTGATTCTTGGGGTTTGTCCACCTTTCTGGCCTTCGACCGACCTTCTTCTTTTCAACCTGGCCGTTCTTTGCGGGTACAAATAACAGTCACGCGGTAGTCCAGATCCCTTTTCTTTGTTTTGCTATATAAGTTTGCTTAATTTGATATTTTTTTGTTTCTTTTTTGTTTTTGTTTGCCGAATCACTTCTTCTTGCCGTCTTTTCTTTTATTTTTTTCTTGGGCGTTCGCCTGCTGAACTTAATTACACTTTCTAGTTCTATGTCCACTCGGCCGCACGTACAAACCACAAAAGAGGAAGACTGATGGGCTCAATGGCCGTTCTTATTATTTTTCCTCTCGCTCCAGATATCGAACTTCTTGTTCGAAACCTTCGAAAAATAAATTGGATGCACTGTTGCCAATATTGGTGACATAAATTAGACCAGTGTTATACTCATATATTTAGCTTGTGCCCGAACTTTTGCTGTGATATTTCGGACTTTTATTGAAAGGGGGGATCTGGGCTTACTTTCGATTACTCGTTTCGAATGCGAATGTTAATTAATTTTAACGAGAAGGAAGATTTTAAACGAGGACCATAGCTAGACTTGATTAATATTATAATATATCATGAGAATTTCTTTGGCTAGTCTAAATAAAGATCGCGGCTAGTTGGTTGTGTGATAACAGTGCTTATGTTTACTAAGAGTCGTTTAGTTCAATTTTGGGAAAAATTACACATACCTAGATTTAATTTTGAACTTAAAGAAAGGAGAAAAGCTGCTCAATTGACAATATTTAAATTTGAAACTACTCTTACTAATATATAACAAGATTATTTCAAGCTTACGATTCTAACTACGCCAAGTACATAGATCTGAAATAGAGCAACAAACGTTATACTTAATACGTGTGTGAATGCAAAACGAAAGTAAGTAGATATGTGCGAGTACGAAAGCCATTCTTACTTCTATACATAGTTCGAATTTTGTTTATCTAATTTAATGATCTGGCATACATAGTTCACATGAGGTTGGACGTTGATGCTAAGAGTATTTCGACTAGTTGTTCGTATAAAACAAAACGTTTAAGAAGATTCGAAGAAGGCAGATGAGTTATGGCATCAATCTCGTTTATCTTCCCGCCATCGGGATGGTTACATCTAGGCCAACTCAAACCCGCGTAGAGAAGGAGATCTAGGAGGGCTGGCTTCTGGATCGCCAGAGCTTTCAACCTCAAACTGTTGACAGCGCGAGAGTTCAGTAGATTCGGATTTACTTTTTCTGAAAATTAGAAATTCTGAGTAGTATTACCGATTATTACTAACAAAACAACAAAAATATTATCACGAACGTCACCATTAACACTAAAGCATCATACTTGGGGACTTCTGGGATGTAACAACACCTCTTCGTCCCCCGGAAAATTTCCACGAAATTTCATTAAAAAAATTATATATACAAACAAAAGCACAAGACTGATATTGATACTGATTTAAAAAAAATGTGCGTCCCCATGCCACCCGTACAACGCCGTATATCATATATACCCTCTCAGAAAGCGGAGGTAAATAAAAAAGGATAAATAAACCCTGGGCTGATATTAAGGCAAATGATGATCCAGGCAATCATATGGTTAGCCATCTACGGTCATGGTCAAAGGAGTATTAAATTATACACTGATGAAGATTTGCAAGCACTAGTGCTTCCCGCAGAGACGTGAGTCGATATTTCAACAGGCTGTTGATTTTGCATTAGGAATATTAAGGAAAAGCCTGTAGAAGTTTGTAATAACTTGCTTGTAAACTTATCTTTCGATAAGCTAAAGTCTGCCAGTCTGCCTGTCAATCTTCAAAACTATTTCTGTTGATTCTGTTAGTAGTGATAAGACAAAGACATTAATGGTATTTCTCATGTAATCACAAAATAAGAGGCCACAATTGGTGCTATGAACGATTGTGTCAAAATACCTAATATCACACAAAGCAATTGAAAGCATAACATTTTTAACGAGAATGAATAAGGCGTCAACCTGGAGTTTTCTTTTTGTTTTTTTTTTGCGACTTGGGAATATGTTCCTTGAATGATATATGGGAGAAATTGAAATCAACTTATGAGGAATATCTTATCATCACTGGACACGACCCTAATGAGACTAGTGATGAATCCATCTATACTCTATAGTATCATTATTTGCTATGGGTGGGCGCTTATCTGAAAATTATACTATTCCTTACCATCTGCTTGCAAGGTCTGACAGATCTTTTACTGGTCTTTGAGATTTCTGAGAGAACAACTTAGCTGAGTATCATTTCGATGAAGAATCATATATATCTGCAGAAGTTAACTACTACCCACGAGTTTTGCTCCTCATTTAGGTTTAACGTTCTAGAGTATTTAATAATTCATACTATTTAGGAGATGCTTACGCATCAGATGCCAGCTCGGTCTTGTTCAAAAAAAAAATTTAGTATAGTGGTCACAACAATTACCAATTCAACCGAAATAGGTATATTACCGAATTTTCGCTAACTTATATTAGGGCTCATGCTCAGATGCTAGTAACAACACAATAAAGTTATCAAAAATCCCAGGGCCTCTTTTGTTCTTATGTCATTCCTGGAGTTCTCCGGGAATATACGTCTTCAAGTCTTTCGCGTGCCAATTCCCTTTGCTTTTCCCAGAGTTATCTTCCAACTCATATGTCCACGGCGAAACAATTCTCTTAACACGGAATGGACCAATAAACTTCGGTGCTAATTTAGCGTTAAAGAACATAGTTCTTCCTCCAGACCATATCATTGACATAGTATCCTGCGCAAGTTATATCTTGCTCTACTACTGATTGCCACTTTCGTTAACCTTCTTCTTAGGTCCGCAAAAACGTCTTGTAGTACCTTAGAACGAGCGACCATATCTTGTTCCTCCTCCTGCCCGGACGGTCGGTGTGATGCGCCAGACACTATCATCTCGCGTCCAAAATTTATAAAGTACGGTGACAATTTCGTAGCCTCTTGTGTAGTTGTCCGAATGGCACACGCTATTTTAGCAAAGTGTGTATCCCAACTGCGGTGGTTATCAGCTACATATGTACGTAGCATGGACTGGACTACTTGATTTGTCCTTTCGGATGGATTAGCTTGCGGATGGTAATAAGCAGTATACTTTATCTCCACTTGGTAATTCTCACATAGCCTCCTAATTTCCTTACTCTTAAACTGTGCCCCATTGTTGCATATAATTACCGCTGGGACACCAAAAACTAGGAATACGTAATCCTCCAACACTAGGGAGATAGAGTTTGCGGTCGCTGAACGTAGGGGACATAATAAAGGAAGCTTACTAAAGTGGTCGACTACCGTTAATATATAAACAAATCCACGACTAGAGCGAGCTAGAGGGCCTATCAAATCCATATTGATTGTTTCCCTGGGTTAATTAGTTATCTTTCTAATTGCCATGTAACCTGCTGGCTTCTTAAGCTCAGGCTTGGTTGATTGACATATTATGCATTTTTTAACATAAGATGCTACATCCTTCTTCATTTTTGGTCAATAAAATTGTTGGCAGAGACGGTCATATGCCTTTTGCACTCCACAGTGACTTAAAGATGGTACAGCGTGAGCCTTATACCATTTGTCTTCTGAAGCTTTGGCTGCTTCTACCGAATCAACGAGTGGCACCGAGCGCGATAACCAGTCTGGCAGCAAGTGTTCTTTACCTTTCCTGTGAATATTCTCGAAGTCATGCTGCTGCATCTTCATCACTCATCTGGCCAGTCTACCTGTAGGGTCCTTGAGATTATGCAGCCAAACTAGAGACGCATGATCCGTGACACAGTGAACTTCATGCCTTCGATGTACGGACGTAAGTTGTCTACTGCCCATAGTACTGCGAGGCATTCGCGTTCTGTCGTAGAATAGTTACGTTCACAGCGGTTCAAGGAACGACTTAAATAACAAATCACTTTATTCTCTCCATGCATATTTTGTGTCAAGACTGCCCCTGTCACATAGCCTGAGGTGTCAGTATGTACGTTCCGTAAATGGGAGGTTAAAGTCGGGGCAAGGTAAAATGGGTGCGCTGACTAGTTTATTTTTCACAGAATTAAAGGTTTCTTCGCACTCCGGTGACCAAACAATTTTTTTCTTTTTCTTTAGTAATTCTGTTATGGGTGCTATAACGGATGAAAAATTGGGGATGAATCTTCGGTACCAAGCGACAACTCCTATGAATCTGCGAACCTCGGATACATTCCTGGGGCTCGAAATGTCCAAAATGCATTTGATGTTATCCGGGTCTACTTGAAGTCCGTACTCTCCGACAACATATCCGAGATAACGCAGCTCTGATCGACAATATTCGCATTTTTGATAATTAATCACGGGGACAGCATTATGAAGCCTTTTTATTACCTCTGTAAGTACTTCTTTGTGCTCCTCAAATGTAGGTGTTACGATGATTAGATCATCCAAATAGACAAATACACGGCTTTCTAATTTATCGAGAAGAATTCGGTCTATGAGTCGCTGCCAGGTCGCAGGGGAATTTGTGGGCCCAAAGGGCATTCGACGGAACTGGAAGAGCCCTCTACCAGGAACAGTGAAAGCTGTATAGGGCTTAGATTTTTTAGTCATTGGGACTTGCCAGAAAGCTGATTTGATATCGAGGGAGGACATATAATTTGCTTCTCTCAACTTATCTAAGGTTGCTGACACGTAAGGCAAAGGGTAGGCGTACTGTATAAAACTGCAAACTGCATTAAAAATCCCTCATTTCTTTAGGTGTAAAATTTAGAATTTATTCGTAAATGCATTACTCAAGCTGCGCCACATAATTTTCTCACTGATCGCCAGACGCAACATGATCCCAGGTAAATTATCAAAACTTTTCCTGGGTAGCAAGCTTGCTAGAATTTGCTGGGAAAGTTATGTAGTGTGAATTGATATTAAATTTAATAAAGTTTGTCATTCGTTTTTGGACAATATCTGCGTTTTATTTAAAATATTTGTTAGTCGCTATTGCTGCCGGTACAAGAACCGAGTAGCCCGGCATATTAACAACTTTTTCCCTTTCAGATTTATGAATTTCGTGTAATCGGTGAACCACCGAATGCTCAGCAACAAGGTTGAGGTGAATCACTTCAGCCTACCAATTTTAACAGGCAAACAAAAGAGTTTGCTTTAACATTTGGTGACCCCGACGTGATATAGCACGCTGAATCGCGCTCAATAGAAGACATATAAGCAAAGCGCATTCTGCTGAGCCATTATACAAAGAAGGATGCCACCGAAGATTGACAAGGCAATGGACCCTTTGGCTGCGACCCAAGGTATTCAGGGCAAGTAGCTCCAAAACATTCTAGCCAACTATAGGAAGGATCCTGTGGACAGGAAAACGTATAGCTACTACGAAGAAAGTCTCGTACGTCTGGATGCAGCATGGTCACGCTTTGAAGCTACTGACCAAGAGATCCGAGGCTTTCCTTCACCGCCGCTAGACCACGCATATTTTACTACGGATTTCTACCACAAGATAGAAGCAATCTACGAAGAGTTCAGGCCATATTTATCTACAAGAATAAAACAATTCCAGGAAGCCGATGACCTAAATGGGGCAGCTCAACAAGTCGATGCTGGGAGGGTACCAGTACCACCAAGCAGTACGAATATTAGTGAGCCAAATAACACTAGTACAGTCAATCAACATCAGCAGTCTAAATCGAATGAAGAAACATCATCGAGAGATCGGCCAGTTGGCGCAAGGGCTAGCAAGTCAGATACAGATAAAATAGATACCAGTAAAGGGGCCATACCCAAAACATATGAATCCAAAAGCCCTCCCGTATTATCAAAGGCCAATGATTCCGAAGGTGTCAGAATTTGGAAAAAACAACAAGCGGTAACTCAAACATTGCTACGAATCCTTGATAACCTGGAGCAAACTGACTTCGCTGATGAGACAAAAACATTTTATGAGATCAAGATAAAAGCAGTAAATAATTACTGGGCTCAAATAGAAAACTACAACCATGACTTGTGGGAATTTACAACTGACCCTACCTTAATGGAATATAGCCTGGAAGAATACATGCAATTAGAAGAGAGGGTACAGGAATTAATTATGCGGCTCTCAATCAAGCTAGAAGAGCTACTTCAACCAGTTAGCAGTTCCGCGCAGTCACAGATCATGGTGGCTGCTAACCCATCCACAATGCTGAAATTACCGAAGATAACTCTACCCAAGTTCGATGGAGATTATTTCAAGTGGCACCAATTCGTCGATTAATTCACACAAATGTTCCACAATCAACCTATAGCCAGTTGCCAAAAGATGTGGTACCTCAAGACGTACTTAATAGGAGAGGCCGAGAAATTGTTACGACATTTCACCTTATCCGAAGACAATTATCTTGCGGCATGGAAGATGCTGAAGGAAAGGTACGAAAACCCCAAGCTATTGACTGCATCACTAATTAATAAACTGCTGCATCAACCGTCACGTGCAACAGAGGCCCGGTCAGCCACATTCATTAAAACAATGCATGACACCACCAAGGAGTGTTTACTTGGGTTAGAAAACTTGGGTCTAGAAACAACCCATTGGGACCCACTTCTACTACACATTTTGTACAAAAAGCTGGATCGGACTACACACTCGCTTTACGAACAAGGTCTATCGAATCCTAAGGAATTATAGACCATGAAGAATTTCCTATCTTTCCTAGAGATGCGTTTTCAGTCGCTAGAGGCCTTGAGCAATAAGGGCAGAAGAGCGGAAGAAGGAACTAGAAAACTAGTCTTGTTCAAAACATCAACCTTAACATCGATGATTACTCCAAGCCAAGGTTGTGTAGCCTGCAAGGCCAGTCACCCACTATTCCGGTGCCAGACCTTTTTAAAGATGACACCGAGTAATCGGTTGATGTTAATAAATGCGCACAACATATGCCAGAATTGCTTAAAAAAAGGTCACCATATTTCTCGATGCACATTGAAGGGTTGTAATAAGTGTATCAAAAGGCATAACACGTTGGTTCACATAGATCCAACTATCAGACAAGAGAATGTATTGCAAAAAACGTCGACTACCAGACTAGCAGAATCCAGCTGGTCTCCACCCAGTAAGATGGCTACGGAAGCCCCCTTGAGTCTAACGGCCTTGGTGGAACCTCAATCCAAGGGATATGTCCTGCTTGGTACTGCACTAGTTGAGCTTATAGACGAAAATGGAAGACTAGTGGAATGTCGAGCTATTCTTGACTCCGGCTCACAAGTAAACCTGATCACGGAGAAGGTAGTCAAGAAACTCGGGAAGGCGACCTTCCCTGCTTCCTTAGGAATTCAAGGCATTGGTAAGGGTCAGCAGCAGTGTAAAAGACGAGTCAACATTCAGCTACACTCAAGGGTCAATGGGTTCTCAACCAGACTAGAGGCATTTGTGCTCGACCGTATCATATCGTACCAGCCAAGCCAGTTACTGGATGTGTCGAGATGGACCATACCACATAAACATCCAATTAGCTGATCCTGGGTTCAATCGACCAGACAGAATTGATCTACTTATTGGAGCAGAGTTCCTCTTTCAATTATTGGCCATAGGACAAATAAAGCTGGGTCCAAATTTACACACGCTGCAAAATACCCTATTGGGCTGGATTGTATCAGGAAGGACGACTCAAACCTACTCCCCAATTGCTGCTTGCGGCATATGTTCAGAAGAAGAAGATCTCAATAAGACAGTCGAAAGGCTCTGGAAAATAGAGGAAGTCGGCTCAACACGATCAAATTTATCACAACAAGAGATGAAATGCGAGTCGTTTTTTAATCAGACATTTAAAAGAAATGCAGAGGGTCGATTTATGGTTAGACTACCATTCCAAGAAAAGCCCAGCAGATTGGGGGAATCGAGTGATATTGCAATTCGTCGCCTTCTATCCATAGAACGAAGACTTGCGAGGAATCCCGAAGTCCAGTCGCAGTATGTCGAATTTATGAAGGAGTATTTACATTTGAACCACATGAGTGAGGTGGACCCTGCTAAATCGTCAAAGCCCAATTACTTTCTGCCGCATCACTACATCTTAAAACCCAACAGCACGACGACTAAACTAAGGGTAGTCTTTGATGCCTCTGCCAAGACATCATCGAATGTGTCATTAAACGACCCGCTAACCAACGGTCCCACCATTCAGGATGGCCTGTTCACCATCCTATTAAGATGTCGCTTACCACGATATGTCTTCACGGCAGACATTGAGAAGATGTACCGGCACATCTTGGTGTCTGAAGAAGGTCTGAAATACCAATTAGTGCTTTGGAGAGAAAGTCCTAAGGAACCAATCAGATCCTATCAGCTGAACACAGTTACTTATGGTACGACTTCCGCGCCATACTTAGCAACCAAATGTCTACAACGTCTCGCCGAACAAGGAATGGAGCAGTGGCCTCTGGGAGCAACGATATTAAGGCGAGATTTTTATATGGATAACTAAATGATGGGATGCTATAGACTTCATGAAGCATTAGAAGCGCAAGGTCAATTAAACGCCCTCCTTCAAACGGCAGGCTTTAAGCTGAGAAAGTGGTGCTCCAATCACAAGGAACTTCTGAAAACCATCCCTTCAGAAGATCGCGCAATCCAACTGGATCTTTTCGACAATAGTGATGAGAAGATTAATACATTAGGACTGAGTTGGGCACCGCAAATGGACGAGTTACGAGTTAAAGACCATTGGCAGGAGAGGGACAAGGTAACCAAAAGAACAGTACTGTCCGATATTGCGCATTTATTTGATCCACTGGGCTTTATGAGTTCTGTGGTTGTAATGGCAAAAATCTTCCCACAACAATTATGGCAAATACAGCTAGATTGGGACGCAGCCCTTCCAATGGAGCTGCATACGAAATGGATGCAATTTCGGAATAACCTCAAGGCCCTTGATGTTATAAGAATCCCGAGACACATATTCAAAGGTGAACTAGCAAAATCCATACAATTACATGCCTTTGCGGACGCCTCAGAGAAGGCTTACGGAGCCGCAGTCTATTTACGATCGATCGGTAGTGGTGGGGTAATACGAGTCAATCTCCTGTGCGTCAAATCCAGCGTCGCACCATTAAAGACACTTACTGTCCCCAGACTTGAGTTATGTGCAGCAAAACTAATGGCTGAACTGGTTCACCGGGTTCTTCGATATCTGCAGTTACCGGAAGTAAAAACTTTTTATTGGACCGTTTCAGAAATTGTACTTGCATGGATTAACTCGGCAGCAGCCTCGTACCATACCTTTGTAGCCAACAGAATTGCGACAATACAAGAATTAGGGTCTAGGCACAGCCCAGCGGACATCGTGTCGAGAGGAGTCCCATCAGAAAAACTAGCGTCCAACTCATTATGGTTCTACGGCCCACTGTTTCTACATGGCGCAGAAGACGGATGGCCAGCACCCTACAAACGCACGCAGACGAGCTTAGAGCAAAGGGAAATCAAGGCGATAGTGGCAACAGTTAGTGATACCTCACATTTTATGGATTTGATAGATAATCAAAATACATTCGATAGATGGCAGAGGATAATCGCATATATTCGCAGATTCATCTCAAACACTCCCAAGAAAAAGGAAAATCGACGATGCCTAAATCGCAAACCTACCACTATAGAATTACATGAGGCGCTTACTGTAATGATAAAAAAGGGACAAGACGAAGAATTTCCAACTGAGCAAAAGGAACTAGAACATTCAGGCCAGATAAACACCAGCAGCCCATTAAGTAGCCTTAGCCCATTTTCAGATGAAGCCGGATTGTTACGCGTTGGAGGAAGACTGGAGACCGCGAATTTGTCATATGATGCTAAGCATCCGATTTTATTACCATACGCTCATAACGTCACGCGTCTACTGATGACCAATCTTCATGTTAACCACCTTCATGTCGCGCCACAAGCACTGCTAGCTATAACCCGCTAAAGATTTTGGCCCATTAAGGGCAAAAGTATCGCACGAGCCATAGTTCAGAGGTGCGTGCACTGCGCGCGGGCTAAGCCGAAAATGTTATCACAATTTATGGGAAACCTTCCTGAACATCGAGTACAGCCAGCGCGACCGTTTATAAATTCCGCAGTGGACTTTTTTGGACCCTGTTGGACGCACTACAAGCTTCGAGGAAAACGACCACAAAAATCTTATGTTGCTGTGTTTTGCTGCTTCGCGACAAAGGCTATTCATTTTGAGATAGTAACAGATTTATCTACAGAAGCTTTCATAGGAGCGCTTAAACGTTTCATAGGTAGAAGAGGTAATTATCGTAATTTATACTGTGACAATGCTACGAATTTCGTCGGTGCCAAAAACAAGCTCCAGGAATTGAACAGCAGCATCTATGATCAAAAATCACAAGAGCAGATACAGGGTTTTTGCAGTACTAGGGCTATTGAGTTTCATTTCATACCGCCCAGAGCGCCACACTTGGGAGGCTTGTGGGAAGCTGCTGTTAAATCAGCCAAGCATCTACTGCGACCAAACCTCGAAGCCGCCAACTTAACCTACGAAGAATTAGAAACGCTAATGGTTGAGATCGAAGCAATTCTAAATTCACGTACTTTAACATCAATGTCATCCTACCCAGATGACTTTGCGGCACTTACACGAGGTCACTTTCTGATTGGAGAACCGACGACGGCAATTACCGACCCCAAGCACAGCCGCTAAACCTAGGGCTGCATCAGAGGTGGAAACAGGTAAACCACTTGAAAAACCAGTTCTGGTATAGATGATCCAGAGAGTACCTCAGCGAACTACAGCATCGCTATAAGTGGAAGCAAAAATGTACAAACGCACAACCCGGAATGATGGTTATAGTGAAGGAAGACAATATCCCTCCTGCAGCATGGAATTTAGGAAGAATTGAAAGAGTCATCAAGGGTGAAGATGTTTTTGTACGAGTTGCGGATATCAAAACATCCAAGGGAGTTATAAGAAGACCCATACATAAGTTGGCTCCCTTACCTCTAGAATCTGAGACAGACTGCGCAAAATCTACAGCAACAAAAAGATTGAGAGAAGATGATATATCGACGACAACCCCAAGTAAGTGCAACAATCAAACGAATTCGGACACCTCAACTGCAATTAAAAGACCGTTGCGTGGTGGTACAGCCATGGGTCTGACCCTACTTACATGTTTAATCTTGCCAATCATGGGACAAATTCAGATCAAACCGTTCGATACGCCGCCAGGATTATATTTTGAAAATTTGGGGAATACTCAACTGGTATCAAATGAATGGAACTTGGTGATCTACTACAATACTAGCACATTATGGGCCGAGTTAAATACTATTAGCCGAGGTGTAGAAAGGCTCCAAGAAGGTTTTAACTTGATGAAGGAATGGGATCAGTGTGGCCCCATTGTTCAGTCCACCGATGTATCTATGTCCCCCAGATGCATCCTCTTGTTGATATTTCCTGAAATACTTAATAAAGAAAACACAAAGTATCAAATCTAAAGAAAAATCATAAAAGCTTGATACTTATGTAAAAAACCAATCAAATTCAGCATCCTGGATCATTCGCTTTCATCTAAAGCACACAGCACTCCTTCTGCAAAAGCATCCATAAAATGCCCTTTGAAGCCACACTTCATCTAAAAACATAAAACATAACTAATAAATAAACAAAACAATAGAAGAAAGCAAAACTTACCTAAAAGTACACATCCTCTTGTCTATGTACTTTTCGTAATGTCATTTACTGACATTACCACAGTCAGCTGTATTCGCCGCAATCAAAAGTTAAGTAAATGCAAAAGCCGTCACTAGGGCAACACCAAGAGGCGAAACAGATATAACTGGATACAGCGGCTATATAAAGCCGACGAGCCGCAGCAGAAAAGCATTCTTGTTTCAGAGCTCATCTGATTCGGAGAATAATCCGAACGACAAGAATATCATTCCCAACCTCCTAAATAGAAGAATAATTCTATATTTCAGAGAATAATCTGAAAGTCCTATTATTTCCAATATTCCGTCCCACACCTAAGCAGAAGAATAATTCTGCCGCAGAGAATAATCTGCAATCTCCTGCCCACACCAAAGCAGAAGAATAATTCTGCCGCAGAGAATAATCTGCAATCTCCTGCCCACACCTAAGCAGAAGAATAATTCTGCCGCAGAGAATAATCTGCTACATCTCCTGCTCATATTTACGCTGAAGAATAATTATGCTGCAGAGAATAATCTGCTGCTCACATTTACGCAGAAGAATAATTCTGCTGCAGAGAATAATCTGTAATCTTCTTCTTGTTTATAGTAGAATTTGCTGCCCGTGTGCCTAAAAATAGCACTCTTAAAATTATATAGGAATACTTGTCTCATAGACGATTAAGACTTCTTCTTCTTCTTTGTTCTAGAACTCATTTCTCATAGACGATTAATTCTTCTTCTTCCTTTTTCAAGAATAAGACGAATTAAAGGAGACGGGCAACGCAATCATCACAAATTAATTGAATTTTACTTGAATTTTTAATTTGTTTTGTTTTATTTGAATTTTTTTGTTGAATTATATATTGAATTTTAGTAGTTTGTAGGTTAGTTTTTTAGTAAATGAATTTGTGATATTAGGTTAAGCAAATGAATTTATAATACATTGAAGTATTTAATAAAAATTTATATTTGAATTATTAAAAAAACTGAGTTGTCCATTAAAAAACCGGCACTCCCTCCCACGTCCGAGACTAGCTCTCACACCCATGGAACAATTTAAAGCCACATTAGAGGAAATCACAAGTAACAATGAGTTACTCTTACACCAGAGTAGGCCACGAACTAAGAGAGGTGCTTTGAATAATGTGGGTAACATAGCTAATGCATTATTTGGAGTGTTGGATTCCGAATATGCTAACCACATGTCACAAATCATAGAGGATGTGAAGGAAAATGATGTGCACCTTATGGCGCTGACGAAGAATCATACCTCTATCTTAGATTCAACAGTCAACCTCGTACAACGATCACAAGAGGCTACGGGGGCTCAACTAAGGCACTTCGACAAGTACCTTAATCAATCCATTGCCCAATTGCATAACATTAACATCGAGTTGTATCAACAAAGAGCAACACAATCGTTTATGGCATTAGCACTGCAATTGACGCTAGTTCTAAACAAATACCCGAGGATTCAATCTAACTTGTTAGATGTGATTATAGATACCCATCATGGCAAAATAAATCCACAGTTATTAAGCCAAAAACAACTATCGGAACAACTCACATTAATACAAGAAAGTATCCCTACTACCCTTCGATTACCGTCACGGCCAGACAACCTGTTAAAGATATCCAGCTTGATGAGTGTCGAAAGTCGAATAATCGTGGATCAGATGATATTTCGTATAAAACTCCCGCTGCTTTCGCACGACGAATTCGAACTACTACATATAATACCAATCCCATTTTTGGCAAACAACGAGCTCATGATGATAGGATCAATAGAAAAATTCCTAATCATTAGTCTACATCGGGATCAGTACTATCCCTTATCCGAGAATGATTTAAGGGGCTGCGTCACGTACGACGGGGCATTCATTTGTAAATAACAACACCCCATTTACAATAAGGGAGCAAACGCTAGCTCCTGTGAACTCAGTGTTCTCAGTCATGGACAATTCGAGATCGCTTGTTCCGCCACCGCTATTAGTAAGACACCATGGTGGATTCAACTGTTAACTGTCAACAAATGGATATATGTGAGACCCACTCCTGCCACAATCAACATCATTTGTAGGGGTAATGTCGAACACAAAACCATAGAGGGATCTGGAATTATAACATTACAGTCAAATTGTGTAATAAGGGATGAACACACCACTATTCATGGACACAATGCCTTTTCCAATAATTTAAAGGGTGGATTTACGCCACTAAGGAAACTTATCGACTTCATCCATTTGAATACTACACCTTCTCCAATAACGTACCAACCAACACCAGCAAAAACATAAGTAAAGACATCGAAGACCTACGAGAGAGAATCAAGAGTTTCAACATAAATGCTACGCTGCCACCCCATACCACCAGTCATGACGTTCATCAATATACAGTTGCATATACTGGCCTAATCATCATCATCATAGCCGGAGGCTACTGGTTAATCAAGCGCATCAAATGCAATTCTGCTAAAGGTTGTCAAACCCAACAAGAAATACCTGTACCTAAGAAGAGAACACTATTCACCAAGCAAACAGAATGTAACCCATTACCCAGAGCGGTATCGCAACCAACATTTGAAATTATCGTATAGGCTTAAGTAACAACCTAAGTAGTTCAGTTCGAATCAATTGATACATGTATACACAGTACATCCATAGATCATAAGATTATTGTTTTGAGCCAGAGCTCAAGGCAAGAGGAATGTATAAAACTGCAAACTGCATTAAAAATCCCGAATTTCTTTAGGTGTAAAATTTAGAATTTATTCGTAAATGCATTACTCAAGTTGCGCCACATAATTTTCTCACTGATCGCCAGACGCAACATGATCCCAGGTAAATTATCAAAACTTTTCCTGGGTAGCAAGCTTGCTAGAATTTGCTGGGAAAGTTATGTAGTGTGAATTGAGTCAGAACTTTTTATGAAGTACAGGTGCTTAGATTTTAACTTGTATATAAGTGATATTAAATTTAATAAAATTTGTCATTCGTTTTTGGACAATAGTTGCGTTTTATTTAAAATATTTGTTAGTCGCTATTGCTGCCGGTACAAGAACCGAGTAGCCCGGCATATTAACAACTTTTTCCCTTTCAGATTTATGAATTTCGTATAATCGGTGAACCACCGAATGCACAGCAACAAGGTTGAGGTGAATCACTTCAGCCTACCAATTTTAACAGGCAAACAAAAGAGTTTGCTTTAACACGTACTTTTTCGTAACCTTGTTCAACTTCCTGAAGTCAACGCAAAACCTATATGTTCGATCCTTTTTTTAACTAGTACGACCGGTGAAGCCCAAGCGCTATTAGATGGCTCTACTATGCCCTCTCGTAGGATCTCATCGAGCTCTCTGTTAATTATATTTTGAACAGCCCCGGTGACACGGGATAGTATAGCTGTTTTATATATATTCACTAACGAATCGGTTTCAATACTATGCTCAACTTGATTCGTACAGCCGAGCGTCTTTCCCATTTTAGTCTCAGCATCGCTTATTATGTCCTCTAATTCACTTTCTTGTTGAGGCGTTAGCCTCGATCGGCCTTCGATGGCCTTCACGACCCATTTCCCCTGTTGTTTTGAAAATTCGCAATATTTTTCGCTGAGATTGGCTGATAAACCCATCAGTCTCCAAAAGTCTGCACCAAGAATCATGTGATGAGGTAACTCGGGAGTTATTAGAACATCACAAAGTCTCACTTTTCCTTGCAGTTCTATCGGTAAACTAACTTGGCCTAAAACCTTCACTCTTTCTCCGTTAGCTAAAATAATATTCTTTACGTTTGCCTCGTTTAACTTTAGCTTGCCATCACTTAATATCTTCCAGCCGGGTCCACCTAATATGGTTCGTGATGCCCCGGAATCAAGAAGTCCAACGATTCCGAGCCCGAAAATTGAAATTTTTAAAAATGTTCGCGTATCGTTCTCGGCCATAGCAAGGCATAATCCACAGTCGGAGTTACCAACTGTTCTCCACCTCGAGAGGGGTCACTACTGTTATTGCTACTTTTCGATTGGGCGTTATTAAAGGATGGACTGGAGCTCGCTTCGGCGCTGTTTAGCGAGCTCGAGTCTCGTTTCCCGATGCACTCGGAGACGTATTTTTAGCAGGTTGATTCGTATTTCGGTTGTTACTATGTTTATTGCTTGGGGTATTTTGGCTAATATGATTAGATGTCCGTTGACTTTGTGCAGTTGCGATATTCCTAAAGAGGCTGCACACCCATAACATTTGAAACTCCTCCGAGAGAAACGCGCTATATATCCTTCCATTCCGCACTTATTACATTTTGGGGATGGTCTACGATTACCAGAGTGCGTTACGGAACTATCGCAGGCAGTTGAAACGTTACACGTATCTACTGCCGTAGCAACGGCTGGTGAATGGGAGGACATATAGGCCAAATCTCGTTCCAACAATTGTGGATTCCTTTTTGATGGGGGTGGAACGAAAGATTCAACTATTGTACGTATGGTTTCCAGTTTTCTTCCTATATCAATAAGTTGTTCTATATCTTCAATCGCTGTCAAACCGAAGTGGGTTTGGTAAAACGGACTAACATTCCTTTTAGTACTCTCAGCTGTTCAAGGTCCGTCATAGGAATTGTCAGTGGGGTGAACATACTCATCATGACAGCAACATATGTCCCAATAACCTCGTCCTTCCCTTTCGTCCTTCGCTTAATTTCTTCCGTTAGACGTTCATCATAACTCTAGGCAAGAATTCCTTCGCATCTCCTTGACCAGCTTTAACCAAGAGTGGACCCTATTCTTCTTAGCCCAGTACCAAATCAGGGCATGCCCTGAGAAGAGGTCTAAAGCTGAATGGAAAACTTGTGCTCTCGTTACACCCATAGTTTCGGATAGTTCCAGTACTCGTTCCAAAAAAGAGCTTAGAGATTAACCCTGTTCTCAACCAAATTTCAGGTTCCATTTATACAGCGGAACTCTGGACCGTCAACCGGCCTGAATCGTTGCTGAGAGAGAATTATCTTCTCCTCCAAAGGAATCCTCACTATTCGACTCGTTTCCTTCGGCCTCACCTTGCAGTGAACCCAAAGCTAAAATTAACTCTACTCTTATTCTCTTCTTTTCATTCTGCTGCTCATCTCCCGTTGTTTTCATATGCCCATGCCTACTAAACGACCGTTCTAACTTGATTATAATCTTCTTGTAATCGGGAGAAGCTACTTCGCCTATAAATCCCCCAATTAATTCCTTTATCTTCTCTGACTTCTTCTCTAAAGCAGTAACGTCCTCAACAAATTCGTATGGGTACGGTTCCACGAATAGTTGCTGACCAGTTCTTCCGGCCCTTAAAGCCGTTCTGAGGCTAGCCCTCATATCATCTACCTTACCGGTAGGAAGGCCTCTATAGTGAGTTCGTGTGTAAGCTCGTCTTGGTTTAGATGGTTAATCTCCATATTTAAACAAATTCGTGTTATCTAAATAAGGATGGATGCTAAGATTCCTCTAGTCGACAAAATTAGTTGGTAGGGTGTAAAGAAACCTTGCACAGATGCACGTAAAGTGTATCTCGTACAAAACAAAAGGGACTAAATAATGGCCTATTGATTTCCTGAATATCTTTGTTAACTTATCTTACTATTGCGACAACGTATCGCTCTCGTATTAGGAAAAATTCAAATACGATTAATGTTCAACGCCTAATTCTACAGGATGGAGTAGCTCTTTGTGACTCCTTGCAAAGAAACAATTATAATAGTAATTATAAACGTTGTACGTAACATTGACACAGACCTCTAAATCCAATACGGTCTTGGAAAACAACTATAACGTAAACTATCATATGTAGGTTTCTCCAGCAGATATATGTAATTAAAAAAAATAAAAATAAAAATTTACTGTGGATGAATCCCAGTTAAATGTAATACTATCCTTTTGTATGTAAGTTTCTCCACATGACATTTATCCGTAATAATAAGACTGTAAGGGAGGCAAAGTATAATACCTTCAATTATATGCAGTTTCCTGACGGTAGAAGAGATGTCGATTGCGAAGGGTTTATATCTAACATCGCGACTGGCTGCTGGCTGTTGATAGGTTATCGTCCGTATCACTGTACACTTCGCCTTGTTTGAAATTATCCCGAGTTTTCCTGGTACCTGTATATCCAAGATTTCCAACCTCGGCTATAATGAGTTATACTGGTGCTGGCACTGGTGCTTATTTTACTAATGATCGCACTTAATTTTTTCATTAATATCCCATCAATTCGTTAACGGAGGTGCACTTGAAAATTGACATCTATAAACAGGCGCTTGGTTGGTGAATTTTCGATGATTCCTACAGTAAAAAATTTTAGATTGCAATTTTAATACGGCATAATGCGTATCTTCCTTTAGACTCACGCCAATCAATTGTCAGTATATCTGAAGCGTTTGTCACTATTGCGGCCATCTCACAGTAATTGTAATAACTTATAATGTTAATTTACGATGACTAGGTGTAGCAAATGTCAACCTATCGCGACGGCGTCGGATGTCAACGATGCTGTACAACCTTCCACTTGCGTTAACTTAAATCGTTCGCTGGATGTCAAATCAAGAAAATACTACTCAACCTTTCAATTGCGTTTGGGTCTCTTTTAAGCTAACCTATTAACCCCGAGGTATTACAAGCTCTACATCACTGAAATGGGGAAATTTATTTATGTGTGATCCCACGAGTATCACATTTGAAATATTTTTGATAAAAAATGTGGGCAATTTACATGCTACCAAATCACACGACTGAATTTTCTTTTCTAGCTACCCACTAAAATACTTAACCATCTGTATTCTTCGGATGACAAAAAAACAAAATGTAAGGTTTCACAGGACGTGCACAGCTGTCACTCTAATACCCATTGTTCGCTCTGGCCCGACGTTGGGCGCCAAATTTATGTAACGTTCTCCCTATGAACGTAATTGCGGCTGCTCAGGGAAAGGGGTGGGTTTTTGGTAATACTGAAAATCGTGTAGGGCGCCACGTAGTTTTAGGTTAAACCACGAAACCGATCACATAGAACGTACGGCTAGGTTGAGTTCATTAAATATATTCATTTATATTCTTCTTTTTTTATTCGTTATAAAGCTTACAAAAAAAACAAGGGAAGCTTTTGTACCACCAGTAAAATTACAAAATCAAGAAAAATAATTTTACAGCAGAAAACACGTGGCGACTTCAAATCACAACCACCAGCCAGCCGCGCACAAAACACCTAAATATTCAATTAAAGACAAATAGTACTTAGCTTTTGATTATTGGGGTTTGTCCACCTTTCAGGCCTTCGAACGACCTTCTCCTTTTCAACCTTGTCGTTCTTTGCGGGTACAAATAAAAATCACGGGGTACTTCAGATCCCTTTTCTTTGTTTTGCTATATAAGTTTGCTTAATTTGCTATTTTTTTGTTTCTTTTTTGTTTTTGTTTGCCGAATCACTTCTTCTTGTCGTCTTTTCTTTTATTTTTTTTTCTTGGGCGTTCGCCTGCTGAACTTAATTACACTTTCTGGTTCTATGTCCACTCGGCCACACGTACAAACCACAAAAGAGGAAGACTTATGGGCTCAATGGCCGTTCTTATTTTTTTTTCTCTCGCTCCGGATATGGAACTTCTTGTTCGAAACCTTCGCAAAATAAATTGGCTGCACTTTTGCCAATATTGGTGACATATATTAGACCAGCTTTATACTCATATATTTAGCTTGTGCCCGAAACTTTGCTGTGATATTTCGGACTTTTATTGAAAGGGGGGATCTGGGCTTACTTTCGATTACTCGTTTAGAGTGCGAGTGTTAATTAATTTTAACGAAAAGGAAGATTTTAAACGAGGACCATAGCTAGACTTGACTAATATTATAATATATCATGAGAATTTTTTTGGCTGGTTTAAATAAAGAACGCAGCTAGTTGGTTGTGTGAGAACAGTGCTTATGTTTACTAAGAGTCGTTTAGTTCGCTTTTGAGAAAAATTACACGTAACTAGATTTAATTTTGATCTTAAAAAAAAGGAGAAAACCTGCTAAATTGACAATATTTAAATTTGAAATTGCTCTTACAATTATATAACAAGATTATTGCAAGCTTAAGATTCTAACTACGCCAAGTACATAGATCTGAAATAGAGCAACAAACGTTATACTCAATACGTGTGTTAGGCTCCTTTGCCTATTGTCGTGGTAAGGCAGTCAAGGTTCTTGTACCTTGGCTGTTGATGGTAGTGTATCAGGTGCTTGTACCTGTACACTAAGTATAAGAATGTTGATTGCTGAAAGGGAATTGGTTAACTAAAAAACACCTAGCTCTCACGATTTTAAAAAACACAATAATTTATTTAACGTTTCGCATCTTATTTATATAAGTTACAATTTGTTGCGATTGCACCTTTTCACTCATTGTGCAATTCCCACGGAAATCGTACATACATACATATATAATTTTAAAATTCATAATTCACATAATTCGCAGTGTCATCTGATGCCGAATTCTACACCGTGACCATGAAATTTTATAATAAACGGCTATGTGGGAAAATATTTTTGCATCGCAAGCTTTTTGTTTGTCGTGGGGAATGATCGCGATGAGTTAAAAGGTGCTATGACGGCAAAATAATATTAAATTAAATTTGATGAACTTTTCTCAATACATCGGAATTTTTCCTAAATCTTAACATCCTCCCCCCGTTGAAGCGTTGATTCAACCTTATTAGGCATCTATGGTTATGTCGAAGTCACTGGGTTGACTACGCCGTGGCTGCGGAGTTGGCTTGGACCCCTTGGGTTTACAGATGTCGGCTCTGAACTTCCATATCAAGTAGATAGCTGTTAATATTGTTAGTAGGATTTGCAATATATCCCACCGTGAACTGATGTACGTCATGTGCGGGTAGTTTAACAGGAAGTTTACTGTTAGCTATTTGTTGTTTTATGTGATCCCTTATTTCTAGCAGTTCTTGCCAATGGGATTGATATGATGACACTTGTTGGATCACTGCTGACAATTGTTCCGGATTAGCAACATCCGTGATATTGCTCGTTGCACTATAGGACATTCTCCCAATACTTGTGTAGATGTTGTGCCCTTTTATGGTTATTATTCATTCCTGTCTTATGATGCAATCTTCTTCTAGTTTTAATATTCCCGATCTTTCTAGCGTAGCCGTTGTTACGTTCGTACCGCAAACCACCTTAATAGTTGTTTTATTTCTGACTGCGAACATCCATTGATTGGGATTATTCAATTGGATCCATTGAGGCTCATCTCCAGCGTTAATGATGTGACATTTTGTTGTTGGAGGTATTTCGTTCATTAAGCTCACTTCACAGCTGCTTATACTTGAGCCCATTTTGTAGATTCGGTGAGTTTTCTTGCACAAGTGATGATCTTCCTTGATAGATATGCAGGATTGCAGTCCCTGTTCCGTGAGCGGATAATATTGATCACGGTGTAGGTTGATGATCAAAACTTTGGAAAATGGTTTGATCGAAATAAAGGTGTCATTCATTAATGCAGGTATGGGTATAATTCGGAAAAGTGCGAACTTCTCGAATGACAATAAAAGCAGTGTTAGTTTAAATATTACATGTCTTGTGGTGGCTCGTGCGGCAGACTTCATTAACCTATAGAGCTGTAGTACATGCTCTGCAGGTAACCTCAGAGTTGGGGGTAAGTGGCCTCTAATATGAACTAGTTCTTGCTGTTGTTGAGATGGAGCGATCAGTTGCGGGCTAATCCGTCCATGATGAGTGTCAGTCAGGGCGTCTATTATAGAGAACTGAGCTCGTTGAATATTCGAAACTATGAGGACGACTTGAATAGAAACCGATGTGAACAAGCTAGTCAATTCTTCTTGGTATAATTTTTATGAAGCCAAGTTGGTGAAGTTGGAAAATAAATTCAGTTGTACCTCTACTTCCCTAAATTGTTGATTGATTTGTTCATAGTTCTTCTCCATGATATTCACAATTGCGTCGATTATTGTCGTTTGATTTTTAATAAGGTTGAGTAGATGCTCTTCATTTGATTTAACGTCTTCAATTAGTAATTCGTTGTTACTGGTTATTTCGTCTATCAGATGGTCTAGTTGTGTTGTAATAATAGTGCAACTTTTTTCTTTGGTTAATCTTTTACAGAGGTCGTGTAGGATCCGACTTCCATTTAGTACTCCTTCAAATTCACTCCAATAATTAGTCATATCGTAATACACAATCAAATCCCATTCATTTGAGATTATACTGGCTGATCCCAAATTTTCAAAATGTAGACCTGGGCTAGATTTGAAGTGTGTTGTTTCAATTGGAGACCAGAAAATTCCTGGTAGAAACAAACAAGTCAAGATTATAGTGCTGATTGTATGACCCAACGAGAGTCGTGCCCTTTTTCTTGGGTTTGTATGTATATCAGTTGAACGAGTGTCCTGTGTCGGTGTAAAGCTTGCGCAAGTCGCAACTGGTTTATTGCTTCATTGCCTCCAACGTCCATTGGTTGGTGTTAATTCAGTTGGTATAGTTGTCTCTTCATCTTGGCTTGGAAGAGGTGCAAGTTTATGTATAAGGTTTTGCCACTCGAACATCCGCCACTCGAGCCAAGGCATCATCTCCCTTTATAATCTTGATGATTCTCCCCAGTGGCCATTTTAATGAGGGCACATTCTCTTCTCTGATGATAACAAGCAAGTCTGGTTGGATAAGGAGGGTTGCTTTTTCAGGCGTTGCATATGGATCGATGTTACTGGTGAGTGGTTCTCCTATGAGAAAGTGCCCTGGAGTCAATGCTGAGAGATCATTGGGATCGGAGGACATTGGAGTTATTGGTCTTGAATTCAGAATTGCCTCAATCTGAACAATGACCGTCTTTAGCTCTTCATACGTCAATGCTGCATTAGCTACTGTTCTTTTCAAAAGATATTTTACTGACCTGACTTCACGGTAGCTTAGCAAAGCCCGCCGAAATGTTGAGCTACCTTGGACTTTGCACAAAGTAATCATACTACGATCTGTTTATCCTTGTTTGTAGATCGGATGTAGACTGCGGCTCCATATGCTCTTTGCGAAGCATCTGCGAATGTGTGAATTTGTACATTTTTTGATGGCTGTTCAGAAAGTACTTGTCTTCGAAATCGTATGTCGTTCAGAGACTGGAGGCCTTCTCGATAATGAATCTATTTTGTGTGCAACTCCATTGGTAACGATGCATCCCAATCCATCTTTAATCCCCATAGTTCTTGCAGTAATATTTTGGCTGTGACTACTACTGGTGACATGATTCCAAGTCCAAGATCCGTGCAACATTTCAACAAACTGTTCGTTTGGTTATCTTATTCCTTTCGATCCATGCCGTCTTGATGCTGAATGAATCGGATGTTGGTATCCAGGTTAGACCTAGGATTTTTATTTGTTCCTCATTTCCATCGTTAAATGTGAGCTGTGGCTATCTATCTTCTGGGTGGATATCCCTAAATAGACGTGGATGATTTCCGCACCACTTCCTAAGCTTAAATCTACCTTTTGAGAGTAATTCTTTTAGTTGTGTTTGCAGTTCCAGTGCTGTGGACAGGTTTTTTAATCCTAACATTACATCATCGACGTAGCGGCCGACCAGTATGGTGAAGATGAATGGCTCGTGGCCACCGCCACGGCGGGGAGAAGAGGAGAAAGCAATAATAGCACGGCACGTTTACAAGCTTCGAGTTTTAATTCAATAATTCAAAATACTTTCTACACAACTCACTAAATGCTATCTACTATTAACTAAGTTATAATTCAATATAAAAACTTGAACCCGGACGAGTTAAGCTCCCAGCACACAAAAAACACCACCAAGCTACGTTGACGATTGGAGACGGAATGAAAGAATTATTTCTCTCTTACATGGTTCGAGGTATAGAACACTCTTTGATGTTAACGTGTGCGTGTTAGTACAGAGGCGTAGCAAACTTTCGTCCGAAGTTATTACTTACAAAAAGGTATTTATTTACGTGGTAAAAGATTGCGCAGGGGAAAAGGTTATATGATTATTTATTTGATAAGGTTTGCACGATACATCACCCCCCTTCCAGCCGTAGCCGATACGATTTCTTTTTGAAATGTACAGACTTTTTGTCTCGTTTGGGATCTGGTTTTGTGCTGTAAGCGTCGATGATGAAAGCTGGCTTCAGACGGTCCACGGAGACGGAAGTATTTTTGCCATTTATTTTGATGACGAAATATTTTCTGAATTTTCTGATGACTTCGAATGGTCCGTGATATGGAGCTTTTAAGCTTGGTCTTACTGCATCTATTCTGACGAAAACTTTATTACATTTACTTAGGTCTGTTGGTATATATACTGGGGTTTCGTTGGAACGTGTTGCAGTTGGTTTAAGTTTGTGCATGGTGTCTTTTAGTTTAGTTACGAATTCTGGTTGGTTTTCGAAATTTGTGCCTTTTACTGGAGCGACGAATTCTGCTGGCAACTTTAATGATTGACCGTACACGAGCTCTGCTGGTGAGCATTTGAGTTCCTCTTTATAGGATGCTCTGATGCCTAGAAGAATGAATGGGAGTTGTGCGCTCCATTGACTGCTATCTTCATAACATTTTAAAGATGTTTTTAACTGCCTGTGTAATCGCTCTACCATGCCATTGGCCTGCGGATGGTAGGCTGTTGTATGGATACGATGAGTTCCTAAAAGGTTTGTTACTGCGTTGAACAATTTGCTTTCGAACTGTGTACCTTGGTCTGTGGTGAGTATAGATGGCACGCCAAATCTAGGAATGTATTCGTGAACGAATGTTGCCGCGACCGTTGCTGCAGTTATATCTCGGATGGGATTTGCCTCGGGCCATCTGGTGTATCTGTCAATTACAGTCAAAACATATGTGAATCCGTTTGAGCTTTCTAGCGGTCCTACCAAGTCCATGTGAATGTGCTCGAAGCGCGCGCTCGGAAGGTTAAAACTCTCGATTGGTGCTCTGGTGTGACGATGGATTTTAGCACGTTGACAGGGAACACATGACTGCGTCCAACGTTTGACTTCTGCGTTCATGCCGGGCCAAAAGTACCTGTTTGAGATAAGTTTTCTGGAACCGCGAATACCTGGATGGGAAATTGTATGTAAGCAGTTAAAAACTGTTTTCCGTAACATTTGTGCTACATATGGTCGAATCTCTTTGGAGGTTTCGCAATAAACAGCTTTACTGATTTCTGGAAATGTTATCAATTTTAGTTTCACTTTCGATTTTTGTGTTGTGGTACTGGACAGCAGGTGTTGGAGTTCTTCGTCCGCTTCCTGCTCTGTGACCAATTTTTGTAATGAGAAACTGTTTGAAGCCAGGCTGCAAATCTCTTCTGTTCTGGACAATGTATCGGCTACTACATTCTCTTTGCCTCTAATGTGACGTATATCGCTCGTGAACTGTGCAATGTAGTCCAAGTGTCTACTTTTCCGTGGGCTTCTTTCTGTCTTTGTGTACAGAGCCTTGGTTAACGGCTTATGGTCCGTGAGTAGTGTAAATTCTCGTCCCTCTAAAAGGTATCTGAAGTGCTTCACCGAAGCGTACATAGCCAGCAGTTCTCGGTCGAAAGCGGAATATTTTATTTCCGCTGGGCTTAGTTTTTTTGAGTAAAAAGCAAGAGGCTCCCATTGTTTGTTGGCGAATTGTTACAAAACTGAGCCTATGGGTGTGTTTGATGCATCGACAGTGAGTCTCCGATGAGCCTCCTCGCATGGGTGAACGAGTAATGTAGCGGACGATAAGGCGGACTTAATCCGTTTGAATGCGTTTTGACACTGTTCAGGCCACGTAAAGGTTTTATTAGAGCGTTTAATTTTTTCCGTTGTTCTTAGATTTGGTATAAAGGACACAATAACTCTGCAAGATTTCTAACGAACCGGTGGTAATAACTCACCATGCCTATAAATCGTTGGACTTGACGGATGCTAATAGGCGTGGGAAAATTTACAATAGCCTTTACTCGATCCTCCGAAGGTTGAATACCGTTCTTGTCAATCTTATGGCTCAGAAAAGTTAAGTTGTTGTGTACCGAAAATGCATTTGGATGTTTTATAGTTATTCCGAAATCTATCAAACGTTTAAAAAGTTCGTGGAGATGTTGTACGTGTTCCTCGTGACTCTTGCTGGCTACCAGTATATCGTCGAGGTATACGAAAACGAAGTCCAGGCCTCTCGTGACTTGATCCATAAAACGCTGAAACGTTTGAGCCGCGTTGCGGAGACCAAATGGCATGCGTTTAAACTCAAACATGCCGAATGGTGTTGTTAGGGCCGTTTTGTAAACGTCATCCGGGGCGACCGGGATCTAATGGTAAGCGCGGATCAGGTCGATCTTGGAAAAGAAAATGCATCCTCTGAGTCTAGCGGAAAAATTTTGAATATGCGGTATGGGGTAGCGATCCGGCACGGCTACCGCGTTGAGCTTCCGGTACCAATCGCTTGGGTCCTTTTTTGCTACCATGTGTAACGGCGAGGATGTGGAAGAAGACGAGGGTTGGCATATACCTAGCTGGAGCATATATTCGAACTCGTTGTATGCTATTTTGTGTTTTGTAGGATCTAATCTCCTGGGTCTTGCTACAGGAAGATGTCCTTGTGTGACTATGTGATGGACTACAGCGTGTTTCGTTGGTAATGAATAATTCGGCGGTCGTGTTATTTCGGAATATTTTCTTAGTATGGTATTATATTCCTCGCTGACGACAACAAGTTTCGGCGTAATATCTGTAGTCCATACTGCTACTCCATTGATTGAGAGTTTAGTTACTGGATCGATCAGTTTTTTTCCTTTGATGTCGACTACTAAATTGTGCTTCGATAAGAAATCGGCGCCTATTATAGGTCTACCTACGCTAGCGACTATGAAAGGAAAAATGAAAGGACGCTTTAGCCCTAAGTATAACTTTAATAGTTTTGTCCCGAAAGTATTGATCGTGGTACCGTTAGCAGCAGATAAGTGAAATTCAGGGTCTCTGTTAGTACAATGTGGAACAAATGATTTCGGAATTACCGATATGTCAGCTCCCGTATCGATCAAAAAGTTCAATCTAGTATTGTGGCACTTGACAAATAGGCGGGTTGATTTCGACGACTGAATGTTAGCCGCTGAGACATTCAGTCTTCCTCGTTTGTCGAGAACTTTGTGGAACTATTTTCGGTTGCGAATGAGCAAGGTTTGCTACACTTTTTGCTTTTGTTCCGAATTTCTGGTGGTACCAACAAATCTTACTGGGAGTAGGGTTTCTATTATTCCTTGATTGTGACCGATTTCTGTTAAAAGGGCTATTATATCTGCTGCGGTTTCGCATTGAGATTTGGTTAAACGATTTTTGTAATTCGTTTAATTCGACGCGGGTTTGTGTTAAGGTTTTCTCTATCGATCTACACCGCGAATAGCACTTATATTGGGGACTTGAGTCACCTCCCATATTTTGTCTGCGAGTTCAAGTCTCTTGCTGAAGTCTTGTTCGGACGCAACGGCTAGCGGAATGGTCAACGAAGGTGGTAACTTCCGTTCCCATAAGGATTGGATGAGGTTTTCACCAATGCTTGAAATGGAACCAGCCATATTTTGCATATGACGGTATAAGTCCGACGGCTTTCTATCACCCAAATCTTCCGTCGACAGCAAATGCTCTAATCGCTTCTGCTCTGATATGGAGTATCTTTTCATCGGAGTTTCCTTTAAGTGAACGTATTTATTCTCTTCAGGCGGATTGTTTAAAACGTCTATTACAGAATTGATCGCCTCGACTGGAAGAGATGCAATTACGTGCGCAAATTTGCTATTATCCGTTTTAATTTTTCTGACTTTAAATTGTGCTTCCGCAGCAATGAACCAAGCTGCTGGAGCCTTTTCCCAGAATATTGGGAGTTTGATACTGTATACATCGTTGATTATATCTTGGCCTGAAGGGTCCTGACCTTCGGACAGATTTCTGTTCTCCTCTTCGTCTTTATCAGTCATTGTCCCCGTAATATTTTATTTTGAAGAAAAGAAAATGAAAATGAAAATGAAAATGAAAATGAAAATGAAAGGGGATATCAACTGTGTGCACAGGAAAAAAAAAATTTTTAAAGTGTCTAAACCACACCATATATAAAATGAATGAATATATATTTAGTTAGGCTTTATGTGTGTGATGGAGTGTGGAACTTAGGCTCGTCGGTCAGGTCTCACACAATTTGTTAATCTATCCAGTATATGCTAGCACTTTCTATATGAATAACTTTTGCTTGAAAATTAAAAACACAAATTCCGATAATGGTAATAACAAATTGGTGTACACATATAAGTGTAATGAATCTTCGAATATTCACATATAATCTCTAATTTTGTTTAATGTGATTAATTATGTAAGTTCTTAAGGTGCTGAAATTGAATCTTTATTTACGTTACTGTGATTAAACCTCTACGATTCAAATTAAATTTTTAAATGTTAGTAATCTACTAATATTTGTAATATAATATAATTGTAATTGTATGTTGATATTGCGAGTTTTAATTATAGTTGATATTATTCAAATAAAATAATGAAAATAAAAATCTAATATTAATATATTTATAGAGTAGATACTAAATTATCAAATTTTACTTGAAATATATTTAACTTTCCTGTGTTGAGAACTTGTTCATTATAAATGTTGAGAAACCGTGGTCGTCACTTTACTATGCTTTTGTGATGGCGAGGAAATCGTACAAATCGAGACAATGCCGCTCTATTTCATTTCCCTCGTGTATGTATATTTTGTCTGCATGCAGCTGGATTTTCTGACGTTTTCACCTCTCATGTACATGGACGGCACCTTCGTACGTGTATGTGCTGAAGAGTATAGCTATGCACTGGCTAATGTGATTTTGTGTCAGCCGGTGTGCTACTGCCTGCTATTGTGTCGTTTTTTATTTACTTTGCAGCGAGAATTTTTTGGTGAGCTTGGTGTGTGTGTGTAACTGGGGACGATTTCTATAATAACTTACGTAAGTGCATTGTGTGCTGCTTCTCTTTTTTCCTCTCTACCCACGTTCTGTAGATGCGGTTCCGTTAACGAGAACTGTTAGCCATGGAATGAAATTCGCAATGATGATATTTTAAGATGTTACCATTTATGCGCCCTTACGCACTTTTAGATTCTATGTTTTAGCTGAACTGATATTCTCTTGTTGAACTTTTCTTTTTATGTGTATTTCGGGGTCACCAATGTAGCGGCCGACCAGTATGGTGAAGATGAATGACTCGTGGCCACCGCCACGGCGGGGAGAAGAGGAGGAAGCAATAATAACACGGCACGTTTACAAGCTTCGAGTTTTAATTCAATAATTCATACTTTCTACACAACTCACTAAATGCTATCTACTATTAACTAGGTTATAATTCAATATAAAAACTTGTACCCGGACGAGTTAAGCTCCCAGCACACAAAAAACACCACCAAGCTACGTTGACGATTGGAGACGGAATGAAAGAATTATTTCTCTCTTACATGGTTCGAGGTATAGAACACTCTTTGATGTTAACGTGTGCGTGTTAGTACAGAGGCGTAGCAAACTTTCGTCCGAAGTTATTACTTACAAAAAGTTATTTATTTACATGGTAAAAGATTGCGCAGGGGAAAAGGTTATATGTTTATTTATTTGATAAGGTTTGCACGCTACAACTTGTGCTCCTAAGGGATAAGTGGTTGCTTCTTCCTGAGCTAGTCTCTGCAAACATTTCGTAGCTAAATAAGGCGCTGACGTTGTTCTCGTATGTCACTGTATTTAACTGATAGCACTTAAGTGAGTGGCTAGGGTCGCGCCTCCAATATATTAGTTGGAAGTGTCTTTCATTTTCGTCAATCAGTATTTGCCGATACATTTTTTCAATATCAGCGGTGAACACAAATCTTGGCTGTCGAAAACGAAGTAATATTGAAAATAACTCGTCCTGAATAGTAGGGCCGGCAGCCATTATATCATTTAACGAAAAATTTGATGGTGTTTTGCAGGAAGCATCAAAGACAACTCTAAGCTTGGTTGTTGTACTCTCTGGTTTGCTGACGCAATGATGTGGGATGACGTAATACGGAACTCCAATTTCCTTAAAAGTTATCTCTTACATATGACCAAGGCGTCTATATTCCTCCATAAAATCAGTGTATTGGGATCGAAGCTCATTATTTTTGGCGAGCCTTTGTTCGATTGCTAGAAATCTGCGCGATGCAATTTCCTTCGATTCCCCAAACTTATGCATGTCGTCTAAGAAGGGCAGTCTAACTATAAACCGCCCGATTGGCCTCTTCTCACTGTTTGATTCAAATGTTCCTCACACCGTTTCTCTGCGAGTGTAAGGGATTTTTCTTCTTCTGTGGCTTCTTCCAATTGCCAGAATTTTTCAAACTGTTGGTCAATGTCTTGGTCCTTGCTCAATATGCCGCATATTTTCTGATTACTGGCCATCTGGTGTATTTTTCCTGCTAGTACCCATCCTAGCACGGTATTCTGGAGGGTTGGTAACCCATTGCCGAGTTTAATCTGTCCCACCGAGAGTAGTTGATAGTAAACTCTGCACCAATAAGGAGATCTATGCGGCCAGGTTTGTCGAAAACTGGATCCGTAAACTTAATGTTTTGTGGGATTAGCCATGTTGATGTATCAATACACTGAATTGGCTGTGGTGCCAATATTTCTTTTAGGATGAATGCTTCCAATCTAGTTGAGAATCCATTCACTCATCTGCATCAGCACATTGACACGATGGTTGGCTTGTTGCTTCACTTGGCCAATGCCTTGCACCTTCATAATATCTGGAACTCCGATGAGGCCCAATTTTTTGATAATTCTTTCTGTTACGAGATTAACCTTGAATCCGGAGTCAAGAATTGCCCTGCACTGAACATTATCACCCTTATCTGTTGTCAGTTTCACTGTTACAGGACATAGCTTCCATTCTGTTTGGACTTTCCTGCAGTCAATGTGACCGATTGATCAGCTTGATGTACGTTGTTACTTGACTGGAGTTGTCCTGAGTGATGTGTGTGAGGCTTTCCGTCAGAACTGTCTTGTATATGGACCAAGGTATTGTGTTTCTTTGAGCAATTCGTACATCCTCTAAGTGTGCAGTTGCTTGCTGTATGGCCTGCTCTTAGGCACTTGACACACAACTTCCTCACTTGTTCCTCAATACCTTCAAGCGATTGGTGGGTGTTAGCTGCAGAAATTTCTGACATGCGAAAAGCTGATGGTTCTCATTACATAATACGCATTTGGTTCCTACAGCATTTGTTGATACCAATGCGTTAACCCGTCTAGAAAACTGGTTGGGCTTCCGATAAGTCTCAGTTTGCACTTTGCCTTTGCTTCCAAGGGCCTCCAATGACTGGAACCTTGTTTCCAGGAAGTTCAGAAAATGATGCATTGACTGCAGAGCTCTAGGTTGGTCAAGAGATTGTTCATATAAACTATGGGATATCCTGTCTAATTTGCCTCTTAATATGTGGAGCAGCAACGGGTCCCAGTTATTTGTCTTGACCTTGAGGTTCTCAAGTCCTAGAATAGCTTCTTTCGTTGTGTCATGTAGTGACTAAAGCGTTGATGCATTCTCTGAAAGCAGTTTTGGTTGTGACAACAATTTGTTTAACAATGCTGTCACTAACAACCTGGTATTGTCATATCTGGCTCTCAACATCTCCCATGCAGTCGTATAATTTTCATTTGTTAGGCTAAGTTGTCGAATTAGTTTTTCGGCTTCTCCTCTCAGGTTGGTTTTGAGGTACCACATTTTCTGGCATGCGCTCATTGGCTGGTTAGGTACCATCTGTGCAAACAAATCATAGAATTGGCGCCACTTTAAGTAGTCTCCATCGAATATTGGAATTACAATCTTTGGCAATTTCGTCGATACATTATTGTTTGGAATATCGTTTATGTTGGTCATGGAACATTGAGCCAATTTATCCGAAAGCTTGATTATTGTAGATTGCACCATCTCTTAAAAGTTGAGATATTCATCTATATTGTAACCAGCTGATGCTGGTTCGTCAGATAGCTCCCAATTTTCATTATTGCTTGCATCAATTTGCGACCAATATCTTTCAATAGTATTTATATTATACTCGCAGTACTGTCTAGAATGTGATTGATGTTCATTGGGTTGAATTCCTTGCAGCAGTGACGCAAGGATACCAACCTCACCCTTGACAAAAATTGTAGTCGATAGCTGGTGCAATTCGCTCCCTCTCCTCCATTGGGTTATCAAGAAGGGCATCTACATTGTTGTAACTATCATGCTCCTTGCGGCGTACACCTGTACTAGTGGAAGTTAACAAGGGCTGGCTTGGATGGCCCTCCTTTCTGGTTGTGAATTCAGTTGATTAGCCGAGAACATCTTTTTGGACACCATTTTTCTTTGGAGATGATAAAATGGTATTATCGATGCTGACATTTAGTTGCCCACTCGCCAAATCTAACTGCTCAATACTTGCAGCAGGCAGAGCTCTTCGTAAGTCGATTTCTGACTAGGATTGCATCTTTGTTGAGATTTGATCTCGATACTTTTCATAGACTACTCTAATGCCATTGCAGTAGTCCTTAACGTAGTATAAATGGCTTAGCTCTTCAGGATGATTGACTCGAATGATATTGTCCCCAGATTCAAATTCATTCCAGAGAATGGCTAAACGTCTTAGCCTCTCTTCTAGGCACGGCAGAGTTTTTCTGTATGCTGAATCGTTTGTAAAGTTCGAGATGACCTGTTCGACGGCGTCTCCGGTCGTATTTTCCGCCTGAGCTAGTTCATCCATGGTGCGGCTCCTTGTGGTAGGATGATCTTGATGAAGTATGTACTTCACAAGATCACGTCGGGGTCACCAAAATGTTAGGCTCCTTTGCCTATTGTCGTGGTAAGGCAGTCAAGGTTCTTCTACCTTGGCTGTTGATGGTAGTGTATCAGGTGCTTGTACCTGTACACTAAGTATAAGAATGTTGATTGCTGAAAGGGAATTGGTTAACTAAAAAACACCTAACTCTCACGATTTTAAAAAACACAATAATTTATTTAATTTTTCGCATCTTATTTATATAAGTTACAATTTGTTGCGATTGCACCTTTTCACTCATTGTGCAATTCCCACGGATATCGCACATACGTACATACATACATACATAATTTTAAAATTCATAATTCACATAATTCGCAGTGTCATCTGATGCCGAATTCTACACCATGACCATGAAATTTTTATGATAAACGCCTATGTGGGAAAATATTTTTGCATCGCAAGCTTTTTGTTTGTCGTGGGGAATGATCGCGATGAGTGAAAAGGTGCTATGACGGCAAAATAATACTAAATTAAATTTGGTCAACTTTTGTCGAAATACATCGGAATTTTTCCTAAATCTAAACAACGTGTGTGAATGCAAAACGAAAGTAAGTAAATATGTGCGATTACGAAAGCCGTTCTTAATTCTATACATACTTCGAATTTTGTTTATCTAATTTAATGATCTGGCATACATAGTTGACATGAGTTTGAACGTTGATGCTAAGAGTATTTCGACTAGTTGTTCGTATAAAACAAAACGTTTAAGAAGATTCGAAGAAGGCAGATGAGTTATGGCATCAATCTCGTTTATCCTCCCGCCATCGGGATGGTTACATCTAGACCAACTCCAACCCGCGTAGAGAAGGACATCTAGGAGGGCTGGCTTCTGGACCGCCAGAGCTTTCAACCTCAAACTATTGTCAGCGCGAGAGTTCAGTAGATTCGGATTTACTTGTTCTGAAAATTAGAAATTCTGAGTAGTATTACCGATTATTACTAACAAAACAACAAAAATATTATCACGAACGTCACCATCAACATTAAAGCATCATACTTGGGGATTTCTGGGATGTAACAAACTCAGTGCGAATAAATGCGATCTATTCAAAAATGAAGTAAAATCTTTGGGGCACATAGTTTCATCACAAGGAGTAAGAACTGATCCACAGAAGATAGCAGCTGTCAAGAGTTGGCCAGGTGCAAAGGACAAGCATCAATTAAGGAGGTTTATTGGTCTAGCTACCTACAACAGGTTATTCGTAAAAGGTTTTGCAGATATAGCAAAGAGCCTACATTAGCTTACAGAAAAGTAAAGCCGTTCATATGGTCGTATAAATGAAACGGGAGTTACGAAAATGAAGCAAAAACTCTGTGAAACTCCAGTACCTCACTATAGAAAGCTGGGAAAAATTTGTATATGCAACACGGATGCCAGCTATGTAGGAATAAAGGCAGTGCCAAAAGCATTTTCAAAATCAGAGAGAAATTATTGTGCTACAAGAAAAGAGCTACTTGGTATTTTAAATTCAACATAACATTACAATAAATATCTCTGCGGGCAGGTATTTACCCTGCGCACTGACCATGCAGCGCTCAAATGGCTTTTTCAGGTTAAGACCCCTGAGGGAGAAGTGGCGAGGTGGATAGAGTGCCTCCAAGCTTATGTCTTTGAAATCCAACACCGAAGAGGTCGTATGCATGGAAATACAGATGCTCTTTCACGACGTCCATGCAAACTTGAATGTAAACATTGTTACCGGGTGGAAAAGAAAGAAACAACGCTTAATATACAATTGATACGGCGGAAACATCCACAGGTTGGGAAAACGAGCTTGCGAGCAGTACAACGAGAAGATCCAGACATATCACCCATTCTTGCTTGGAAAGAACACACGTACCAAACACAATGGAAGGATATTTCGGAGAGGAGTGAGAAACTGAAGAGCTACTGATCTCAACGGAATTATCTCCACGTTGAATACGGTATATTAAAATGAAGGTGTCGGCAACTAATGGCGAATCATTCCGGATGCACATAGTCGTCCCAGCATCAAAGGTGAACGGTGTTCTAGAAGAAATGTAAAGTGGATCATCTGGAGGACATTTGGGGGTGAATGAAACTATTTCCAAAATACTAGAAAGGTTTTATTGGTTACATATGCGAGAGGATGTGAAGGAGTGGTGCCGCAGATGCACTAACTGTGTTTCTTGCAAAGGGCCGCCACACAGAAGCAGAGGAGAAATGACGCAGTATAACGTAGGGGCTCCATTCGAGAGGATAGCCGTGGACATCGCTGGACATTTTCCAGAAACGGATAACGGTAACCCTTACATATCACTTGCTATTGACTATTTCAGTAAATGGCCTCCAACTTATGCAGTGCCTATTTAAGAGGCAACCACAGTGGCGGAACAAATAATATTTAATTGGGTCAATAGATTACGTGTGCCTCATTAACTTCATTCGGAACAAGTATGGAACTTCGAATCACGGACTTTCCAAGGGATGTGTAAAATGCTGGAAATAAGAAAAACCAGAACAACTCCTCTTCATCCACAAGCTGATGGCATGGTAGAGCGTTTCAACAGAACATTGGTCGAGCATCTAAAAAAAGTGGTCGACTATCATCAACGCGATTGGGATCGACATATTTCCATGTTCCTAATGGCCTATCGATCAGCTGTTCACAACACGATCGGACAAACTCCAGCGTTTAACTAGCGACCTCAAGTTTGGTACACGGATAGGTGAACACAAGCTACAAGACGATTATGTATCGGAACTTAGACAATGATTAGCTGATGTAGAGGAAGGTGTTGAACCTTGGACCAATTTTCAAAAAATCCATTATAGATTTTTTTTAGGCTAGGTACATTTATCATAGAGCGACTTACAGAAATAAGTGCTTTATTTGTCTTCTTTATACGTGTATATTCTATTTGATGTGAGATTTTGTTGGATATAATAAATTAGCTATTTAGTCCATAAACATCATTTGGGCCATGGTACAACATTGTGTTGTACCTTGGTCCATACATGTCTTTATGTGAACTATTTCTCACAAGAAAATAAAACAAGCATGGAAACACTAGTTTAAGTTCTATTAGAGTTTTTTTGTGCTTGATATAATTTTGTGAATTGTTTCATCATCAAATGTATCTGTGTCGTCATCGCTACTAAAATTCTTTTCGTTGTCAGCCAGAATGGTTTCAGTAATGCTCCTTGCGGCCCTTTTTGCTATCTCCTTTGCGGCCCTTGATTTCGGTAACCGGGGTATATTAGGATTTCATTGCACAAGAAGTGGATCAGTATTTTCACTATCAGTATCATCATGTAATATTTGATTCTTTGGGGCTTTCCGTTTTTTCTTCTGCACTTGGCTTGAAGTGTTTTTCTGCCGAGTGTCTGTTAAGATCCGACTCCTACCTCTTTTTTTGTAGTTTGTCGCTGAGTCTTCATCAATCCTGCTTTTGGAAAAGGTCTAATCACTTCCGGTGATACTACGGGCTCCACTTGTGAGCTCGTTGGCTCAAAATTAGTTAAGTTGGGAGCATCTTGGTTTGAACACTGTTGATTTTCAGAAGTAGTGCTATGGGCTTGTGGTTCATCAGTGACATTTGAGGGTGTATAGTCTTCCTCGGTGAATAAGTTTTCATGTAAACGCCAAAATCCAGTAACTGCAAAGCCTTTAATAATATTCTGCCCTGTAAGAGCTCGGTGATAAGCCTTCCCTATAAGCTCAGCAATTTCATATATACTCCGACGCTGTCCTGGATTACACCTCATCCATTCGTTTACCGCTTGGTTGTAGAACGTCTTATATGGGCCAAAAACTGTCCTATCCCAGGGCTGGGGCTTATGTGAAGTATTGGGGGTAGAGTGAGTAATATAATATTATTTTTCTTTGCTTCCTCAATGGCTTTAATCGTAATATGACTTTCATGGTTGTCCAAAGTTAATAACACGTTATAGTTGATATCTGATTTAACATGGAAGATGAAATGCTGTAGATATTTGTGAAACAATACACTGTTTGACCAGCCAGATGGATTTGCACCCCCTATTGTTCTATTAGGTGCTCCCTTTAGCATGAAGTCCCGAAAATGAATATTAACAATTGCACTAATTGCACTAATAGCGCATGTCATAGTGACGTTGATTTCTCTTTCTCTAAAGGTAATACTTTCCACCTACATCACACCTTTACACGCTATAATTCTGGGAGGGATGTGCACAGTCATATTACTTGTCTGATCCAAATTGTATATTCTCTCGGGTATTATTTTAAATCGGCTTATGCAGTCCTTTAAATTAGCATAGAAAGAGGATACATTAAATTTGTTAAAACTTGTTGCTCTCGATAGACTTTTTAATTCAGGTTTTATCAGCGATAGGTTTTTATGGCGTCGGAGAAAACACCTCACCCATTCTTTCCCGGCTTTTGCCTCCTCTGACCATTTTTATGGCAGCTCCCTATTATTCGCTTTACCAAAGTGGAATGCAAGACCTCTTAGGTCATCACGCGATAGACCGTAATGAAACCTTGAAGCCTTTGTTAAATAGTCAACGAGGAGATTTTCTTCAGTGTTGTCAAGTATTCTTCTTACAGCTATCTTGGAAGCATATTTGAAATCAACCTCCTTTGAACTATCATGCGCCTTTAACTGACGGAGTAAGGTTGTCTTAGAAATATTATGAGAACGTGCAGCTTCACTTATTGTGGATCTTTTCTTCTTTACATCTTCTACAGCCTCTGCTAGAGCTCTTGTGTCCACTGGCGGGTGTTTTATTTCACGCAAACTTCTTGGCATATTCTGAGAATTGTTAAACGTTATGTTTACGTACATAGTTTTCTCTTTAACAAATGAGTTTTCTTTAATTCTTCTTTTAGTTGTATAAAAATAAATCACAAGCAAGCTAACTGTGTTGTAGCTTGGACTGGACCAAGGAACACCAGAGCACCCGGTCCAAGGTTCAGAGCTGGGCAATACTTATGTAAAACGAGACTTAAGTACTACTTATGTAAAGTACGTTTTCGTTACTTATTACTCAATACTTTTCAAAGAGCGCTACTTAGTACTTGAACATAAGTACTATCGCCTATTTACTTGTACTTAAAACTTAGTTTGTACTTAAGTACCAAGATTTTTACTTAATTAATTCTGAGTCTATTAAGTACCTACAAATAGCTAACTTTTCGTAGAAAAGAAAACACAATCTCTAGCGCAACTGCTTTTTTGTTGAGTTTTAAAGCACGCAAAAAACGGTCAAAGCATGTGCCGCACTCACGCATCAAGGCACAACCTTACACAAACTATTAACATACAAATAAGACTGGGCAAGTAGAACAAAAACATTAACGTCTCGCTCAAATATAAAATCGACGATGTCTCGACTTGATGACATAACCACTGACATGAATAATATGGACTGACTGCGTTCATAGAAATACACTGCAGAAGTTGGGCTCACTTTCATATTGCTGACTTTCGGTCTAAGCACCAAGTACCAACTGAGAGAGAACTGAAAACAACATATATGTAAGGAGGTACATTTTTATCTTCCTTTTAAAACATAAAATATTTCCAGGTAAAAGTAAAATGGCTAGTATCTTAGCCCGACATCAAGAGATGTTTTTACCTTATTCCTCTTAAATTAACTTGCCTGAAATTCATCTGTTTGGCGATAGTGATGTATAGGTGTCTGTAAGAAAATTTTAAATAACGCATGAGCGAAACTATTCCATACTGGTTTAAAAATGTATCTGTGTACCCTGAAGGATTCATCCATTACACAAGGAAAAACTAAGGCGAGGCATAGACGAACCACTTCTCTGACTCAACACAGTCGCAGACACAATTAAACATTGTCGGAACACCACAAACAATGCTTTTGTCTGTTAGCGTAACACCACAATAACGAACAGAGTGCAAGGAGAACACCATCCCCGCACCCTCATAAACATCAGAGCAAAACTGTGCTGCATGTCAGTAGAATTATCAGCTCGCCTATGCATTATTATTTCACAACAATTTGTTACATTTAATATGGATCTCTTATCAATCACAGGTACACAGGATTTATTTAATCTAAGTCTACACATGCAAAAATACAAGAAAATAATACTCAGTGAATATACCCACTTTCTTGCTAATGTTTCTATAGTACACAAATTCAACGATGTGTTAACTAGAAGGTGAACAATAAAACTGATCTTGAGCGTAAAGGATTCAGTTTATGATAACCAGTCCGTTTTTGTTATGTGTCAGAAAACACATTTTCGGGTAAAAGGGAAAGTTACGGAATGGAAAGATTCAATACTGTTTCGTGTGACTTTATTTTTTATTGTTCTTTTCTTTTTTTCTTATTTAAACCTAAATTAATTCGCGTCTTACATTCGGCGATCCTGCATTCAACTCGTCCCGAGTTGGTCATAGTAGGTTCTTCATCTGTGGATAGAACTACACCATCGTCTCCAATTTCACTGGCGGTTGCGTCCGATACCCCTCCTGATATGGTCCATGGCCTCATTCGATCTACAGCAATTGTGCTCATATGTGCCTCTTCTAGAGGTACTATGACCACCTTCCATATCCTTGACAATATAAAGATCGTTAGGCAAAACAGCTTTAACAAAAACTGGCCCGCTGTAAGGCGGAAGTAGTTTGCTGCTGGTATTTAAAGCCATTTCATTTTCTCCACTAAAGCTAGATCTCCTTCTTTGCATTTTTGAGGCTTCTTTCGTTTTCGGTCAAAGTGTTTCTTTTGGTTAACCTGGGATTTAGCAATCTTAGTCGCAGCAGATTCTCTCTCAGCCATTACATCATTTATTATTCGGGCAGTCTGAGTCACTTCATCCTTTAATAATACATCGCTACCCCCTCTTGGTTTATAGCCAAATAGCAATTCGCTTAGAGTCTTTCCAGTGGATCTGTTAATCAAATTATTGACCGCAAATTGCATTTGCTGCAAATTCTCATCCCATCTTACCTCTTGCAAGGTACTTGTCATCAGTGCGTTTAATATCGATCGATTAAGTCGGTCCGTTTGCTCCAGGTGTCGCCACAGCACTCTTTATTTGTTTTACGTTGTTTTGTCGACAAAAATTCATAAATTGCTTTGCCGTAAAACAGCTACCTTGATCGGAAATAATCACTTTCGGCGCGCCGTATACCGAAAACAAGTCTTTAAAAGTTGATTTCACTGCACGGAGAAATGCGAATTTTGTAAGTGCATCAATAACTGCTATTATATATTAGTTTCCTATTTTACTTTTAGGAACGCTTATTGTATAAACATCGGATGCTCCATTATATATATTTCTCGACGTACTGCAGCATTCTAGCAAACCAATAATGCTCACATGGTCTCTGCAATGTCTTTTCTAAAGTGGAGTGTCCAAGTTCATCATGTGATGCCCTCACAACTTGATACCTCATGCCTCGCGGTTCTACCCACAGTATACCACGAGCAGTGATTCGATACACTCGTCCATCACGTAATGCATAATTTCGATATACACTCTTTTCGTATTCAGTAGCAAGTGGTCGTGACAAGATTACAAGGATTTCCTTAATTTTTTCATTTGTTAATTGTCCCGCCAAACCCCAATCAGCTTGGTCAATATCCAGTATAGTTTTGGCTTCTTCATTGTTCGCTGGAATCCGGCTCAAGGTATCCACATGATTCATTCGGTTCCCAGTCGATACTTTACTTCAAACGAGAATTCCTGTAGCTGAAGCCACCATCGCGCAATCCTTGGAATCAGCTGTTTCTTTTCGCTTGTCGCTTTTAGGGCATTGCAATCAGTTACAACTACAAATCTTAGTCCAAGCAGGTATACACGGAATTTTTTTAAGCTTTCAACTACTGCCAGGGTCTTAAGTTCATAAGAATGAAACTTGCACTCCGCATCTGTCGTTTGACGGCTGAAATATGCCACGGGATGCAATCTCTCGTCTTCTTGTTCCTGTAGCAGAATTCCAGCAAGTCCAATTGCACTCGCATCTGTACGTACTTCGGTGTTAGCATCCGGGTTGAATAAGGCTAATACAGGGCGCTCGACTAATGCCTTTTGAAGCCGTCTAAATGATTTCTCCTCGATATCTGTCCACCTCCAGGCAACGCTTTTCCTCGTTAATGCTGTAAGTGGTCGAGCATGTATTGCGTTTTCTTCAAAACGGGACGGAAATATCGCGTCAGTCCCAAAAACTGTCGAATTTGATGTACAGTCTTTGGTACCTCGAAGTCTTCAACTGCTTTCATTTTGTCTTTTCGAGGTTGAACTTTTTCATTACCAATTTCGAAACCTAAGAAGGTAACTTTGGTCGTCAAAAACGAACATTTCTTCAGATTAAGTTTTAGTCCTTCTTCCCGGAATATTTGCAGCCGTTTTCGTAAACCCTCCAGGGCTTCTGCAACTGTTTTGGCATGCAGTAACACATCGTCCAGATAAACTGCAGCCAAATCTTCAATCGGTGTCAGAATTTTATTTATAGACCGCTGGAAAGTTCTCGGAGCATTAGTGAGGCCAAATGGCACACAATTATATTCATATTGGCCTGAAGGTGTTATAAAGGCCGAATAGCGTTTTGATTCTTTCTTCATTGGTATCTGATGATATCGCAAACGCATATTCAAGCTCGTAAAGTATACACCTCCTTGGAGTCTGTCGATTTGGTCGTCAATCCTTGTCCATGGATAATTATCCTTCACGGTTAATGAATTCAACTTCCGGTAATCGATACATAGTCGTTGCTCGCCATTTTTCTTTCTTGCCAATAATACGGGTGAAGAATAATTCGATTTTGATTCTCTCACAATATCATTTGCTAAAAGTTCATTCACCATTTCTTTTACAACTTCTTGCTCAAATCCCGCCATGCGATATGGGCGGTATCCTCTCTCACTTGTATTTCCATTTATGCTGATTTGGCACAGCCCAACTGACTTACATTTTGCACGAAACAATCTCGATACTCAGTTAAAAGTGTAAACAGTTTTCGTTTGTCTTCTTCATCAACAGGTCCAACTGCGATTTTGTCGCTGCACAAATCAGGCAATTCAGTATTTCTTAAACTAAGAATCCTTTTCAATGGTTCTTCTTCCCTTTCGCACGGCCAAGCGCGAGCAATCACTTCACCTTCATTAATAATAAGGACTTGGTCAGATAAATTCACAAAAGGTACAACCGGTATACTCTCGTCATTAATGTTTATAACGGAACGAGGTATGCAAGATTCACGCCCCTCGTGTGCCCATATATTTGCTTCTACATATGCGTCACCGATGAATCTATCACTTCTTACTTTCACTGAACTCACATGATTAGGTGGCACAATTAGATTTTTGTTAGCCCGCAAAATTATTTTGGTAATGTCTGGATCGATATTTATTTGTGTTAACTCTCTATTGTCTTTATTATGATCACTATCACTGGCATGTAAAAACTTTAGTTTTATGTTATCTTTATATACTACCACATTCGGAAGTTCTGTAAACGTCCGTCCAACGATTACAGGGATGTTTTGTTCTTGGTCCAGCACAACAATTGCTTTGATTGTTTCTTCAACCTCGTCAATCATAAGTTTAACTGTAGTAGATCCTACACTCGAAGTTTTTCCGTTGCCATGTCCGTGTAATATTGTGCGATCCTTAGAGTTCACACGTAAATTTAATCGTTTGGTCTCATTTAAAGTGATTATGGTGCAAGAGCTACCAAAATCTAGATATTTACGATTTGAGGCATCCCTGAAGGGGACTTCTAGTCAAGCAATCGTCTTTTTTGGTTCCGGTTTCCTCTTCTTGAAGCAGTTTGATTCATAATGACTACGGTTACCACACAGTCTGCAAAGCTTGTCTTCCTTCAAACTCTCTGGACATTTATTTGCAAAATGGCCAGGCTTATCACATTTAAAACAAATTATATTAAACGGTGCTGAATGATTTGACTTTTCGTGTTGTCTAGGGCGCTTGTTACTCTTGAAAAATCCTTTGGCGCGATTATTTCATTGATAAAAGCTCAATGTTGATGCATCGTTCTGCGAGCTTAAATAATTATATAGCGATTCAGGCGTCTCATGCTGTCCTGCTTTTGCTCCAGTCCTCACAACGCGATCCTCTATTCCACCAATTATACATGAAACTGCGTTTGCTCTTTTGAGCTCACATGAATTTAACAAAGCTGCCTGTTCATAATAGTATTTGGCATAAGTTTCGTTATTTCTTTTAGTGCGGTTTAGGATTTCTTTCAAAACGTCGTAATATTCTGCAGTTGAATGAAAAGCCTCTACCAATTTTTGTTTCCATTCGCTCCACGAGAATTTCAAAGATGACAGTCCTTTGTACCACACTTCTGCTAGTCCGCGTAATTTTGAAAGACCAAAATATATTGTTGCATCCTCAGACCACTGAAAAATATCACGAAGCTCATCAACTTTATTACACCACTTTTGTGACGATTGAATTTTATCCTCTGGATTAAACACCGGGACCTTTAAAAGTAAAATTTTGATTTCTCGGAACTGATTGTTCTAGTAATGACGTAACTGCATGTGTGAGTTTGTCTAATGACTCAATAGTTATAAAAGATGTATCTCTATTTCTGTCTCTATCTCTTTCTTCAGACGATACCGAAACTGTACGATGTCGTCGACTATGTCTGTCACGCTCACGACGGGATCATTTATTTTTACCCATATTAGTCACTATCACTACCGTCGTAGCACTGAGTCACAAATAATAATACCTTTATAAATGTCTTTAACATACAACTTTTGGAATAACTACTAATATGTGCTAAAACTATTCAGTTTTATCTTGCTCAAATTAATTTTCAAAGGAAATAGAAATGCGCAACTTTATCATTGAAAACCTCAAACTAAAGTATTTTACTACCACGGCCGCATCACATCGCCAAATAATTTCAGACAAAATCAAGGCCATAAAAATGTCAAAATATTTATGCGTATATCCTGAGTGTATCCCACTTCTGATATTTGTAAGGAGGTATATTTTTATTTTCCGTTTAAAACATAAAATATTTCCAGGTAAAAGTAAAATGGCTAATATCATAGCCCGACATCAAAGAGATGTTTTTACCTTATTCCTCTTAAACTACCTTGCCTGAAATTCATCTGTTTGGCGATAGTGAAATATGTATAGGCGTCTGTTAGAAAATTTTAAACAACGCATGAGCGAAACTCGTCCATACTGGTTTAAAAATGTATCTGTGTACCCTGAAGGATTCATCCATTACACAAGGAAAAACTAAGGCGAGGCTTAGGCGAACCACTCCTCTGACTCAACACGGTCGCAGCCATAATCAAAACATTGTCGGAAAATCACAAACAATGCTTTTGTCTCTTAGCGGAACACCACACTAAGGAACAGAGTGCAAGGAGAACACCATCCGCGCACCCTCATAAACATCAGAGCAAAACTGCGCTGCGTGTCAGTAGAATTATCAGGTCGCCTATGCATTATTATTTCACAACAATTTATTACATTTAATATGGATCTTTCATCAATCACAGGTACACAGGATTTATTTAATCTAAATCTACACATATGTTGTGACTCACTTGCACAATGCCCCGAATCACAACCATAAGGTGAATACATCAACATATTGCCCTATGCAATATGTTGATATATCGCAGAAATGACCCTGAAAATCAAACTTAATTTCATTTAAGATTTTAATATAAATTCAAAATGCATTTAGAAATGCATTCCCACATTATAACAAAATGCAATTTAGCATAAATTGCATTTTGTTATCACACATACATCCCTCACACGATATGCACACTTACCTACATACAGTGCCTTCTTACTTTTTTTCCGAATGTACAGTGTACATACGTGCATTACTTACTTCCTCCAATCTAATTGTATTTACATACATACCTACCATTATCACAATTATTCGCGCCCTCTTAAAATTAATATTTCAAGACGGGCTCACAAGTGCATATCAGGTTACAGTTTTGCATTGATGCATATAGCTTGCATCAACACTTTTTTACATTTCTTCACGTACGCTTTTTCAACGTCGCGTCGTGAGAAAACAATAAAAAGAAAAAAGAGCTTTTGAAGCGATCGTGGGTACCTGGGTGCAATTTTCCCAAACCTCGGGAAGTTTGCTTTTCAACCATCGGGCGATAAAGAACGACAGTATATGGGGAGTTTAGAAAATAGGAAACGTTTTTCATTGGAAAAGAAAAAAAAAGGTTAATGTTAAAAAAATCAGGGGTCTCTAAAAAAAATAAGTGAAAATAAGTGAAAGTTTAAAAAACTCAAAAATAAATTAAGAAAAATTGTTTTTAAATTAAGGAAACTGTAAAAAGTTCATTCAGAAGAAAAAGAGAAAAAAGGAGTTTAATAAAATTCGATTAAACAGGGAATTTTATATTTGTTCGTTTTTATACATAAACCCTTATGCGCGCTCTCTCCCTTGGAGCACGGAGTGCGTTCAACATTACGTTTGATGCCAGCGGTACCCCTAATTCAGTAGCTATAAAATAAAATAAAATTAAATAATAATAAAAATAATAAAACCTGCCACAACATTACATTTGGTGGCAGCGGTTATTTAAAATAATAAATCAGTGCCAATAAAATTAAATAAAAATTAAAGAAAACGAAAAAATTAAAATAATAATAAAAATCTACCACATCACAATTGCTGACAGCGGAACGTTTGGAACAAAACAGCGCCAATAAATAAATAAAAAAATTTTATTATAAAAGTGTAAAGATAATAAATCCTATAAATCCAGTGCCTATAAAAATTAATTTAATAAAAAAAAAAGCCCGGGTACTTTTTATATAGGGTACTTAGAGGAAAAATAAATAAGATTAGAGTGCCATAGTGCTCCAACGAGGGAATTTAGCGAGGCTTCATCCCTGCCTCAACGAGACGATTCCCAAAAGGAAGACTCCCAGAAATCGTCACCCAGGACGCGTGACTTTTCACCATTATTTTAACCCTCAAAAACATTCAGTATCAACGCAACGAAATCATCAAAAAGAACAGCAACAACACGGTCACCTTTAATTTTAAATCTACAAGAAGACGTCAGCCAGGACGCTCGGCAAATCATACCAACACCAACAACAACTTCATCGATAAAAATCATCAGGCCACACGCCCAACATAACAATCATTGTTCTGCACTACAACGAAAAATTGATTAATTGGACTAAACTTGAGGTAGAAGTAGATAAGATTGAACCTTTTCTTTATTTATTTTATAACCATATATATATTTACATAATACTTTCATTTTTCCATATTAAATAATGCAAATATAATTATATTACTCAGTAATTTACGAAACATTACAGCTAGGTTAGGTTAGGTTAGGTAAGAGGGGTGCCGCTGGACAACCAGCCAGCCTCACTTAGACCTCCAACGGGTCCATTGTGCCCCTAGACCTCATGAGATAACCCTTCAAGCCGTGGATTTATCCTGCATTCCTTGGGAAACTCAGGATATATCCACGACCTTTAGCCTAGATCCATCCTGCCTCACTCAGAAAACATTACATTACAGCTAACGAATGCTAAAACATATTCAGCGATCAATAATAACAATAAGGTCCACTGTTCCTAGAAGCTACCTCTGCGGTAAGACCCCGTGAGCTTGCTGGTCAGAGGACTTCGATTGAAATCAATAATCGATTACTTGCGATAGGACTTCGAGAGCCTACCGTTCAGGAACAAGATATTGGTTGGAAGGGAGAAAATTATCTTAGCTATCTCTTCTCGAATTTATTTTCTTTTCGGTAATAATTTTTACTATAATAATAATAATTTTTTTTTATGTAAATAAGTCTCTTTTATTTTTGACTCTGTGGCTCTTTTCAAAATCCTTAAACTAGGTGGCAAAAGGCTCTACAATGTGTAAAAAAGACAGACGATAACTAATCTAAAATAACACAAAATTGGTCAAAAGGAACAACGAGAACAAATTAGACACTAACAATAAACGAGAAGAAAAAAATGAAACATTAAATTCTCAAAAGAGACTGTATATAACGGATATCAAAAATTTTGAAAAATGCATAAAATATGAGAAAACAAAAAATTTATTACTTGTCCCAATTTTGACAATTGGGTAAGTGGCAGAATTTTCAACAAAAAATTTTGTAATTTAGCACCGAGACCGAAACCGAATCAAAGATAAATGACCGATCGAGCGAAAAAATTTAGCCGATACCGTTATAGAGTCCCGCGAGGGCAGTCTGTAGTATCGCAGACCTCTACAAACTGCCCTCATCATCCCTCCAGCTTAGCATCTCTAACAGAGTGCTTGTCCTTCGCAACGATTCCTAAGCGGGGAGAAGCCCCGTGGACTAGTGTTGCAAATGCTGTGGCCTGCTCTCACCAGCGAAAGACAAGAGCCCCATCCTGCACCGACGATAGTGGTTGCCATGTGCAGTTGAATGTGTCTGCGTTCGTTGCCAGATATTCGAGACGTAAACGTCTCTTCAACCTGTCAACGAAGTGGCGCTTAAGTGCGTGTGCGTGGTGTTGTGGGTCAGTGTTCTGATTCCCATCTTCGACTCTCATGTAATACAGGTGAATTGTAGATTTAGCCAGTGTCAACACAAAGCTAATCAAACAATTCACTCGACTTCAGACCCTTGGTCACCATAGAAACGATGTCCTAGTAATGCCGAAATTCGGGTGGATCAACTGACACATACCGCGCACGAGATCCATTAGACCCTGTAAAGCCGGACAAGTGAAGAACCTGTGAAACAGGGTGCCCTAACTAGCACAAACTGTGCAAATCCTCTGAACTCGGCGGTCGATATGTGACAACTGATTAGGATGCATAAGACTGTGATGCAGCAATTTGAATGCTACATCAGCATCTCTGTAACTAGAAGGATAACTGTAGACTACTCTGCAAGTTATCCCTCCCATCACGCCAATATTCACCCCGAGGTGTGTTCGCCATCTGTTGTATCCTGTATACTCCGGAGGTCTTATTGACATAAGCACGTCACGGAGCACACGTGTTGAAAGTGTGCTGAAAGGTGTGTGTGGTGGTCTGTTCAGAACGAAAGCATCTTCCAACTTAGTGCCAGGGTCACTGCACCCAGGTCGTGTAGTTGTGCAGTGTTAGTGTTTATTCGACAGTTTCCAGAGATATCAATAATATCTCCGAGAACCGTCAGTGTATGCGTGTCAGCTTCAAAACCCCGAGCATTACCGAACACTGAATCTATTAATTCAGGATTAAACCTGATTGGAATCGACGCGAATTGCGTGTACCTTAGAGCATTCCACTGAAGGTGAATTACTGGCCTGATTCTGCCCCAGGTCTGAACCGTTGAGATTAGATCCTGTGGCCAATCACGAGGATAAGGCGGTCGAACAGAGAGTAGGTAGTAATACTCCCCTATGCCGATCCCTCCCAGTACACTCACCCACAGTTGAGAAATCAAGCTGTCTCTCTGGCAAAACACTCTTTGGAATGCACGCACTTGGAGACACCTTGATTTCACAACCAAGTTAGTGAGACCTAATCCACCTATCTTGGCTGGCAGACAGAGCGTGCTTTCAGCAACCCATCGTCTTCCGCACCAAAAGGCGTCTATCGCTTTTGCTTGAAGAAGACCTACGAAGCCTTCATCAAACGTCTCAGGCTTTAGCAGATGAACGATGGACGAGGTAATCAAATAGTTTATCACGACTGACCTACCCATTAAGGATAAGGGAAACAGTCGACTACGCCATGAGTTTACAGCTCTAGAGAGTTTCTCAAGAGCGATGCGGCTATTATTTGATTTACTCTCGCGTCCGATATAGACACCTAAATACTTCAGGCAAGTATTAGTCCATTGGATGTTCAGTGGAGTATCTGTACGATCTCTCCACCTTCCACACCACAAGCCTTGACTCTTACTAAGGTTAATTTTAGCGCCGGCTATACGTTCGAACTGTTCGAAAACAGCACGAGCGACCGGAAAAGCTTCATCTCCTGTCACGAAAATAGACAGATCATCCGCAAACGCCAACATAAGAGGCCTCACATTGGTATATGGTAGACGAACCGCATACTGTCCGAGCCTTCGACGAAGATTCACCAGTAGCGGCTCCAACGAAAGATCATAAAGCATACCTGACAATGGACAGCCCTGTCTGATACCTCGATGAAACGAGATAGGAGCCAGAACTTGTCCTTGATGCTTAATCAAAATCGCTGAATCTCTATACATTTTCCCGACGATATCGAGCCACCTGGGCGGAAACCCAAATGCCTCGAGAGCAGTCAAGAGATACTCGTGCGAGACACTATCAAAAGCCTTTTGCTGGTCAAGTGAAATCATGGCCATTTGTGTACCTGTCTGTTCATGGTAGGCAAACAAATGCTTGGCTACCGCGATGTTGTCGTAGATACTACGACCAGGTATACAATAGGACTGTTCCGGGTGTATTACCGAAGCAATCACTGAGCGCAGTATCGCTCCTAATGCTTTGCAGACGATTTTCTAGTCTACATTGCATAGGGTTACTGGCCTCCAGTTCCCCATCCTCTCCAAATCTCCCTTCTTTGGATTCAAGCGCACAACAGATCTCCTCCAACTAGAAGGAAAGTCTGAATGTGTCTCAACCACCGAATTGAAGACTTCCAAAAGGTCAGGAATTAATAAATCCCTGAAACGTATGAAGAATTCTGGAGTCAAGCCGTCATAACCAGGTGAAGTGTGTCGCCTTAGATCCTTTGTCGCAGCAATCATATCCTCCAATGTGACTACTGTATCCAGGAGCTCCTTACTGTCTTCAGAGAAAGTGGGAATATTCTCAAGAAATTCATGAGTGGTCGAGGATGTTGTCGACGTCGATTCCGAGTAGAGACTACTGTAGTAGTCTCGAATATATTCTGATAGCTGTTGTCCGTTGAGGACTTGTCCAGATTCATCAATTATCGATTCGACCTCACAAGAAGCAGTACGACGCGACGTCTAGTCGCCTGAAAGAAAATACTCGGTTGGAGAATCGCCTTCTCTCAGCCAGCGCGATTGGCCGCGCAGCACAAACTCCAAGCTGTGCTTGTAAGTCTGTGTCGCTAAGCGTTCCTTTATTCCATTGAAATAAAGAATCAACCCCGGCTGAGTTGGGAGAAGAGCTGCCACCCGAGAGACCTCGGCCGACAAGCTAGAAGCTTGATAGCCACTTCGATTGAAATTCGTCTCGATAAAAGACCGAATCTGGAGCTTTCCAACATCCCACCATTGACTAAGAAAAGGAAAGTGAGCTTTCCTCTCTTGTCAATCGTGCCAGAAATCAATGAACTCATTGATGAACTGCTCGGAATTCAACAAATAGTTGTTGAATATCCAGTATGCAGTTCGTCTTTCAACTAGAGTGCTGGTCGCTACTACAAGAAGATGATCACTAATCGAACACACTTCATGAGTGACACCAACGAAATGTTCTAGTATTCCAGTTGAGACGTAAAGCCTATCAATTCTGGAGCTTGCGAGACTTCCATGGATATTTCGCGAGACCCTCGTGTATGATCTAGTCGTAGGATGCATCCAACGATAGATATCCACGAGTCTGAAAACACCGACAAAATTCCTCAATCGAGTAGCATTGACAGAGTTGAACTCAACTCCAGATTGCCGATCCATTGAGGGATTCAGAGTGCAGTTGAAATTACCTCCGAGGACAGTTTCGCCGCTAAAATTCACCAGACAGGACTGAACACTATCAAGAACTTGTCTTGTAATGTCCTGGTCATGAGGAAGGTACACGTTAACTACCTTGATATGTTTGTCTTGAACGACAAAATCCAAGGATGAAGCGAAGCCTGGGAAGATATCTGTATAGACAGGAGACGATAGTGTAAATTTGTTGGATACAATGATTGCCACCCCTGAGCCTCGGCGAGGCGCAGGTGTGGCAAACATTGCATAGCCAGTATGTAGATAAGCATAGCGCTCAATTTGTGTATATGTGTCTTGTGTAAAGTTCGTCTCCTGTAGAAGCGCGATGTCTATATCGAACATTTTGACATGTTCGATAGTGCTGTGTAACCTTGTATGTGAACTTAAACCCACGGTGTTGATAGAAGCTATCTTGCACATTCAAAGAGATGCAAAGCTCAAACGATGATGGTACGACATCTACGGACGAGGAGAGTCGACCAAGCGATGCTCCTGCATCAACTCCTCCAACGTCCTATGAAGTCGTTCTAACCGCGCTACATGGTTGTACTTCCTCCTCTTCTTGGACTCCTGTTGTAGGATTCGAAGCTGAGGAAGTAACAACTCTGGCCTCTCCAGCTCCTTTACAAGATTGCTCCAGATTTTATCTGAGTTCTTCTTGTACTGGTGCTGGGCAAGAATTTTGGAGACCTTCTCCCTAGGAAGGTTTTCCATCCCCTTCGAGACCTCAAATTGGCTACCAGTCGAAATGGTGCTACCACACGACTCGTACCCACTGAAGCTCGAGAGACCAGTCTCATCCAAACAGGTCATTTCGCAGTCCGAAAGCTGTTCGATAGATGCTTCCGCCTCCCTCAAAACAACATTCGAACCGCGGGCACCACTATGGTCCTCCTCCGAGTGGGGCCGTTTTGGAGCGACTGGCTTTGCTGGCTATGGAGGAGGCAGCACCACACGGTCCACCTTCGTCTTCCTCCTCGTCCTCTTTTTTTAATAAATGGCTACTCGACTCCTCGTCGGAAGTAGCCGTGTTTTCACGTGCCGACGTGGCACCGTTTATAGCATTAATCGTTTTTGCCTCTGGCACAGCTTCAGGCACCCTAGTCACTGGCTGCTCCACAATAGCAGGTCGAGTGCCGGCCGAAGGCTCTTTCTCCAGATCCACTACTATAGTAGTGGCTTCTTTCGAGGGAACCCTCGGTTCAGCCTTCTTCCCGGTTCTCCTGGGGCAGTCAGCAATAAAATGCCCTACCAAATGGCAAGCATGGCATTTCGCTTCGGTGCCAACGTCTATCCAGTGCCTCGAGCCGGATAAGCTCAGGTAAAAGCCCTTTGGAAGCGTACACCCCTTATTCAAGGTGCTGGACGCCTCCCGGCTGGTACCGAAGACACCCCGCCCGAGACCCTCGTCCTCAATTTTTTAGGGAATAGCACGAACGTTGCCATGAACCTTCCAAATCGTCCCAAGAAATTTAGGAGGTCTTCATGGCAAGCTCGCATAGGGACCCGTGAAAACATGACTCTTGTGGGCTTTTCCCTGAGTGGGAACTGCACAAGGTATCTTCCATCCACCTCGATGCCCTCAAGCATAAGCTTGGTAGCACTCTCGAGGGTCGTGGTGTACACCTCAACCATTCCCCCAGCTATTATCCATATGGAAAATAGCTGCTCACGAGAGATGACCTGGAAGATCGCTTTCAGGTATGCGCTCTGAGGACATCTATTGATGTGCTCGACCTGCATACCGTAGCTCTCATCCTGCCACCTCCCGTCGAAAAAAGCCTGCAGACCCGCACCGGTCTTAGGCCGAGGCTTACCTGCGTCCAATGGGGCTGGACGAGGTGTGATGCCCTTTCCTAAAATTTGAATAGTGGAACTATTCTGGGAACTGCCACTTACCTGAGCATATGAGATCCCTGACACTAACGCCGGGGATCGTGGTGCTGCTGCTGGTCCTGCTGGTGCTGCTGGCTTCTTGTTCTGCCCAGTTGGCTTCGCTGAAGACAGTGGTGGCCTCATTATGACTGCACTGGGCTCTGGCGCAGAGGCGGAAGCCTTTGCGACTACTTCCGATAATTTCGGATGTTGTCCTATTGTTACAGGTGCTACTAGGATAACAGCCATTGTAGTAGCTGACGTTCCAGGTACTTCTGGGACAGCAACAGCTGCCTTGGCTGCAGTCCTCTCCACGGAGGTTGGTTGAACCTCCTGTTTTGTGGACTCTTGATTAGGGCCCTTAATGGCCTTTTCTTTGGGCCCTTGTTTTTTTTTAGAAGAAGAAGACTTGTTACTCTTCTTCTTCCTTCCATTTTGCTTGAGGGGATCATCAGTCCCCCCAGAATCGCTGCTGTTCTCACTCATTTTGAGTGAGGCAGAGCAGGTTTATTACTTTTAATTTTGTTTCAAAGTAATTAATGCTTTATAATAATTTAATTTTTATTAATTTTAATTTTTAACGTTTAGATTTATTATTTTACAAACGTCTTACTTTTTCACACAATTTCCGAACTAAACAAATTTTTTACGCTTGAAATATTGCTATAGCAACCACCGAAATTAAATTAAAATACACAAATGTCATCCAAATTTTCGTCTTTACATAATTTCTTTCGATCTTTTTACACTTTTTTGGATAAAAAAAATTCACAAAAAACGACACTTCCTCAGAAGTGGTATCGCCGATAACACTTCACTTAACTTTTTGGGGCTTTTTTGTCACTAATTCACTTTACATTTGTTGAATTCTGCGGAGCTCGATTTGACACATCTACTCTTAGTGATAATAATAATAATTTTTACTATCCTTGTTCTGACGCATTTTTTTCCTGGGGATGTGCGATTTTTGCAACAATTCATTTCTTTTTTTTTTTTAAATATTGTATTGAAGTTTCTTTCTTTAGCAAATTCCAGAAATAGTTCCATCATATTGATACATTTTTTTCCTCTTTCCTTACATTAAACGTCAATTTGATTTAAACAAAAATATTTATACATTATTATTGAGAGTCCCAACCAGTTTGAGCACTAATTTGTCCACATATACATATATATTAGATATATATATATATATATATATATATATATATATATATATATATATATATATATATATATATATATATAGATATAAATTCATACTAGCTCTCATTACCTAACATCAATGAATATAATTATTTAAAATCAACAAATTCTGCAAAGCAAAAACTTTTTTTCACAATTTTTTTCCTACAAACAAACCTAACAAACAAATAGTTTTCCTATCGCTGTGTTTTTCTTACTTTTTATAAAATTTAATTTCCAAATTTAATTAAACACAAATATCTACATACAAACAAAGTACTCCCTTGTAGCCGTTGTTGAGAGTGTTAACCATTTCTCCTTGAATTTTCATTCAAATCGAAACAAATTTAATCCCAATTTTTTTTTCTATATTATTAAGCCAAGCTCAGGGGATACCCTATGATGCAAAGCACAGCGTGGCAGGAAGGAGATAGGGAAAGGATTAAGGGGTCATCCCTTTAAGCAATCTGCTGCGTAGCAGATATATACCATATAGAGTACAATTACAATAATATACTAATACATTCCCTTTCATTTGTCAAACTTTTATTTTTCGTTGCTTCTCCTCCTTCTCAATTTTACACGTCTACAACAGACATGACTGACGAAAACAAATCTTTCGATGAGCTTTGCTTGTCACAAGTCCCAAAAATGGCAGAAATTAGACAAATTCTGGCCGATTATCACAGAGCGAATAAAAGTAAAAGGATTCCAGATTTTACTTCTGGAAAACTCCAACAGTTGGAAGAACTATGGGCGTCATTTGAAAAAATTGAAACTCTGATTCAGGATCATGATTAATTCGATGAAACTCATGATTATTTCAAACAGTCATGCTATGACAAGACAGACGACTGGTATAATCTTACCAAGGTAACTCTATCTGATAGGCTGAAGTCCATATCAATCCCCACAGAGCGCACAAATAACCCATTTTACATTCCACCACCCAAAACTTCTCAAAAAACAGCTGCAGCCGATAACCAGGACAGCACAGACAATAATCAACCTCATTCAATACGTTTCAGGCTGCAAGATCATAGACAAAAGTCTATATCACGAATTACACAATCGATCAATTTTGATTCATTATCTACTACAACCCAGACATATCTGACACAAAAAATCAATTAATTACACAAATACTGGGATGATATTGAGGCAACGCATAGGGAAATAATTTCATATACCGGCCCTAATGATTTGGAGCATGACTATTTCAAAAATGATGTTTACGCTGAGGTAGAAACATCATACACAGACACGATAATTGCCCTTGAAGAGCAATTGGACTCTCGAATCCAAAACGTATCGAATAATACACATGACTTCACAGAACATCATCATAATGTCTCCTTTAGAGACCAAACTACCGTCTTTCTATCAGAAGCTCCGTCGCAGGCCCAATCTTGTCGATATTGTCATCGAATTGGGCACATCATAGAAGAATGCAGGACAAGAGCTGCGAATAATAATCGTTCTAACAACAACCCAGGAAACCAAAATAATTTTCAGGAGATAAAAAAATTCCACTGGCAAACACGGCTAATAGACAGCCACAAAACTGGAACTGGCAGCAGCCAGTATTCCGAGAGAATCGAACTCCACTGAGATTTACAAATACGAATATCTCGGCTAGATCACCGTCTCCAAATTGGAAGGACAACAAAACTTCATCGGTATCCAGGCTGGGAAGCTGGATGCAGCGGGGGGTCAATTTCGGCAACTCCTCTTACATACAAACTACAGCACAAGTCCACAGGAATCCCGGGACAATATCGAGGGAAAAGTAGGCAGCAAGAAAATAATTCAAATCCCCGTTCAAATAAATAAAAATTCTTTAACTCTTTCCTTGCTGTTGACATCTGCTCTCCTCCAAAACTTACATTTTTAATTGATACTGGAGCAGATATCAGCCTAATTAAACTCCATCCATTGAAGCCAGATAGCATCTGCTACAGAGATGCTGTCTGCAATATAAATACTTTGTTTACAGAGTCCACTTCTACGGAAGGGCTCATCTTTGCTAAATTTAATTTTGAATCTTCGAATAATAATAACTCCATCCTAGAACACCCATTTCAAATTGTGGGAAATAACTCCATCCTCTCATACGATGGCCTACTTGGTCATGACTTTTTATCTCGATACAATGCTAGCATAAATTACAAAAATAAATATATTTCTTAAGAAATAAACGTTTCAAATGAGAAGAATATTAAACTAAGTACCCATAAGTTTATTTGAAAAGCGAAGATCTAGAAAAGAGGTCTCAAACAAAGAGTCTGTTATATACAGGGATAACAGTCTCCAATAAAGATATTAATACAAATCTATCTCCATCAATTGCTTAGAAAAGCAATGCAAATCGATTGCCAACCAATACTTCACATGAAATCAAGAATAAAGGTAAAAATCTATCTCCATCTACAGCCACACAAGAGGCTGAATTAAATAAAATTCTATCTCCATCCAAGGCTTCACAAGATATGAAGCAAAAACATAAAAGTATATCTCCATCATCATACACTTCACAATAGATGAAATCCAAAAATGAATCAAAGAAGTCAAGGAATTTCGCTAAATGTTTATCTCTTTCAAATTCTATCGAGTCGGAATCATCGAATAACTCCTTCCAAATTCCACAAAAGTTGGAATCATATCTCCTTCCTACTAATCATCCGAAAGAGTCGGATCACTTAAAAAAAGTCAAAATTCCGGCTCGATCAGAGTTCCTTATTGAAATTCCAACTCCTTTCAACATCATTCGGTCTGTTTTAAGAAGGAATTCAGGCCAGGTTTATTTCTTTGAAACTCGATCGTCGAACCAGTCAATGGTATGGCAAAAGGCCTAATCCTCAACACAAATGAGGAGGACGCCCGATCTGGGACCTTACGAGGTGAATCCAGTTTATCAAGACTAGGACGACTTTGTGGTCATCTCCACAGACTCTGACAGAGATCCAATTAAGGGCAGAATAATGAAACTGCAAAACCTTATCATATTGGATCACTGCAATTCGGAGGAATCTGAGAGTATTCGCAACATCTGTAGGGAATTCAACGATCTCTTCTATCTAGAAGTGGATTTCCTTTCACATATAGATGCGATTACCCACAAGTTCGAGACCCTCCAAGACAAACCGCCCATCTATACCAAGCCTTATAGACTTCCTGAAGCAAGCCGAGCTGAGATAAATAGGCAAATACAGGAATTGCTTGAGTCGAAAATCATCAGACCTTCACAGAGTCCCTGGAATTCTCCACTTCTCCTGGTTCTTAAAAAACCAGATAAGAATGGTAACAAAAAGTGGCGAGTAGTGGTAGACTTTCGTCGTATTAACGACATTACTATTGGCGATGCGTACCCAATGCCTAATATCACTGATATATTAGACCAGTTGGGGAAGTCGAAATATTTTACCACACTCGACTTAGCCAGTGGATTTCACCAGATAAAAATGGACTCGAAGGAGAGGGAGAAAACTGCCTTTAGCACACCCTATGGCCACTACGAATACAGTCGTATGCCACTTGGTTTAAAAGGAGCCCCTGCTACTTTTCAACGAGCCATGAACAATGTTCTATCTGGACTTCAAGGTATTTATTGGTTCGTATACATGGACGATATCGTAGTCCATGGATACAACCTTAAAGACCATAACTCAAGACTCACAGCAGTATTTAGTCGTCTTCTTGAAGTCAACCTAAAACTCCAACCCAACAAGTGCCATTTCTTAAGAAAGGGCACATTATAACTGGAAATGGAGTCAAACCAGTTCCAGTAAAGATAAAGTCAGTTCAGTCCTATCCCAGGCCAAAACAAGAGAAAGATATTAAGGCCGTCCTTAGTTTTGTCGGCTACTATCGCCGCTTTATACCAAACTTTTCAAAAATAGCTAAACCACTTACAAATATTTTAAAGAAAGTTATCCCTTTCAAGTTCGACGCAATTTGTGATGAAGCATTTTGCGAATTTCGCAATAATCTTATTTCACCACCAATTCTATCATATCCTGATTTTTACAAAGAATTTTTTGACACCTCCGATGCTAGCGATTACGCTATCGGAGCAGTTCTTTCTCAGGTTGATGATCAAGAAGATCATCCAATCGCCTATGTGAGTCGAGTTCTCAATGGTGCGGAGACTCGTTACTCAACTATAGAGAAAGAGCTCTTAGCTATCGTTTTCGCAGTTGAGCAATTCAGATCATACGTTTATGGCAGACAGTTTACAATTATAACTGCCACTAACCATTAGTATGGCTAATGAATCTGAAAGACCACTCCTCAAGGCTGATGAGATGGAGAATACGTCTTGAGGAATATGACTACAAAATAGTTCATAAATCAGGTAAGCTCAACACAAATGCAGACGCTCTCAGTAGAGTTATCCCAGAATATTCCAAACATTTTTCAGAACCTTTAACCTGCGTGAATGTTGTAACTAGGAATCAAGCTAGAGCTCAGCCGAATTTGAATACTCCCAACACGAGTGTCATTAATCAAAATCCAACTCCATGACAACTGAACAATTCCTCAGTCATAATAACTGAGACAAATTTCCCATTACTATTGACTAAAAATGCGAATCCTAAATTTTTCATGTTGCCCATGCAAGGTACTGAACTTAAAAGAGTGTTGGCTTCGAAACTAAAACTATCAGATAAATCTCCACTTTCAGAAACTGAACTGAACTTCTTCACGAAAAAAGACTCGTCAATAATTATATCAAAAATTAATTTACCTTGCCGATCTCAAAGAGATAGATCAGACCTCGAAAAGACTTTAACTGAGATCTGCTCATACACAGAAGCAAATCAGTTAAAACAAATAAATATCTCCTTCACTATATTAGATGCACAAAACCTTCTAATAATTAAAAACGCTTTTACCCAGATCTTCGCTAACAAACAAGTAAACATCAACCTCCGTCAAAATTCGATCAAATATTTATCCGATAAAGATGACATCGAACAAGTTTTGAAGGATTTTCATTCACTACCGACGGGAGGCCATCAAGGAGTTTCCCGTACTATTAAAAGACTTAAAGAGCAATTCTACTGGCCTGGCATGTCAGACGGCATCGTAAAGCATGTAAGGAAATATAAACTTTGTCAGGTAAACAAATTATCCAGAAATCTAAAAGTACCTAGGAAAATCTCGAGCATTAGCGCAAAACCTTTCGAAAGAGTGTACCTAGATATTGTAGGACCTCTCCCAATATCACATTCTGGAAATAAATATCTCCTCACATTTCAAGACGACCTTTCAAAATTTTCTGAGGCTATTCCCATAGTCGACACCGAGTCTAAGACATTAGCGGAGGCCTTCACGACAATAATAGTTTGTCGACATGGTATTCCAGAAAGTATCCTCACAGATCAGTGTTCTAACCTCATAAGTGGCATGTTCGCCGAGGTATCTAAATTGTTGAGAATAAAACGACTTAAAACTACTCCATATCACCCTCAAACGAATGGTGCATTGGAAAGAAGCCACAGATCCTTAGCAGAATATCTCCGATCTTATGTAGCAAAAGATGGATTCCTTATACCATGTTTGTATATAATACAACCCCTCACTCGAGTACTATTTATACTCCTCGCGAACTCCTTTACGGATTTCCAGCCGAAATCCCAAACAATTTAAAATCTTCTCCAACCGTTTGCTATAATTATGACAATTATGCAAACGAGTTAAAAGCGCGTCTACAGCATAGCTTCAAAATAACTAAGGACATAGCCATGGCAAACAAAGAAAAATCAAAATTGCAATACGACAAAAACTCCGTCCAAACATCTTTTATGGTAGGCGATAAAGTCGGACATAAGAGCAGAGTTCGAGAGAACAAATTCCCACCACTATGGTCAGGACCCTATGAGATAATGGAGATTAATTCCCCCGAAAATTCCACTATTCAAATCAAAAATAAAAACAATGACCTAAAACTTTTCCCAGACTAAAAACTTCATCATCTTTAAATATCATTCAGAGATATTAACATAGTGTCATCTTCCAGGTTTCCAAAATGATGCATATAGCATTCATTCTAATTTCCGTCCCCTTAATCTACGGCTCAGGAATAGAGGTGAAGCAGCTAAATGCTACTGGAGGCATTTACTTCGAAGAGATTGGCAGAGCCAACCTCTACACCAACGAATGGAAAATCGTCACCTATTACGACCTAGCGAATTTTAAATCTGTTCATCGCCCAATAAATTACAGCAACCTGCCGGAAACTGGACAAACACTCAGCCATGAGCCACACTTGTAACGGTACGTTGTTACAAATTAACCTTATATTAGCAAACATAGAATACAATTACAATTACTTGTAACTCAAAATAGCAAACAAAGAGCACTATTCAATACTATAGGCTCAATCTCTAAAGCTCTTTTCGGCACATTAGACCAAGATGATGCCAAGATTTATGACGAGCAAATCCGTAACCTCACCCTTAACCAAAACTCCCTCCTATCACTTATGAAAAGGCAAACTGCGATAGTCGAAGCAATCGCAAATGTTTTCAACAAAACTAAAGCTGCAATTGAAAAGGAATTCATGGTCATGCATAAAAAACTAATATCGGTGCAGATGGCCACATCATTAATGGAAAATAGGTCACTTGATAACAAAATATCAATTGAACTGGAATCACTCATTTCACTAGTCTCACTAACGGCATTCAGATAACAAAATACCCAGGCAGAATTAATAATGCATTCAAGGCATGGAAAATTTCATCCTACACTAATAACTCCTAGAAAAATAGAAGCATTGTTATCAAATATCAGGCAAGAAATACCAAATACAATGATGCTTCCCATAAATCCCAAAGAAAATACATTATCAGAAATTTATAAATTAAGAACAATCTCTGCGAATATTTTCAACAACAAAATAATTATAGAACTCAGAATCCCCATTCCTTTCAAGGAACCATATCAAATCTTTAAAACAATGCCGTTGCCTACTATCCTTAAAAAATCGCTCGTATATATTGAACCATCATAGGAATGTATACTAATCGACTACAATCTCGAACTAACAGTCCAAGACATTCACAATTGCGCAACGTTGGATCATACGCACTTTTACTGCCAGATCACATCCCCAATCTTAAATGCAAATACTAGGGTAAATCAATGCGAGATAAAATTAATAAAAAAGGAGCCGATTACATCCGATTGTAAAATTTTAACATTAGAACAAGATTGTTTTTAGACGCAATTATCGCAACAGAAGGCTTGGCTTTTCTCCTTAAAAGAATCCCTACACATAGATATAATTTGTGAAAATTCGATCAATTAAAAAAGCCTGCAAGGAACAGGAATAATGTATATTTAGCCCGGTTGCTATGTTCGCAGCAAGGAAGTCACTTGCACGGACATACCGTAAAAGTTTCCAATTTTAATTCTTATTTTATCCCAACAATAAACATTTCCAGTATAATATCGAATATGACGTCCTCCCCAATAGGATCGCATATAAAAATACATACTTTAAATATTACGAACAATATGGATCTAGATGAACTTCTAGAATCCATTCATTTCCAAAAACATCAAGAATTAATTCCTCTCAATCCCATAAATTGTCATCATATTCATCATTACGCACTGTCATATTTAACTGTGTCTTTGATCGTATCCATTCTCTGCATATATCTATACATGAGATATAAATCAAGGGTCCGCAGAGCTAAAAATATTCCGCCGGAACATAAATTAGAAGATGTGCCTAAACCCGTACCTAGAAAGTTAAATTTCAAGATAACCCCAGCACCTAAAAGAAAAACTACAGAAAACGTCTAACTTACGGACACTAACAAACTGACAACCGTAACCTTTTCCTTTCCTTACATTTTATCACTCTAATAACTCCCTCATGTTCTCAAAAAGAACACAATTTTCAATAACTTCGATGAAGAAATGAAAAATGTTACAATTTCTAAAAAAACTGTAAAAGATAGAGAAAAAAATAAAGGTGAACATAAATAACAAAAAAAAAAACTTTCCATCGCTACATGATTTTCAATTATATAAAAATAATTTATATGAGTATACTGTAATACGGGAACAATTAGATGTAGGTAAATATAATTAAAAATATAATAAAAAAAAACAAAAAACATAAACTTCCAAGTAATATATTTTATATGATAGCACCACGCTTTCTAAAAATAAATAGATAAGTAGCAGTTATTAATATTATAAGAAAATATATTATGCAAATTAATTTCTATTATTACCTATAATTACTAAAACTAAATTTTTTTTTCTCACCATCTCCTTTTTAATAAAAAATAAATAACTAAATAAATAAATGATAAATAATTTTTAGTCATAACAAAATTATATATATATAATTCCCTTTATAAACTATAATAACGTAAGGCAATCCTAAGTTTAACAGCTCTATAGCTACAAATTTTTCTTCTAGGATATGAATATATAGATATACATTGTAATATATATATTATAAGATAATCTTTGAACAACACCTTCGATAATATAACGAAAGTTTTCTTGTCAGAAAATAAAACTTTCTTTTCCCCAGGGAGAGAGATGTTGTGACTCACGTGCCCAATGCCCCGAATCACAACCATAAGGTGAATACATCAACATATTACCCTATGCAATATATTGATGTATCGCAGAAATGACCCTGAAAATTGAAATTAATTTCATTTAAAATTTTAATATAAATTCAAAATGCATTTAGAAATGCATTCCCACATTATAACAAAATGCAATTTAGCATAAATTGCATTTTGTTATCAGACACACATTCCACTCACACGATATGCACACTTACCTACATACAGTGTCTTGTTACTTTTTGTCCGTATGTACAGTGTACATACGTGCATTACTTACTTCCTTCAATCTAATTGTATGTACATACATACATACAATTATCACAATTATTCGCGCCCTTTTAAAATTAATATTTCAAGACGGGCGCACAAGTGCATATCAGATTACAGTCTTGCATTGATGCGTATAGCTTGTATCAAAACTTTTTTACATTTTCTCACGTACGCTTTTTCAACGTCGTGAGAAAGCAATACAAAGAAAAAAGAGCTTTTGAAGCGATCGTGGGTACCTGGGTGTAATTTGCCCAAAAATTCGATTAAACAAGGAATTTTATATTTGTTCTTTTTTTATACATAAACCCTTACGCGCGCATTATGCATTATTGGAGACGACAATGGGTGCTTGGGCGGACCACTAATAGTTTTTATGAGTGCAGCAATGAGAGGTGAAAATGCTACTCTATCTGCAGCGCCGAAAACTATGAATGGTAGCCACTGGTCATCATAGTTTTCAAAAGGTATTTATTTATTAATATATAATAACTGAACTCGATAAATTTCATTATATTCCTGCCAACGTACAAATATTCTAAGAAAGTACTTTACTAGTACTCAGTACTTTTTAGACTTAGTACTTAGTTACAAATACATTTTATACATGCGATACTTGTACTTATGCTGAAGTACTCAGGCCTTCGGTACTTGTACTTAAGTACTTCTTCTTTGGTACTTGCCCAGCTCTGCCAAGGTTCAACACTAGAGCTACTCCAACATTAACTTAAAAATATACAACGCACTAAGAACTATGAAGCTTTCAATGGAAGTCATTACAACTTCAATTTAATTTAATGAATGACTCACACAAAAACAAAACAAAAAAATTCCATACCTGTAATGTAGAATGAATCATAATATTTCCGAAGAATTTTCCTAATTCAGTAAAAAAATAAAATTGACAACAGAGTGCACCACTGACTTCTACAATGACCGAGAAAATACTGAAATAATAAAATCCTAAGATGTCTGTGGTTTGCAAGGGAGGGGATTCTGAAATTATATTTCTTCCGAAAGTGAATGCATTTGGTCGAAGGTACGTGCGGTCCGAGGTACAACACCTTCCCCTACACGAGACAACGAGAGCAAAATTAGCGGTAAATACCGATCGGATCAAGACCAGCTATGACTTACGTGCTAATTCAGCCGAATTTAAAGAAGGTGACCTCATTTAGATGTACAACCCGAAACGACGAAAGGGACGTTCTCCAAAATTACAACAACACTGGGAAAGCCCATATTCTGTAGTGACTAGAATTAATGACGTAGTATTCAGGATTCAGCGTGGTACAAGAGGTTTGTGTCAATATTACGAGCATCAAGACCGTGATCCACCTGTTGTTCGGAACGAACAATTTTAAGAAGAGGCAGTGTTACGTGCCACAAAGTGATATAAGCGACATCTATTGGAAATGTAAACAACTTTAGGTTGGTGACATTCTAGTAAATTTGGGTTTGGAGGACGGAATATTTAGGAAGTTTCTAGGATAATTTGTTGAGTATAAATACGGTGCTTGTCACATCCAGGAGGCGAATCTTATTTCACTGTCTGAAAGTGAACAAAGTAAACTATTGGGATTGCGATAATTAGAAGTACAGTACTAGCGATAACTATAAAGAGTTGATTTTATAATTATTTGTTAATATTAGAAAAGTAAACAGTGAAGTTAAAAAAAGAAGAACTTGTTAATGATATCTGAAATATAACAAACTAAAGCCACCCTCACAGCAGTATATTACTGTTTTTTTGGTTGCCTTTCACAAAAGAAGATAACCCCACGTGTTATTTTTCATTAAGCTTAAACAGTAGAAGCAAAACACATTTGTTGTTACTAAGACTAAATTACTTTTACTTTCAATTAGATTCAGAACATTAACTAGACATTGTGTATATAACAGATTAAAATAAAACCTTTTACTACCTCGAAATCTATATAACGGGTATACGAAAATTTTTGTCAAAATTATCATTTGAGATCTTTGTAGATAGTTTTTCTTTAAAATATTGAAAAAAAAACCTAACATATTAATGCCATCAGTACTTTTAAACAACGAGTTTCACAAGTTACAAGTTTTAGTTACCGAAAATATTAAATTGCAGATGCAATTATTATTTATCATGAATAAAAGAGCACCATCTATTTCACTGAGACAAAAAGCGGTAGGCGAGATCAATTTTGTTGATTTCTCTTGTGATTTCAGTACCTAAATAATTCGCAGAAACCTTGAGTCTCGCAAAGCAATGTGTAATAGACAATAATGATGATTTGATGCGATGTGCAAAGAAAGACTAAGTGTGGTTGCTCGAGATTGTGATCTGAATCTGAAACACTAAATTTACCCTTCTGCCAGACAAGGAATCTTCTAACGAATCCCAAAGAGTGCAGCAAAAATCAGATACATAGATACAATTTCTTGACGTTTGAGTTTTATAAAAAAAAAAAAAAAAAAAAAAAGGTGATGGATTTGCTATTTTGAAGTCAGTCGTTCCTTAGGAATAGTTATAAATGACATTTCCCGGGAATTGTAAATGGTTTGGGTACTTCTACTTCACGAATTCGTTTAATACCTTCAGCCCTAATTTTAACGGACAGTTCCTCTGGGATATACGTGGAGTCGAATCGTACTTTCGAAAGGACGAAAGGACGAAATATCTTACCACACCATCATGCCAAGTGGGGAAATGATTTATGGAAGCTGGTAATTTTCTGGTCGCCTTTCACGAGAAAAGCATATTGAGCACTTCATGAAATACGTGGAAAGAATTTCCTTCAAGAGGAACTGAAAATAAAAAGTATATTGAGGTTGTAGTATACATAGTAACTCGGTTGTAATAAAATAGCAAAGTTAAGGTGTATGAATGTATGAGTAAAGATTAAGTAAATTTACATTTCTTAATAAGGAATTTTGATAAGGTAAAATTGTTTGAAGTAAAACCAATCTATTCAAGGAGAAGTGTGGAAGATTATATAATTTTTGAGCTGAAACAGTCCCTTTTTGATATTTTACTATCACATAAATATTATGCTTATTTCTCTCTGGCATCTGAAAATTCATATTTTGTGCTTTTTTCAGTTACTCTAATAGATGTCTTGCCAGTATCTCCAGATAAAAACTTGGCTGTACTTATCGTGATGAAATGACTGATAGAAATCCATTGAGTTGTTAAACTATGAACGTTAAATTTCATATAGTTTTATGTACCCACCTACAATTGTAGACCTAATTAAAATACATGTTGCACGATATTGATGATTTTTACTTTGGAGAAAATTTTCGAAATGCTGACAAATAACCCTGCTTAACAGCATGTCTGTTGCATATGACATTGTTTTTGTTTTTAAATACATATTCGGCAGTGATATTAAAAATGAAAACGTGTTTTTTGTATAGCTCCAGTTTTTGAAATATTAGAGGAGGTATTTTCCACATAAAATGCAATATTTTTTTTTAATATAACATTATTACAGAGAAAATATATACTCAATATGAAAAAAAACAAACTAATTCTTGTAAAATCGCCGAGTATGAGTACTCCCTTGAGGACTCATGCGTTGGTGTGAGTCTATGTAAATTAAATATGGACTCTTTATTGCTTTTCTTAATACCCTATGCATGCAGGTTAATAAGTGATTGCTACACTGTGACCAGTTAATTATATTGTAAGTAATTATTGGTAGTATAAATGCATTACAGACTAAGATTTTCGTCTGACGATTAAGAAAATATCTTCTCCTCATGATTCCTATAAGTGGTGCAACTGTTTTCCTCACATATGTTGTATGTTGTTTCCAAGTCAGTTTATCGTCCATTATCATTCCCAGATATTTTATTGAGCCGACTCCTTTAATGGGTTCTTGTTCCACTTGCAGTCCAATGTCCAGTTTTGGTTGCCTCTCTGTTGGAAAACCATGAAGTTAGTTTTCGATGTATTTATTGTAAGTTTATTTCCATTTCGCCATCTTGTGTACCGTGTTATGTCCTCTTTTATTACCCTCTCTAAGTCATGGCCGTCCTTCCCACTGCACAGGAGCAGGGTATCATCAGCATATATGTAGTATTCCGCGGCAATCCAGCCTCCATTCATTATATTTTGGATGTACAGAGAGTAAAGGAGCGGACCTAGAATTGATCGCTGCAGGCCTCCAGTACTCATCGGTTCATTCTCACTATAGCTGTTTCCCACTTTCGTACAACACTGCCTTCCTTGCAGATAATTACTTAGTAACTGGTTTGCTTTTCCTCTAATTCCAAATTCGGCTAATATTTCTATTAATACAGTATGATCCACAGTATCAAATGCCTTCTTCAAGTCGACAAATACTCCAATAACATAATTACCTGCATCGAGTTCTTTATTAATGAACTCCATTACATCAGACATAATAGTTGTCATGTTGCTTTGTTTTTGGAATCCATATTGCTTTTTATCAAACCCACCATTACCTTGAATAAATGCTGTAAGCTGATTATGAAGAAGTCTCTCATATATTTTACTGAACACATTGAGGAGCGCTATGGGCCGGTAGTTGTTTGGCTCTCTTCTATCTCCTTCTTTGAAGACTGGTACTATGCATGTAGATTTCAAACAGGCTGGAAACTCCGCCTTTTCGATACAATCATTTATTATTCTCGTTAATGGTTCAGTAATTATATCTTTGATATTCTTTACGTCTTTTACTCTTATTCCGTTTAATCCTGGTGCTGTGTCCTCTCTCAACTGAGATAAGTCTGATAAATACACAGTGTGACCTTGTTACATTTTTAGTTGGTTCACAAGAAAACCAACACTTGTCCTCCAATTTTTTTACTAGTGAGGGATCCACATTCAGAAAGTGTTTGTTCATATAGTTGGCAATTTGTTCTTTAAAGTTGTTATCCTCAATTTTTAATTCTCCTATACTGCCTTTTCTGTCATCCGAATTACTATTTCTTTATGTTTCGTTGATTGTGTAATAATAATATTAAGCTCCCAGAATAAAAAAAATTCCGTTTCCATATATTAGGTACCTACCTACCAATAAGGACATTTTCCAAAGGTACGTACAACCGCAGTAAATGTATAACCTTTCAATAGAAAACTTCGAATTTTGTAGAGACCCACACTACGTCAGATCTATTGAAACATGGTTTGGACGCGCATTTGCGAGAACTCATGTATATTGTTGCGTGGATTTTGTTTGTTATACAATACACACTATTTCAGATACAGTTCACAAGTTCTTTTACTTCACGTCACTGTTTAAATTTTCACAAACAATTACCAATCAGTTTAACTTAATTATCACTTATAGTAATGAACTTAATATTATCGCAATCCAGTCAGAATAATAGACTTGTTCTTTTTACATGATCCTGATCAGAGAAAATTACCGGCGGACGCGGATATATTAAATAGTTACAATTGTTCGCGGCTCCTACTTCTTAGGAGAACGGAGCTTACAAGGATCAAATGATCACCAAGCTCTTCTCGGGCCGCTGATCCTTGCGGCATCACCTTAACAAAATGGGCTTGGCTGCGACTTCACACTACCATTTCTGCAGGATTAATCTCGTTCAGAGGTTGTTATACTTGCTGATAATGTTACATGGGAGAAATGTTGAAGAGGTGTTCTTTTGGAAGACCCGTTCAGTCTTCCAATCCTACTAAGTTTACAGAAATTACGTGAGAAGTCTTTATTTAGCAATGACTGGAAGTTACATATAATTCAACTTTGTTGTTTTTTTTTTCTCAAGAAAAGTTTGTGTAGCTATAATTGTTGACGCTTTGGCACGAAAGTGGTGTTTTACGTAGGGAAGGGATCAATTATTAAAAATAAAATAAACTAAATCTAAATTTAAGAATAGTTTTCTTAGTTTCTTAATAATACATATATTTGAGTCATTATTTACACTAGAAAAATAAATCTTTTATAATATAAATGTAATTATATATGAATATTGTTCAGGATTTAACCAACAGTTGTAACGACAATATGTTTTTTTAGAATTGCTAGTTTATCTGCAGTTCAGAAAAAACGGATGATTCGAAGCCTAATGTTCCGTATAATGGTGCTAGTGATGCTGAAATTCTACGGTGCGTCGACCACCTCCCGAACAACTTTCTGAAGTGAGATCGCATATTTTACTAAAATTTGGTTAGCTTATTGCTTAATATCAGCTATTCACATGAAAACGATCAAAGATGGCTTGTTTTAAACCCGATCATTTCCGATTTGGATGAAACTTTCAGAGTTTGTATGGAATACCAAAATAGCTCACCCATATTTTTTGTTTACCCTTTCCAAGGCCCCCCCCCCTACCTGCTAAGGGGTTAAAAAAATCGTGATGATATGATGAAACGGAGCCACCGAGTTTTCTGATTCAAATGCCAAAGGAAGCTTAATGCTTTATACTTTTCATAAATAAATAAAGCAGCACCCAATGAAAACAGTTTTTGTAAATAAAAGCAAATTTTTTCAAAAAAAAAAAGAAAAAAATAATACCTATACTTTACTATTGAGAATTTCTAGCACTTTCTTTTTGTATTTTTATTTGAATGCTAGAGCCTTATCTATCTATGTAAGTCAACGTAACCCAAAGTAACCTGTATGGGAGCCCTGCACTGAGGGCGAATGTACCTTTTTTTCTACTTGAGACTTCTAACACCTCACTTTTATACCCTAGATGAAATCTAAAGGGAAACTAAGTTTTTCATTCCGTTTGTAACACCTACAATTAATGCTAGTAGAGAAAAATGGGTTGGACACCCACGCATAATATTACAAGTTATTTTGAGTTTCGCATGTCCGTCTTTTCGTCCATCTGTCTGTCCATCCGTCCTCAGGATAACTTAAGAATGCGTGGACTTAGAGAGCTGAAGCTCTACATATGCACTTAAAAAAAAAACAAAATTCAGTTCGAAAATGGGCGAAATCAGGTAACTCCTTCGTAGGGTTGTCATACAATTTCGTTTTTTACTACATATTTGGGTACTGCCTGTGTACGCGTCAACGTAGAGCATAAAATGCAATATTTTTTTTAATATAACATTATTACAGAGAAAATATATACTCAATATACCAGTACTCATCGGTTCATTCTCACTATAGCTGTTTCCCACTTTCGTACAACACTGCCTTCCTTGCAGATAATTACTTAGTAACTGGTTTGCTTTTCCTCTAATTCCCAATTCGGCTAATATTTCTATTAATACAGTATGATCCACAGTATCAAATGCCTTCTTCAAGTCGACAAATACTCCAATAACATAATTACCTGCATCGAGTTCTTTATTAATGAACTCCATTACATCAGACATAATAGTTGTCATGTTGCTTTGTTTTTGGAATCCATATTGCTTTTTATCAAACCCACCATTACCTTGAATAAATGCTGTAAGCTGATTATGAAGAAGTCTCTCATATATTTTACTGAACACATTGAGGAGCGCTATGGGCCGGTAGTTGTTTGGCTCTCTTCTATCTCCTTCTTTGAAGACTGGTACTATGCATGTAGATTTCAAACAGGCTGGAAACTCCGCCTTTTCGATACAATCATTTATTATTCTCGTTAATGGTTCAGTAATTATATCTTTGATATTCTTTACGTCTTTTACTCTTATTCCGTTTAATCCTGGTGCTGTGTCCTCTCTCAACTGAGATAAGTCTGATAAATACACAGTGTGACCTTGTTACATTTTTAGTTGGTTCACAAGTAAACCAACACTTGTCCTCCAATTTTTTTACTAGTGAGGGATCCACATTCAGAAAGTGTTTGTTCATATAGTTGGCAATTTGTTCTTTAAAGTTGTTATCCTCAATTTTTAATTCTCCTATACTGCCTTTTCTGTCATCCGAATTACTATTTCTTTATGTTTCGTTGATTGTGTAATAATAATATTAAGCTCCCAGAATAAAAAAAATTCCGTTTCCATATATTAGGTACCTACCTACCAATAAGGACATTTTCCAAAGGTACGTACAACCGCAGTAAATGTATAAACTTTCAATAGAAAACTTCGAATTTTGTAGAGACCCACACTACGTCAGATCTATTGAAACATGGTTTGGACGCGCATTTGCGAGAACTCATGTATATTGTTGCGTGGATTTTGTTTGTTATACAATACACACTATTTCAGATACAGTTCACAAGTTCTTTTACTTCACTTCACTGTTTAAATTTTCACAAACAATTACCAATCAGTTTAACTTAATTATCACTTATAGTAATGAACTTAATATTATCGCAATCCAGTCAGAATAATAGACTTGTTCTTTTTACATGATCCTGATCAGAGAAAATTACCGGCGGACGCGGATATATTAAATAGTTACAATTGTTCGCGGCTCCTACTTCTTAGGAGAACGGAGCTTACAAGGATCAAATGATCACCAAGCTCTTCTCGGGCCGCTGATCCTTGCGGCATCACCTTAACAAAATGGGCTTGGCTGTGACTTCACACTACCATTTCTGCAGGATTAATCTCGTTCAGAGGTTGTTATACTTGCTGATAATGTTACATGGGAGAAATGTTGAAGAGGTGTTCTTTTGGAAGACCCGTTCAGTCTTCCAATCCTACTAAGTTTACAGAAATTACGTGAGAAGTCTTTATTTAGCAATGACTGGAAGTTACATATAATTCAACTTTGTTGTTTTTTTTTTCTCAAGAAAAGTTTGTGTAGCTATAATTGTTGACGCTTTGGCACGAAAGTGGTGTTTTACGTAAGGAAGGGATTATTATTATTATTCAATTATTAAAAATAAAATAAACTAAATCTAAATTTAAGAATAGTTTTCTTAGTTTCTTAATAATACATATATTTGAGTCATTATTTACACTAGAAAAATAAATCTTTTATAATATAAATGTAATTATATATGAATATTGTTCAGGATTTAACCAACAGTTGTAACGACAATATGTTTTTTTAGAATTGCTAGTTTATCTGCAGTTCAGAAAAAACGGATGATTCGAAGCCTAATGTTCCGTATAATGGTGCTAGTGATGCTGAAATTCTACGGTGCGTCGACCACCTCCCGAACAACTTTCTGAAGTGAGATCGCATATTTGACTAAAATTTGGTTAGCTTATTGCTTAATATCAGCTATTCACATGAAAACGATCAAAGATGGCTTGTTTTAAACCCGATCATTTCCGATTTGGATGAAACTTTCAGAGTTTGTATGGAATACCAAAATAGCTCACCCATATTTTTTGTTTACCCTTACCAAGGCCCCCCCCCCCTACCTGCTAAGGGGTTAAAAAAATCGTGATGATATGATGAAACGGAGCCACCGATTTTTCTGATTCAAATGCCAAAGGAAGCTTAATGCTTTATACTTTTCATAAATAAATAAAGCAGCACCCAATGAAAACAGTTTTTGTAAATAAAAGCAAATTTTTTCAAAAAAAAAAAGAAAAAAATAATACCTATACTTTACTATTGAGAATTTCTAGCACTTTCTTTTTGTATTTTTATTTGAATGCTAGAGCCTTATCTATCTATGTAAGTCAACGTAACCCAAAGTAACCTGTATGGGAGCCCTGCACTGAGGGCGAATGTACCTTTTTTTCTACTTGAGACTTCTAGCACCTCACTTTTATACCCTAGATGAAATCTAAAGGGTAAACTAAGTTTTTCATTCCGTTTGTAATACCTACAATTAATGCTAGTAGAGAAAAATGGGTTGGACACCCACGCATAATATTACAAGTTATTTTGAGTTTCGCATGTCCGTCTTTTCGTCCATCTGTCTGTCCATCCGTCCTCAGGATAACTTAAGAATGCGTGGACTTAGAGAGCTGAAGCTCTACATATGCACTTAAAAAAAAAACAAAATTCAGTTCGAAAATGGGCGAAATCAGGTAACTCCTTCGTAGGGTTGTCATACAATTTCGTTTTTTACTACATATTTGGGTACTGCCTGTGTACGCGTCAACGTAGAGCATAAAATGCAATATTTTTTTTTAATATAACATTATTACAGAGAAAATATATACTCAATATGAAAAAAAACAAACTAATTCTTGTAAAATCGCCGAGTATGAGTACTCCCTTGAGGACTCATGCGTTGGTGTGAGTCTATGTAAATTAAATATGGACTCTTTATTGCTTTTCTTAATACCCTATGCATGCAGGTTAATAAGTGATTGCTACACTGTGACCAGTTAATTATATTGTAAGTAATTATTGGTAGTATAAATGCATTACAGACTAAGATTTTCGTCTGACGATTAAGAAAATATCTTCTCCTCATGATTCCTATAAGTGGTGCAACTGTTTTCCTCACATATGTTGTATGTTGTTTCCAAGTCAGTTTATCGTCCATTATCATTCCCAGATATTTTATTGAGCCGACTCCTTTAATGGGTTCTTGTTCCACTTGCAGTCCAATGTCCAGTTTTGGTTGCCTCTCTGTTGGAAAACCATGAAGTTAGTTTTCGATGTATTTATTGTAAGTTTATTTCCATTTCGCCATCTTGTGTACCGTGTCATGTCCTCTTTTATTACCCTCTCTAAGTCATGGCCGTCCTTCCCACTGCACAGGAGCAGGGTATCATCAGCATATATGTAGTATTCCGCGGCAATCCAGCCTCCATTCATTATATTTTGGATGTACAGAGAGTAAAGGAGCGAACCTAGAATTGATCGCTGCAGGCCTCCAGTACTCATCGGTTCATTCTCACTATAGCTGTTTCCCACTTTCGTACAACACTGCCTTCCTTGCAGATAATTACTTAGTAACTGGTTTGCTTTTCCTCTAATTCCCAATTCGGCTAATATTTCTATTAATACAGTATGATCCACAGTATCAAATGCCTTCTTCAAGTCGACAAATACTCCAATAACATAATTACCTGCATCGAGTTCTTTATTAATGAACTCCATTACATCAGACATAATAGTTGTCATGTTGCTTTGTTTTTGGAATCCATATTGCTTTTTATCAAACCCACCATTACCTTGAATAAATGCTGTAAGCTGATTATGAAGAAGTCTTTCATATATTTTACTGAACACATTGAGGAGCGCTATGGGCCGGTAGTTGTTTGGCTCTCTTCTATCTCCTTCTTTGAAGACTGGTACTATGCATGTAGATTTCAAACAGGCTGGAAACTCCGCCTTTTCGATACAATCATTTATTATTCTCGTTAATGGTTCAGTAATTATATCTTTGATATTCTTTACGTCTTTTACTCTTATTCCGTTTAATCCTGGTGCTGTGTCCTCTCTCAACTGAGATAAGTCTGATAAATACACAGTGTGACCTTGTTACATTTTTAGTTGGTTCACAAGAAAACCAACACTTGTCCTCCAATTTTTTTACTAGTGAGGGATCCACATTCAGAAAGTGTTTGTTCATATAGTTGGCAATTTGTTCTTTAAAGTTGTTATCCTCAATTTTTAATTCTCCTATACTGCCTTTTCTGTCATCCGAATTACTATTTCTTTATGTTTCTTTGATTGTGTAATAATAATATTAAGCTCCCAGAATAAAAAAAATTCCGTTTCCATATATTAGGTACCTACCTACCAATAAGGACATTTTCCAAAGGTACGTACAACCGCAGTAAATGTATAAACTTTCAATAGAAAACTTCGAATTTTGTAGAGACCCACACTACGTCAGATCTATTGAAACATGGTTTGGACGCGCATTTGCGAGAACTCATGTATATTGTTGCGTGGATTTTGTTTGTTATACAATACACACTATTTCAGATACAGTTCACAAGTTCTTTTACTTCACTTCACTGTTTAAATTTTCACAACCAATTACCAATCAGTTTAACTTAATTATCACTTATAGTAATGAACTTAATATTATCGCAATCCAGTCAGAATAATAGACTTGTTCTTTTTACATGATCCTGATCAGAGAAAATTACCGGCGGACGCGGATATATTAAATAGTTACAATTGTTCGCGGCTCCTACTTTTTAGGAGAACGGAGCTTACAAGGATCAAATGATCACCAAGCTCTTCTCGGGCCGCTGATCCTTGCGGCATCACCTTAACAAAATGGGCTTGGCTGTGACTTCACACTACCATTTCTGCAGGATTAATCTCGTTCAGAGGTTGTTATACTTGCTGATAATGTTACATGGGAGAAATGTTGAAGAGGTGTTCTTTTGGAAGACCCGTTCAGTCTTCCAATCCTACTAAGTTTACAGAAATTACGTGAGAAGTCTTTATTTAGCAATGACTGGAAGTTACATATAATTCAACTTTGTTGTTTTTTTTTTTTCTCAAGAAAAGTTTGTGTAGCTATAATTGTTGACGCTTTGGCACGAAAGTGGTGTTTTACGTAGGGAAGGGATTATTATTATTATTCAATTATTAAAAATAAAATAACTAAATCTAAATTTAAGAATAGTTTTCTTAGTTTCTTAATAATACATATATTTGAGTCATTATTTACACTAGAAAAATAAATCTTTTATAATATAAATGTAATTATATATGAATATTGTTCAGGATTTAACCAACAGTTGTAACGACAATATGTTTTTTTAGAATTGCTAGTTTATCTGCAGTTCAGAAAAAACGGATGATTCGAAGCCTAATGTTCCGTATAATGGTGCTAGTGATGCTGAAATTCTACGGTGCGTCGACCACCTCCCGAACAACTTTCTGAAGTGAGATCGCATATTTGACTAAAATTTGGTTAGCTTATTGCTTAATATCAGCTATTCACATGAAAACGATCAAAGATGGCTTGTTTTAAACCCGATCATTTCCGATTTGGATGAAACTTTCAGAGTTTGTATGGAATACCAAAATAGCTCACCCATATTTTTTGTTTACCCTTACCAAGGCCCCCCCCCCTACCTGCTAAGGGGTTAAAAAAATCGTGATGATATGATGAAACGGAGCCACCGATTTTTCTGATTCAAATGCCAAAGGAAGCTTAATGCTTTATACTTTTCATAAATAAATAAAGCAGCACCCAATGAAAACAGTTTTTGTAAATAAAAGCAAATTTTTTCAAAAAAAAAAGAAAAAAATAATACCTATACTTTACTATTGAGAATTTCTAGCACTTTCTTTTTGTATTTTTATTTGAATGCTAGAGCCTTATCTATCTATGTAAGTCAACGTAACCCAAAGTAACCTGTATGGGAGCCCTGCACTGAGGGCGAATGTACCGTTTTTTCTACTTGAGACTTCTAGCACCTCACTTTTATACCCTAGATGAAATCTAAAGGGTAAACTAAGTTTTTCATTCCGTTTGTAACACCTACAATTAATGCTAGTAGAGAAAAATGGGTTGGACACCCACGCATAATATTACAAGTTATTTTGAGTTTCGCATGTCCGTCTTTTCGTCCATCTGTCTGTCCATCCGTCCTCAGGATAACTTAAGAATGCGTGGACTTAGAGAGCTGAAGCTCTACATATGCACTTAAAAAAAAAACAAAATTCAGTTCGAAAATGGGCGAAATCAGGTAACTCCTTCGTAGGGTTGTCATACAATTTCGTTTTTTACTACATATTTGGGTACTGCCTGTGTACGCGTCAACGTAGAGCGTTAATATTTTGTACATAGTGTTTTCTTAAAAATAGTAAATAAAATTTCAAAAGTGGACTAAATCTGCAAAAATCTTCTTGACGTTGCCATATAAAAATTCAGGATTTTCACGTATTCTGTGAAAACGAACAGTCCTATACGGTTTTAATGTACTGCTGTGTGTGTGTGTACTGCTCTGCAATTGCGGAGCATGGGCCAGTGAAAGTTTACACCACCACGAACATGCTCTTCCTCCACCAAACTGTATATGGAATCTTTATCCTAGAAAGGTTCTGGACTTTATTAACACTTTTACTGGCATACCATCTTTTATCGAACAGTTCATCCTGCAAATAACGAAGGCACTTTTGAGTCATTTTAATACTGCCTTCTGATAAGTAAATTTTGCTTCTAATGTCGCAGCTTCACTAAGCGCTTTAGTTGTATTTCTGCTTTATGTTGTTTATCCCCAATTTCAATATCAACAACGTCTTTATCCATATTAATATCAACAATATTATTAATATTAACAAATTGTTCTCGGTGTTTCATATTATTTTTATATGTTATTGACGTGTTATATGTAACTCTATTGCTCACCTTTTGAGCTTGGTTTGCACTGATAATCCAATTGGGCACTCTTTTCACAAAATTTACACAACACAACTAAAACTTTTTCTCTATTTCTTTATTAAAAAAAAAACAAAACACAACTTAACTTTCTATTCTATTTTTTGTTGTTTAAGGAAACACGATTCTTTTTTCTATTCTACTTTTTTTTTAACAAATTTTTATCTTTTATTCTATTTTTTTTTAAACACCGACCGACAATCAGGAGAAAAAAACTTTCTTATCTCGTTTCAACAAAACCCAAAAACCGACTCAACTCTTCATCGTGATCAAGAGTTGTCGTTAATAAATCAAGCGTTTTTGATTACGAATTTGTGTTCCTATTTTAATAACACTTTATTCGATTTTTAGCACTAACAAAAATTTACGTCCACTCCTCGCAAGATTCTAGTCAAAAGAGGTAGGAACAATTGACTAAATCATGATTGTTATTTTTACATAGGAGACATTTCGACTCAGATCATGCAGTAATCAATGTGACTTTAAATTTGGAGTTAGATTTGTTATGTACCTGGCTGATACCTTGTTTTTGACTTAATCGCACCTTCTGTATTCTCCAAGGCCTGACACCTCTTTCTCAGGAAACTCTCCATTTCTTCCCAGGTGGGGATTACATCCAAGGGGGCTTCATCCTATCATTGCAGCATCCATCCTTTGACAAAGTAAGTGAACTAAAAAGCAATCGGATATCTGTTCCTTGGAACCTAAGGACAATAAAGCTCTCAAATGTGCATTAATACTATCGCTTATTCGTCTCAACTATTCCGCTGTGCCTTTAGTAGCAAATTCTAGCTTGAAAAGTTCACTAATATGCGTCTGAAACATAGACGTTTGTTCTCAAACCGAGCGCGCAAAAGTCTTAAAGCAACCTAGTTTTCCGCGGTAATTTCAATCGATTGTAACATCTGCCTGGCTGAGCCCGTTAACGACGCCTTCAGGTGCTGCAATTTTTTGACGGGTGTTAAATGTTCACATTTGTCCACTAGAGTTTGAAACATGTTGTAAAAATCAGGCCAATCAAATAATTTCTCCGAAAACTTGGGTAATTCGATTTTAGGTAACGGCTGCCTACTACGATATAATGCAAAAGACTGTGATAAATCAACAGAAGCACGCGGCTGTGGCGTCTTCTTTGCTTTAACATCAATTAATAGAGATTTTATGTAACAATAGGTTTCAGTGAATGTATCTCGCTTATCAAGAGAAATTTCCGACTCATATACCTTCAACGTCTGAAGCCGTTCAAAATTGTCGAAATATGATTCACAAAGACCTAACCGCGTTTCAACTTCAGCAGCCGTAGCCGCCACTAACTTTGTGTCCACGAATGTTTTTAACTTTGTTTTTTGGATTTTTACCACCCTGCGCTAGGCATGCAACTCTGTTATTCTTGTGACCTTCGACACACTTTCATTGTCCGAATCACTCATTTTATACTAATAGTGCTCAAATACGCTACGATTCAGTACCTGAGGTTAACTATCACACCTCTTAATACTAAAAATTGATTATTTCAATTGCGCTTAACGCACGACTATAATTGCAAGCGTATACTTATGTCCAATAAGTCTCAAGGGCACAATATCTGTATAGACGTTTGTTGTATTATTTGCAATGAATCGCAAAAGTTGTAACTTCTTTGTTTACGAAAGTATCTCGGGACTAAAACCCCTCTCGATAATGATGTCAATCTTCAGCCTATGCGCAATCTATTAATAACTATTTATCCTTATTGTAGTAAGATTACCGCCGTCAAAAAGTGAAGCTAATTCACTTCAATAATGTGAGTAGAACGATATTGTATGACAAGAACGATCGAATTTATCATGATGAGTGTACTCCTTCCACAAGTAAGTGTCCAAGTTGACAGAGTTAAAATGACCTTGTTAAAAATGACACGTAGCGGTGTTGAGATGCGTCGGCTATCTGAGAATATCGATGCACTGCGGAGTTGCATTTCAGTAGACTATTATATCAGTCAATATTGTGCATTAATTCGCAACAAGTGATGCTAGATTAGACGAAAATGGTTTCCTTACAGCCGATTGTTGTAGATGTGATTATGAAGCATCACATGCACCGATTTGCAATAAATGACGCTAGATTAGCCGAAATTGATTGCCTTACAAGCGATTGCTAAAGGTGTGATGTATATGTGATTATGACCTGTCACATGCACCAATTTATGCAAATCCGCGATATGATTTTTATCGCTTAAATTCCTGATTTTTCTCAACCACTGCTAATCAAATTCGCTATTTGTTAGATCTTTTCTCTTTTGGTTAGACGAATGAACTAATACTGCACTCAAGCGGCTAGCGAAATCAAAGCTCGAACACGTGTAAGCACACAACGCTCACGTCGGAGTCACAAATTGCTTAATTGCATTTTCTTACCCCGAGAAAATTTTACCATTAATTCTGAACTTGTTCAATATTGTCCAAAATTATTCGCGTCGGACGGTGGCTTCAAAAATGTTATCTTACACTTTGAAAAACATCAGCTACCGTGCTGTCGTTTGAAATCGTGTCGCGCATATACATACAATGCATATATGCGGCGCGCGTTTCTTGTGGCGAAAGCTTTTGACGTAATATGTATGCACGCATGTACATACATATTGTATTTTTCGTGGCAAACCGTACTGAAGGTAATTAAGTTGTTTGAATGACAAAATTTTTAAGCAAAACGGCTTGGGTTATAAACTGAAACTTTTGTTTTTCCCAAGTCGTTTTATGGAAATAAAATGTATGGTATGTGAGGAAAATTGCTGATGCAATTTTCTTCATCGAATTAAGAGATAAGCTAACCATGTTTTAAGCATGATTAGCTTATTGACTTTTTATGATTTAATTTTTTGAAATTCTGAATTTTAGGCTTTTAGCTATATTTGTGACATATAACAGACTCTTTCTGCCATAAAATTTTTGACCATTTGTGTGAAATCACAAAAAGAGAAAGTATTTGTTATAATTCGTTTTTAAAACGTAATTACACCATGCATTTCACCAGAATCACCATCTCGTATAGCGCCCAGTTTTTTTGTTCTACTACTACTACTGGCACTACTAGCACCTCTGCAACAGCGAATACAGGGTGGAACAAGCAGATCCTGATCTATCATATACATAGCCAATCGACTTGAAAATGAGCTTTTTAATTCTGGTCTTCCTATTATAAAAAATATTTTATTTTGGACAAGATATGTAGACGATATTCTATGCATCTGGATGGGAACCGAACGACAACTTGAAAATTTTGTGAGTAAAGCTCGAAATAAATTAGACAAAAATATGTTATTTACTGTAAAAGTAGGCAATAATAAAATCAATTTCTTAGATCTGACGCTTAAAATAGAAAATAACAAATTATGTTACAATATTTTTAGAAAATCAACATTTTCTGACACTGTAAGTTGAGGTAAATCTTGTCATCCTTGGAATACAAAAATGGTACCTTTTCACTGTATGATTGACAGACTATTAAAAGTTCCTCTTAGTGTAGCTGATTTTAATAAAGAATTGTCCACCATCTTGACTATAGCAATAAATAACGGATATAAAGAGAGTACAATTATCTGTATTCTAAAGAAAAAATCTTTCAATCAAGTTGTCAAGTCCATTTACCCTTCAGTGCGGGGTAACAAGCTAGATGCCATATACAAGAAAATTCCACATATAGAAGATTTATCTAATAAATTCAAAACTACTTTAAAAAACGCTAATATAATACCAGCCTATTCCAATAGATATCCTCTAAAAAATTTGCTATCCAATAACAAGATAAAACCTAAAATTGATACAGTGGAAAAAAGTGTAGTCTATAAGCTTAACTGCAACGATTGCCAAGCTGTTTATATAGGGAAGAAAAGAAGATCTCTTAAGACAAGATTTTCTGAACACATAAGGTCTAGTAAATCCAATAACCCGAACTCTGGCTTTGCAAAACATCTACGCGATAATAAACATTCAGCTAATTTAAACGACATGGAACTGGTACATTGCTTAAAAGGTGGACAAATATTAGAAAAGTACGAAATCTATGAAATCAGAAAGCAACAGAAGAATGGTACTTTTCTAGTTAACGACCAAATTGATTTCAGTAACAGAAGCCCTCTGCTAGACCCTGTTATAGTTAAAATTAGCTCTCAGAGAATCTAGCCTGCACTATCACAATTGTTAATTAGTAGTCGTTTAGCCTTGATAATGTTCTGACCGAACGAAACGCGGCGGCTTTAATTTTTGGTTTTTTGTTTTTTAATAAAATGACAAATATATTTTAAGTGGAACATAAATTGCCAAGTGTTTTTTTAAATTATTTAAATTTGCTTAAAATTTACATCGAAATAAAGATAGAGATTAATCTATAGGATTTTTTACCGGGTTAAACTTATATTCGTTCAAGAAGGAACTTTTTTTGGATTCTGCGGTAACTCTCCAGAAATTGCAAATAGTGGAAGCATGTGCCCCGAAAATTATAAAAAAAAAGAAAGCTTGAAAAATTTCGACGAGGTATTTCGCCAAAATGGACCACATCACTTATCACCGACAGAATTAATAAAGAAATGAATCCAAGGTTTGGTTCTCCCATTCCGGTTGTGGGGTATTGAAAATATCTCAGAATGATGGAGATGTTCTGATTATGCCGTAACGACAATCCCGACAATGCCTAAACTAAAAACAAAATATCGGCCAAGTGTTTTAAATCACAGTTCAGATTACATTAATGTCTGATGGTGCGCTGCACCACGGCGGATGACATGAACATGTAAGTACTCTTCCTACTACAGTATTTGCTTATTAAACAGACCCAAATTGATTAGACGGAGAAATTTCTTACCTAATAATTTCATGTTTAGACACTTCGGTCCAGGTCGGAGTCTATTACGGATAAATTAATTACATGTGACCTTAAATTTTCATTGCAGCCCCTGGTAGTTTGCTTTTTGTTTCAGTATGTAGCTCTTAATAATTGTTTTCCATTGTGTATTAAAACTATCTTAATATAAGTGTTGCATAAGTGCTACCAGTTAAAGTTTCTTTCTTGGTTTGTGAAAGTAATTAGCTCTTCCTTCCACAGCGAATCTAAGGCATACACACTGTAGATATCTAGGTTGAGATATTCTTACGTAACAAAAAATACTTATCAATATGTACCTATTGAAATAATTGATGAATTGCCTTTTGATAAGTGATTAAGTAGCTCCAGATTTTTTTATATGATGGTGGTTTAAGATAAACAGAGATAGAGGTGCAATATATATCTATATTTCTTTTGTATTTTGCATATAGTACTTACTTTGCAAATCTCTGATTTTAAGAGGGGTTCAAACCCAGTAAAACTTTAATAAAGTATTGCTTTATAACAATTATTGGTAGGATGGGCATGATCTAAGGACGTCTTCTCTCCTCTTTCTGGGCCCTTCTTCATGGCGAGACTGGACACGAATATTACCAAAACCTAGTCCTTCACATGATAATGACGGATCAATAAATGTCAATTTATGGACGTACATCTTCGGTCTGACATGGTGCTATTTTCAGTATCTGTTAGAGAGTCTTCCGTCAACTCTGCTTCCGACCACAATTTATTCAGCATAAGCGCTGTCGTAACGTTTTGTTATAATTATATAGTATTATGAAGTATTGTTAAAGCTACTAATTAATGTGAATTTTCAGTAGTGTTTAGTTGAATGTATTATATTAATCAAACGCTCATTATTTTAATTCAAATCCACTCAACAACTAAACCTACACAGTTTTAAAAGGTAAGTCTGTGTTGACATCAGTTCCTTTCCCATTTATTTTTTTCCTCATCCTTTCAGCTTATATTTTCATTACAGATCCCACTACTCTGCGCTATTAGCCGTGGTGAACACGCATGCCGGCTTGTCGAAACTTGTCACGAGTACTTAACTTTCTAATTCGCGTATCAAAAAGAGTTCTTACGCCGGTGCCAATATTGAAAAAATCATTGGCAGAAAGTTTAAAAAGTGAGCACATACATACCTCAAAGTGATTTTATAAAAACTTTCAAATCTCTGTCGCGTATCTGATAATGCATTGCACTTCCTAGAACACTTTTTATCAGTAATGTCCCTAAATAATTAATTTAAAAATATATGTTTCTACGAACCCACTTATTTATTTGTTGTTTAGAGTTCTCTCTCAGTTTGTACTTGGGTCTCAGACCGAAAGAGTGAGCAATATGGAAGTGAGCCCACACTCTTCAGTGTATTTCTGTGAATGTTGTGAGTTGCTATAAAATCCCCTATTTCCACGGAAAGGTATTTTTCTCGCAATCTACTTCTTTGCTCCAAATATAATTAATGTGAGAATATTAAAATTTACGCATCGGAACCTATTGCCACCCCTAAACGTATATTCCGCAACAACTGCCAATATTTGTTCCTATGTCCTGGTATTTTATGGAAGTATGATCTCACTACAGTACTTCAAGAAGGTGTTTGTTGGGCTTCCTAAAAGAAGCGGAGAGTTATACTACTGTTTTAGGTACTAGTTGCCTGTGTTATGCTGGCAGCCATCTTTTGAGCTAATTCAAAATCAGTCCACACTTCTAACTGTGCTGACAACTCCCCTAACCCCTTAGCCCCCTTTCAGCTTTTATCCAGTGGATTTTAAGAAGGCCAAGGGCCAAGGGCCGGCAGTATATATGACCTCACCAGTACAACCACAACGATCCTGAATTGAGAGGGACTTCGAAGACGGAAGAGCCCCCTCTCAATTAGAACCAAGGGAATTAAGACGGCAAGAGCGCCTAACTGCATTTCGTCACACGGTGGTAAATGAGTGAGGAGAGCTCCCACCAAATTCTACCGCAACCCCAATCAACTCCAAAACAATCTTCCTTGCTGGGCGACGCACAGTAATTTCCACCCCGGTACACAGAAGGCAACGTGGAAGAAATATCTGCACAGAGGGTGATAACCAACAAGAGCAACAACAACAGGAGCTACCCTTAGGAGCTTGACAATACTTACAAGTCCCCAACAAGTAAGAGAGTAAGAGTATCTAATTTTAATTTAGAAAGCTATTTAAAGAATTTAGAAGAGAAAGTGCGAAGATCCTCCGACAGAACGGCCCTTAACTTTCCACATAGGGGACAAGGTCCTCATCAAGAACGAAAACAGGAAATATACACTTTCCCAAATCTGAGCAACAAGTAACTGCTATACCAAGTGGAGAGAACATCACAATAAAGATTGTTAAGCGTATCGTAACGGTATACAATATTCGACTGAAGCCATACTTCGAATAACAAAAACATGTTGTTACAGCACCAGGTTGACTTAACTTCCTACTCCGCTTGTTTTCATTAAATCCCATTTCAATACCACCCTCAGAAACGCTTTCGGTGGAGCCACTCCACTGCCCAGTTTAATAACGGCACGAGATAAGTAAAATGCTTAAAGGATGGTTTTCTTCCTCCGACTTTTCTACAGAATTGGCGTAACAAATTATTGCACTAGCCTTGTTTATCCGGTGCACGACAGGAGACATAGCGGAGAAACCTATAACTCATCTATATAGCTCAGATATAATTCTCGAGAACTTATTAAGCCTTATGATGTATCATAACACCTGGAATGTTCTCACAGATATAGACTTGGATGAGCTAGATACGCACGTAAGGCTGTCAGAACCTGCAGGTCACTTACTTAATAGACTCTGCATAAATATAATGGACAAAGGGAACTTGTGCAACGTGCGTCAACAACACATACACGCTATAATAGACAGACAGCGTCCAAAAACGAACTATAACCATTAAAGAATTGATTCCATGAAGGCGTAATACCTGGTCACTATTCGATGGAACAGGTGGTGCCATGCAATACTTATTTTCTGCAATGGACAGTAACAACCAGAAGGAGATGGACGAAACTGAATCGAATGCACAAGCCCTAGCTGAGCTAGAGAAACAACAGATCAGCGTTGTTAAAACTACCTTGGAGCAGATTCAAAAATCTGTGACAATACTAATGGACAGACAACAGAAGATAGCACACCAGATAAATGATCTCCATAATGTGACCGATGACCTAACAAGAAGTCAGCTGAGACAGCAAATCTTATCCAAATAATAAAAGTCGAATGCCGACAACAATCCCTTGTGGAGGTGACAATAGCTAGTAAAAGCATTCATATTCATCCACTCCTCATGTCTCCGTAAAGTCAAATAAAAATATATCGAGAACTACCTCGAATTGTCCTTGTTCTGCGCGTAGTTAGAGCGAACACGCAAATAATGAAGAAGTGTGATGGAAGTTATAACCCTGGTTCAAAGTCAATAATTTCGTAGCTTAATTCTGTGATTCACCAAGTTCACTAAATGGTAACTCGCACTCCAACTAGATTTTTTTAAATTCTATAAATGCTATAATTTGTAATTAATATACATGCCTGATAGTGTTATTTCAAGACCACAATGATAATTTAAATTTATCTGTAAAGCTAAATTTAATATTGAATAAATGTGAAAGAATAATTAAGATTAAATTAAATTTATGTTCAGAAAATTTTATTGTATCTGACAATGTACTCACAAGCTCAGTATTAGGCACTAGATCACATTGGTTTTCTAATTTATTAAGGTTTGGAATTGAACTATTCTTTATTCCAGTGGATACCCAGGATAAAATGGGGTTATTAATTCTGACTGCAGTCGATACCCACTGAAAGAATCTTTATTCGGTTGAGACCCGTAATAAAGTGGTTTATATTAGTAAATTTCTTATTCGATCGATACCCGCAATAAGAATTTTTATTCGGTCGAGACCCGTAATAAAGTGGTTTATATTGTAGTACATTCATACAACCCTTATGTAAAAATCATAAAAAGCCAAAGAGAAGCAATAAAAATTACTTCACTTTAACAGCCGCGAAAAATATCTAAAATTGCAGCACCGTAATACTTCCGCCAAAACATGCAAAATCATAAACACAATATGGGCAATTCATTCCGACCTTTACCTTCTTTTGCCGGCATCAATAAACCAATATTGAGTAATAAAAAAACACTTCTCTTCGTTGCATGATGTCACACATGCTGTGACAGTAAATAGTAATTACATATGGGTCATCAATTCTTACGAGCGATTTGCATTACGATTGCATGATTGCTTTGACTGAAGCAATTCATAAATTTCATCATGAATGTAGTAATAAAATTGTATTTAGGTATCTTTAAGAATTATGAAGGTAAGTTAAGCAATTTGAGAATTTTCCCATAACTCATTCATGGGGTCAATTATATAAAAGCAATACATTTCTAGAATAAAAGACATTCTTTCTGGGGACGGAAAAGAAGTAGTTTCATTCATTCCACCTCGATCTCCAAGTCGGCAGTTCAGGTTATACTTGAACGCCTAATTATAAACTCCGGTAACCATAGCTGGCCATTGGCTTAGCTTCCGGAAATTTTCCCCTGCACTAGGAGAAGACGCCTCTGGACGAGAATTGCGGAACCTGCACCTGATTAACTTGGACTGTAAGGTTAATCATTACAATATTAGTAAATTTCTTATTCGGTCGATTCGAGACCCGTAATACAGTGGTTTATATTAGTAAATTTCTTATTCGGTCGATACCCGCAATAAGAATCTTTATTCGGTCGAGACCCGTAATAAAGTGGTTTATATTAGTAAATTTCTTATTCGGTCGATAGCCGCAATAAGAATCTTTATTCGGTCGAGACCCATAATAAAGTGGTTTAGATTAGTAAATTTCTTATTCGGTCGATATCCGCAATAAGAATCTTTATTCGGTCGAGACCCGTAATAAAGTGGTTTATATTAGTAAATTTCTTATTCGGTCGATACCCGCAATAAGAATCTTTATTCGGTCGAGACCCGTAATAAAGTGGTTTAGATTAGTAAATTTCTTATTTAGTTTTTCTTATATAGACAGAACCAATTTCAGACCTACGTGCAATGTTTTCGTATGCATTATTTATTAATCTATTCAAGGTACTTTCTGTTGGCAAGATTATTGGGTGCTCTTCTTCGTTGAATCGACTTAAAGTCGTACAAGATTCCCCTAAGCTGGAACTTTCATTATAAAAGGGCAAACGAGCTTGATATTGGCTGTTGTCGTTTTGATAATGAGTTTTTTATGATAATCTTCACAATCTCGATCTGCTTTACACAGTTGTCTTCCCGGAATGACTTCCTCGGTCTCTCGAAACCGTAGTTGAAGTTTATTCAGTGAAGACTTTTCTTCGTAGTAAGCGTTTGCTGTTAAAGTCGACGCTGTGGAGATTCTGCAAGTGCCTCTTAGATTCCCGAAAAGAATCCAACCAAGCGAACTATTTTGCGCGATCGGTGTTCCTGGAGGACCTTTTCGTAATCCTTCCAAGAGAATTTCTCTGTATACATCCGCTCCTAAGAGCAGGTCGATTTTTCCTGAATTGAAAAAATATGGATCGCCGAGTAGCAGATAACGTACATGACTCCATTCCTTGTTTGGAATGGTGGACGGCGGTAATATGCCTGTGATAGTGTTCACGACAAGAGCGTTAATCGTGCTCACCTTATTCGAGGTTGAATTAGGATGTATGTCAATTGTTACTTGTTTTTTGACATACATATCTTCTGACTTTCCTAAGCCAGTGATTTGTATGGATGTGTTCATAATGGCCAACTGCAGCTTGCGTACGGTGGTTTGTGTTATGAACGAGACTTGGGAACCTGAGTCAATGAGGGCTCGCACAGTAACCATGGTACCCTTTCTTGACGGAACTTTCAGCAATGCTGTGGCATGCAAGGCTTATGTAGTTCTTACTGATTGACTTGCATAAATCAAGTGAATATTAGACGTGGAAGGTGATTTATAAGTCGAACTTGTTCCAGTGAATTTGGTGTGGCCTTGTGTGAGCTCTGTGTATTTATGCTATTCCTATGAAGTAAGGAATGATGCTTCCTTCCACATCGTTGGCATGTAAATTTTCTTGAGCAATACTTTGAATTGTGACCTTTTGAAAGGCAGTTAATATACAAGCCATTTGATGTGACGATTTTGAATTTAGCATCTAGATGAAATTTCACAAATTTTGGGCATTTGTATAAACGATGTACCTCTTTACAAAGCGTGCATCTGTCACTAGATGATGTAAAGTGAGTATGATACTTTTGGAATCTGAGCTGCTTTATTCATTAAATGTGGTTTTATGTCTGCGATTGCTTCTTGAGTTCGGAATCTTTTCCTTAGAAATTTCTTTAAAGATTGAAGGGTGGGAAGTTCGTTTATGCTATTCACTTCTTGCTCCCATAAACGATTTCTTTCTGCTGGTAAACATTGCACTAGCATGTAAATCAGGATTGTCTCCCAGTATTTAGTGGGGACTTCTAATGCTTCGAGTTCGTAAATGCATTCGGAAGATTTGTCTAGCACAGTTTTTATTGCCTTGGCTGACTCTTGTGTTGCTTTAGGTAGATTGAACAGAGTTTTTAATTGAGCATTTATTAATACTCGCTTATTGTCATACCTGTTAAGCAATATCTTCCATGCGTTGTCTTAACTCGCCTTGGTCATTGAAAGCTGACGCAACAAATGTTCTGCTTCTCCAGAAATATTTGATTTTAAATAATGCAGTTTCTGTACTGGAGATAACGCAGAATTGGTATGCACCAGGGATCGGAATAGATCGCGTAACGACCTCCACGACTCATATGATCCTGAGAATTTTGGGATTGTGATGCTAGGCAATCTCAAAAACGAAGGAGATTCATTCTCCGTGCTTGGCTTAGATTCTACTTTCCTTTCGAATGCATCTAGTGCATCTCTGAGAATAACTCTAAACGTATAGTATTTATTTTCCACACTTGAGGACTGATCGTCGGAAAAATAATCGTATTTTTGCAATTCGCTATCCTCTAAAGCCTGAGTAGTTTGGATAATGGTATAATGCATATTCTTATAGCCGGACCAAATTTCGCCTAATGCGATTAACCGCTCAGAAATAAGTCCTCTCGTTCGTTTTTCTACATCAGTATTGTTGCAGTTGTTGAACGATTTTTGGAATATTTTTGCAGAGGTGGCTTGGTTAGCGAAAAGTTCTTGAAGTGCAGACATGTTTGAACAAACTGAGAACATATACCACTAGACTTTAAATCCGGCTCGAAGACCCATAAAATGGTCTGCCCGTAGATAGAGTGAACACGCAAATACTGAAGAAATGTGACGGAAGTTATAACCCTGGTTCAAAGTCAATAATTTCGTAGCTTAATTCTTTGGTTCACCAAGTTCACTACACTGTAACTCGCACTACAACTAGATTTTTTAAAATTCAATAAATGCCATAATTTGTAATTAATATACATGCCTGATAATATTATTTCAAGACCACAAAGATAACGTAGATTTATCTGTAAAGCTAAATTTAATATTGAATATATGTGAAAGAAAAATTAAGATTAAATTAAATTTATGTTTCGACAATTTTATCGTATCTGACAATGTACTCACCAGAGCTCAGTATTAGGCACTAGATCAAATTGGTTTTCTAATTTGTTGAGGTTTGGAATTGGACTATTCTTTATTCCAGTGGATATCCAGAATAAAGTGAGGTTATTAATTCTGACCGCAGTCGATACCAACAGAAAGAATCTTTATTCGGTTGAGACCCGTAATAAAGTGGTTTATATTAGTAAATTTCTTATTCGGTCGATACCCGCAATAAGAATCTTTATTCGGTCGAGACCCGTAATAAAGTGGTTTATATTAGTAAATTTCTTATTCGGTCGATACCCACAATAAGAATCTTATTCCGTCGAGACCCGTAATAAAGTGGTTTAGATTAGTAAATTTCTTATTCGGCCGATACCCGCAATAAGTATCTTTATTCGGTCGAGACCCGTAATAAAGTTGTTTATATTAGTAAATTTCTTATTCGGTTGATAACCGCAATAAGAATCTTAAGTCGGTCGAGACCCATAATAAAGTCGTTTAGATTAGTAAATTTCTTATTCGGTCGGTACCCGCAATAAGAATCTTTATTCGGTCGAGACTCATAATAAAGTGGTTTAGATTAGTAAATTTCTTATTCGGTCGATACCCGCAATAAGAATCTTTATTCGGTCGATACCTGAAATAAATTGGTTTATATTAGTAATTTTCTTATTCGGTCGATACCCGCAATAAGAATCTTTATTCGGTCGAGACCCGTAATAAAGTGGTTTATATTAGTAAATTTCTTATTCGGTCGATACCCGCAATAAGAACCTTTATTCGGTCGAGACGCGTAATAAAGTGGTTTATATTAGTAAATTTCTTATTTGGTCGATACCCGCAATAAGAATCTTTATTCGGTCGAGACCCGTAATAAAGTGGTTTATATTAGTAAATTTCTTATTCGGTCAATACCCGCAATAATAATCTTTATTCGGTCGATACCTGAAATAAATTGGTTTATATTAGTAAATTTCTTATTCGGTCGATACCCGCAATAAGAATCTTTATTCGGTCGAGACCCGTAATAAAGTGGTTTATATTAGTAAATTTCTTATTCGGTCGATACCCGCAATAAGAATCTTTATTCGGTCGAGACCCGTAATAAAGTGGTTTATATTAGAAAATTTCTTATTCGGTCGATACCCGCAATAAGAATCTTTATTCGGTCGAGACCTTTAATAAAGTGGTTTATATTAGTAAATTTCTTATTCGGTCGATACCCGCAATAAGAATTTTTATTGGGTCGAGACCCATAATAAAGTGGTTTAGATTAGTAAATTTCTTATTCGATCGATACCCGCAATACGAATCTTTATTCGGTCGAGACCCATAATAAAGTGGTTTAGATCAGAAAATTTCTTATTCAGTCGATACCTGCAATAAGAATCTTTATTCGGTCGATACCCGTAATAAAGTGGTTTATATTAGTAAATTTCTTATTCGGTCGGTACCCGCAATAAGAATCTTTATTCGGTCGAGACCCGTAATAAAGTGGTTTAGATTAGTAATTTTCTTATTCGGTCGATACCCGCAATAAGAATCTTTAGTTTAATCGCTACTCAAAATAAAATCTTTAACCTAGTCGATACCCAGAATAAAAATAATTATTTGAACTGTCAATTAAATAAATAAAGTATTTAAGCTGTTAATAAAATTTAGAGCTCTTGGAAATAACACTGCGGAATGCTAATAAAATTTAGAGCACTTGGAAATAACACTAGGAAATAGATTAGCAACTTGATCACTGCATTGCCAAAATGAAAAAGAGAACGAGTCAAGTCAGATTCCGATTTATATAGCCATGGGCTGCTCATGGCCCCAAAGAACGGCATTCAAAGGCGCATGGAAAATTGGCATAGCAGCTGCACTTCGTTTTCTATTGTTTAAAATGCAACAAAAGAAAAGAAAAAAAAAGGGTTTGTAAATTCTATTCAGCCTACTGAATTTTTTATAAAAAAAAAAATTATTTTCAACTTACCAAGTGCAAATGCATTGTACTACCTATGTACAGTTGTTTCTGGCTGGCTCACTTCACTGCAGCGTTGATAATTTGAACTTATGAAGATATTTTGCTTTAGATTGACAAAAAAAATACCATTCGTGAATGCAATGTACTCGCCGTAGACCTAAAATATTTGTTTCTTTAGGTCGGTATATACATGTGTCGACATGTAAATTCGCGAATATTCATAATTCTTATGAATCCTGAACAGTCTTAATGCCCAAAATTGCTTATCCATCCTATATCAAACAGCAGAAGCTCAATCACGCTTCATGCAGAATAAATCGGTGGTGAGAATAACTCTGCTTTCCTGCTTTCGTGTTCCCAAATCAGCCAATTATTCGTTAATTCCAGACCTTGGATGTTCATACGTTGCAAATAGTGCACATACATTGGAGTTCCTCTTATTAAAAAGCTAAGATATGAAAAAGCTTAAGCAAATTACCCATAATCAACATCACATGTCTAGATCGCTTTGCGAACTCAAAATTATAGTCACAAGGAATAATTGAGATAACCCAACCATGCTTAAGGTGCTTAAGTATGAGGTTGAAATAAACACCCACTCAAAATTATTCAGCCGAAACAATTTCCTGAATTAAATCATTCCCTATTCAACTAGAATCTGGCTGAAATTGTACCGGAATCTCAAAACTCAAAGCCAGCGCAAGCAGAGATTATAATAGGGAAGACATACATGCATACAAACCCAACACAAATTATACCAATACGGTAACACTGTATCGAGCAGATAATTTCATATCCTGTCCACAACCTCTATATCATTTCCGAACCTACACCCTGTTATCACAAGGATGACAAAGCGGCCAGGTCAAGCACAAGGTAACCCTGAAATTTAAAAGAGCGAACTCATATTGCCCGACCCACTTTAAAGTGAGCTCAATCGCTACCTAGAGTCAAATCGGTTCAGATAGTTTGAAAAGTGCGACATGGACACTGTCGACAAAGACCACTGGGTAAATCTAAAATTTTACAACCCCAAAAGTAGCCCTGGTAAAAATATGCAAAAAGTACATTGTTGAAACCAACATTAAAAAATCACCTGAAAGTAAACTCGTTCAAAAGGTTCTAATTCCAAGTATTTCTATTTATCGAAACTAGGTTGCGAACAAAACAATGCACAAGCACGTCGATAAAGCAGTTTTTAGTGGAGACAAAACCGACACATTATGGCTAAATTCCACATAATCAAAACCGGGACATAACTCAATTAGAAGAAGTTAACTTGTCAACGATGAACTTTACGCAAATAATGTGATTAGATTAAGTCATCTTTTCAATTAAATTTATCTTTTAAAAATTAGCAAATTAAGTAATATTGCAATAGGCATCCAATCGTATATCTTGTAGTCATAATCTTTACCTAGGCCAAAATCAAGAAAGGCAACATACATACTCAAAATTGCAGTTGCTAGTAGAGCTATTTTTTGATGCCGTGTACAATTCAGAGGAATATAAGTCGCAGGTTTACTTGAATATTTCTCTTTTTGCATCAAGCACTTAGTGAAGATATATCGGAATCGACTTGGCTAGTGGTAATAACTTGAAATTATTAACAAGTTCACTTTATTCTGCGTAACGACTAGGATAAAGAGTACTAACATAATAACTTTATATAGAGTCTCGACTGAGATAAAGATATTTATTCCGGGTCTCGACTGGAATAAATCATACTAACAAATTTATTTTATTTTGGGTACGACTCAGGTAAAGATATTTATACCGGATATCGACTGGAATAAATCTTAGTAACCAATTCACTTTATCTTGGGTATCGACTGAGATAAAGATTCATATTCTGGTTCTCGACTGGAATAAATCTTACTAACAAACTCACTTTATCTAGGGTATCGACTGAGATAAGGATATTTATTCTGGATCTCGACTGGAATAATATTTACTAACATAGCACCTTTATCTTGGATACGGACTGAGATAAAGGGTCTGGATCTCGACTGGAATAAAATTTACTAACATAACAACTTTATCTTGGGCACCGACTGAGATAAAGTTATTTATTCTGGGTCGACTGGAATAAATTTGGTTAACCTAATAACTTTATCTTAGGTCTCGACTGAGATAAAGATAGTTATTCAGGGTAGCGACTAGAATAACACTTACTTATCTCAAATCTTTATCTTAGGGCTCGACTTAGATAAAGATATTTATTCTGGGTACCGACTAGAATAAGTACTACTAATACAGCTTTGCTTTGGGCCTCAACTGAAATTAAATATCACGTTCCTGGGAATGACTAGAACAAGAATTCTACTAATCGAAATACAACTTTGCTCTGTGCCTCGACTGAAGTAAAGTATCTTGTTCCGGGGAACGACTAGAAGAAGACTAATACCAACACACAAACTTTGTTTTCGGTCCTGACCGACTGGGTACTTTGACCAATCATTTATTACATATCTCGTTTTAAATATCACATATATTTATAATATTTATAAACATATATAAATACATTGGTGCCATTCTTAAAAGGTTAACTCTCTAAACTATTATCTGAAATTAGCATAATTTGTTTTAGTTAAGTGAAATTTTAATTACTAGGCGACATAGTAGAAAGTGTGATTATCTTAAGTTATACTAGTGAATGTGAAATCTCCGAAATATATTTCGCTGTACATTTGGAATAGTATTAACCTTGACGCATTGTGAAATATACCACTAACTTAAATATTCTTTGGGGTTATCATTTACAGTCCCCCGCCAAATAATTTTATTGAGTGTTATCGGTGTGCAGAACATACATATATAGAAACAAAAAATGTAAGTTGAAAAAAAAAAAAAATAAAATGTATAAGCAAACTATATATTAGTATATGTAAATAAAATAAAGAAAATAGTAGAAATAATGAACTAAAAATAGATAGTGTAATAATATTAAAGAAAAATTGCGTTAAATATATATAAAGATATGCATAGACATACCTAATAATTAACAGTAGAGGCAACTAAAAGTAACTACTAATTGAAAAACAGTTGAGTGGAAATAAATAAGAGACAATAGTAAGCTACTAAGTAATAAAAAAGAATGCCAAAAAGAATAAAATAGTAGAATTAAATAGCATTAGTAAATATAATGTGCAACAAAGATAACATAAAGTGAAAAAAAGAGGCCAAAATATTATATAAACTTAGAAGTTATAGAATTAAAAAAAATATACAAGTAACAAGTAGAAAAAAACCAGGCTACAAAAAGGGAAAATAATTAAATTAAACTAAATTTAGTGAACAGGAATAAATAAAAGAAATAAATAGCATTAGGATAGCGACACTAACTTAACATTACGAAAAAAAATCCTAGCATCAACGTCCCTAGGATAGAAAACAAAATTCTTTTTAATTAGGTTACAATTTAAAAATTATATTACTAGCACGTAAGGGCACAATTAAGGGTTAAGGCTTAAAGTTTGTAAAAAAAACAACGAACACAAATGAAAAACTTTTCGAATATGTTAAAAACAACAATTTCGTAACACGAACCAACCAAGACCCCGAACTGCCAACTTAACACCAACAACTTCCCCTGAGAATTATTCCTCTTCAAAGAATAATCCTCTTTTTTTCAAATACCTACCTAAAAAGGCCTAAAAAGAAGAACAAATAAATAATTATAGATTAGTGAAATTTTAGGAGGCATACATAAGAGTTAACCATGTCAAAAGATGATAAGCTTTTTTTTTTTAAATAGTTGAAGAAATTGAATCAGTTCTTCAAATTCATAAAGCCCTAAAAATATAAAATATTCTAATTAACAAATTTCTCACATAAGCTAATCATCCCTAAAACATCATTAGCTTATCTATCAAATCAGTGTAGAAAATTGCCTTCAGCAAATTTTCCAGTAGAAATTGCCAAATTAAAAAATAAAGTAAAATGTAAATCTTCAGTAAATTCTATTTTTTCCTTTCCGCAGCTTTCTCAAAGCCCATTCAGAATTAAAATTAAAATAAATCTTAAGTGGGCTTTTTGAGATATTCAAGTATGACGGACATACTCTTCAACAAGATTTGTCACGAAAAATACAATATGTATGTACATACGTACATACATATTGCGAACAAAAGCGTTCGCGATTATGAATGCGCGCAAAAAGAAATACATTGTATGCATTTGATGATTTTCATGACTGTGCCCGATGTTTATAATAGCATCAAGTTACATCTTTTGAGCCACCGTTCAGCGAAAATATTCTGGACAAGCTCGCACAAGTCCAAAACGAAAGTAAAGAAGAATTTTTTGGGATTCTCCGGTATACGGTTACGGTTGTAAAATAAAAAGTCGACCTTGAGGGCAGGTTAAAACAAAAGTTGATCTTTGTATCGAACCTTAAGGTAATAGGTATTAGGAAAGGCGGTGGAAAACCAAATCATTTTTGTATTGTGGTAAAAAGAACAAATTATATTTGTACCAAATCTAATCTAAAATCTATCCCTTTATAAACAGCTGAAAGTGATAACCCTCTAGAAGAAACATAACATCTTTGAAGAGTGTGGAAAAAATGAAAATGAAAGAGCCTCAGTTATCGAGTCTTAAATATGAATTCTTCAAAAAAAAATTTAGTTTTATGCTTGATCCTGTAAAGTTTCTAATAAGGACATCATTTTTTTTCTTCTAAAATATGACCCGTTAATAGTTTTTCAAGGCAGAAAAAGAATTACCTCAATATCTGCTTCCTTTCAAAAGTTATAAATATAAAATATATAAATAAAAATATAAATAGTTTAATTTCCAGAATACAAAAAACTGTTATACTATACTTTTTCACTTTTCACATAGCAAGAAAGGTTCGCTGTGGAACCAGTGTCCACATTGTATCCGGCGATAACCGTGAAAGGAGTTCTGAGCATTTAGGTGCCTGCACTTCCTTCGAAAAACGAAAAATTTTGAAACGTAAATTTGAAGGGGAAGGAGGGATTTCAGGGGGATGTCTGAGCAAAAGCTGATCATATTTTCGTTCAGACCTTTCTCCCACTCCAAAGAAACCGTTGGCATACTCCATCCTTCTTATTTATCGAAAATACTGTACACAATCTAACAACTCAGCACAAGTCATCAATTTTCGTCCAAAGTTTTCTGAACTGCATATATTTAAAAAATATCTCCAGCTAAACTTCAAAGATTTCCATTTCTCCTTTCTGCAGCTTTCTCATAATCCATTAAGAATTAAAATTAAAAAAAAAACACCGTAAGTGGGCTTATTGAGATAATTAAAAATGACGAACATATCCTTTATTAAAGAAAAAAAATTTAAAAAAAGAACCTTAACTAATTTTGTAAGAAATTGCAAAGCTTCCTTAAATAAATACCGTTCGTTTCATGTGCTTGCGATGTATACATTCTGAGATATAAGTATTCGAAGCTGCACCTACCAAGCAAAATACAAAATTTCATTCCTTCAAAGTACTATTAACAATAAAAAAAAACCTACCTGTGAAATTTCTTCATAATCGAAGGTGGTCGATGTACAAATATACGCAATATTTGCCGATTTTCTGTCAATGAACCCATAGGGATTCAATTCGTCACACAGAAAAAATGTCGAATCTATGGTGCTGAACAGTCATACGTCATACCTTGTTAAGCTGTATATCTTGCTTGGCCGCAACACTGTAAAGGCCAAGACACAATGAGAGTGACACAACAATGTTGGCAACTTAGTTGGCGACAATGTTGTATTTAAAACAGAGTGTACGCGACGCAACAAGTGTGTTTGGCAGCCGGCACTGTTTTTTTTATTGTAAAAGAAATGGCAGGAACGAACAAATTGAGAAAAATCTTTAATATAGCTTATGCGGCTTACTTAAAATTGCAAAGCATAACGAAAAAACTAAAAATAAAAAAAGAAGAAGAAGCTGAGATTGCTATACATGGGGTGACGCTTATCACACAGCATAACTTTTTCCCTAATTTTATCTATTAGTTCCTCTTCAAAATCCCTAATTTCTGAAATTATTTAAAGAAATTAATTTCATACTAGTTTTTAATAACTAGTTTATTTGCTATTATCTTTCAATTTCCTATGTTTTATAAAAATAACAAAGTCCACATTATTCACTGTCCACACAGAAATGTCAATTATGTTGGTGACTAATTTAGAGATTTTCCCAAACTTTTTTTTTGCACCTTGTCGAGCGCGCTCATTGTGTTAAGTATATGGGACTATCATATATTCGAATCTTTGACAGCAACCAATTTTCGGCGACTTTGTTGTGTTGCTCTCACTGTGTTTTGTTTGGCCTTAAGGCTAGTGCAGGGTGCGCGCGAGAAGCGGACCTGAGCTGAAAGCTGGCTGGCCAGTGCGAGAAAACAATGCACATACATTTTTTTCGTACAAAGTCGCGCGAACATGTCAAAGTAGAAGCAAAACGGAACTGAAAGCAAAGCTGATTTCAAAGCGCAAGATGAGAAAGCTGGCTGTGCAATGCTTTCTCGCGTGAGCAAAGATGGTTTTTTCTTTAAGTTCGCAGTTTTATGTAGTGTTAAAATAGATATATGTATGTACACGTGGAGTGAAGTTTTCTTTCGCCCTGCGCTGTGGGATTAGAAAAATAAAAGTCACCACAACGAAATTTTGGCCGAAAAGTTTCAATACTATTTATTGTTAGTTCAATATATTACAACATACAAAATCGCGAAAAGTACCTCTTATTAACCGACCAGTTTTTAAGGCCGACTTATTGGAGACTTTTGATTTCTTGCTCTTTTTATTCATTCGTGCAAACTTTTATGCTTCTCTTAATATTTTATTATTTTTTTCGCGGTCAACGATAACATTGTGGAGTACGCAAATACTTTTAATTATTATTTCAGCCAGAGAAGGATGGATGAGTTTCAATTGGCTTCCATAGTATACGCCATTTCGCATTGAAAATGCCAAACGCAAATTCTATGGATTTTATAGCTCGGGAGAGTCGAGCATTAAAATACTCATTACTTGCGCTACAATCTCTTCGAGCATATGGCCTGAGTAGGGAGTGCAAAAGACATATGCCTCATCATTGGTGTCAGGAGGAAGTTCTAAGTCATGGCTTCTTAAGAACTGAAATATTTGAGATGAACTCAATTTTCCACCGTCACTTTGCTTACCATAACCTCCAACTTCAATTGCTATAAGCTTGCAATTCGCATCAGCCACTCCTTGAAGAACTAAAGAGAAAAACTTTTTATAATTATAGAAAATTTATCCCGAATGCGCTGGACACTTGATCCGAAAATGGTTTCCATTGATATCACCAACGCAATTCGGGAAGTTCTATGATTTCGAAAAATCTTCCGCAATGGTTTTAAAAGTGCACTATGTTGGTTGAACCTTATGAACTGGCTGTAGATCCTCCCATTTTACTTTGCATGTTTCCTTTGCAATGGCTCCAACTGTTGTTCTACCCATCCTGGATGAAAACCCTAAGGAAGTAAAAGACGCTCCAGTTGCGAGATACCTACAAAAAAATTTGGTTTATTATAATTTCAATTAGTTTAGTGTTAGTGTGTTTTTCTTAAAATATCAACTATTATTAGCTCAAGCTTACTCAGGTTAACCTAAAGATGGCTTAATTGTTCATTGTTGCAACAACAATTTAGCGTTCATTTTCATTTAAATTCATGCTAAGGTGGGCCGAGCTGGTTATGTTAACAACTATTGAAAATAATACATTTATGGAATAGACTTAAGTTTAGCTACATTGTGTTCTTTGTGTATAAATTAAAATCTACATGATTTTCTTAATGAAAATTTGAAAATAGAAAATTGTCGCTTTATATTTTGTCACCTATTTCTTAAAGGAAGACTTGGAAAAAAAGTGGAAATACCTCCGTGATCAATTCAGGACTGAATTGAGAAAAGTTCCTGTCGGAAAATCAGGTGATTCGGGTATCTCAGAGGCAGAGTCCGATTCATGTAGCAGTTGGCCATACTTCAAGTCATTAGTTTTTTTGAAGGACAAAATGAAATGCCGGTAATCTAGTGGCAATTTGAAAGCTAAGAAAGCTATAATGGACCTAACAGATGAAGAAAATTTCAATGCGATTCTTGAAAAAGAACAGAGTTTTGAAAAAAATTATGAAACGTTGAATTTGTTTGCAGAAACGGAAAAACAGCTGGAGAGTTTTGAAGTAAAGACCCAAACGCCAGCAAAAATTGCAAGTAAACAATAGTGCTCAATTAATTAAAATTGAAAAGGGAAAATTGGAATTGTTAGAGATAAAAACTAGTCGAAAAAGTGAAAGAGACGAGGATGAATCATTTATTGATAGTCTACTGCCACACATTAGAAAGTTAGAACCAGCTCAGAAATTCCTGTGCAGAATGGATATGGATGTACACTACAATATCTTCACCTGTGAGCATTTATTCATACAAGGCTTATTCATTCAACCCGACTGGCTGAACATTTTCCATCAACTAAAAACTAAAACACTAAATGACTCAACATTTTTACATGAATATTTTTTTTTAATTGCTTTTCTAATTTTGTTTTGGAAATAAATTTGCTAATTTGATTTAAAACTCTTTTAAAATTAAGATGTGGTCTTCTTACCTGAGAGTTACAATAAGCTGTTCACAAGGTAATAAGGATTTTTAATTAAATTTGTCCAATTTTTTGAAAGTTTAAATTCGATTTAACTCAAAATATAATCGAACGTGTCAATTGACATTCATGTATATTGATAGAATTTATCGGGGTAATTCCTTAATTCACCTTTGCACATTTAATGGATGCGCACTAAATGATTTGTCTTTTAAAAAAAAAATAGTTACAAATATTTTGGGAAAGGAAATATTCCACGTCGGACGAATCCATGACTTTATTTTCCGAATGTCACAATTAAATCGAGTGTGAAATAATAAAACAAGGCAGACTTGCATTCACTCAACCATGTTCTCGCATTGCTTCTGACATGGACAAGCTCAGCTTTGATCTCCGCTCCGTTTCTCATACGCACCCTGACAGCAGCCTAAGAAACTAGAAAAATTTTAGACAGAATGCATTTTTATTTTAGTTATATCTGGAGAAAATATTCGTTTACAGGTTGGGTGTTCATTGAACACCTTGAACGCTTCCACGCCTTGCCACTGAATAGTACGTATGTATTTCAATTTATATACAAGTAATTGGATATGGCAAAACAAATTTAGATATTTATTTAAGTGTTTAAAATTAAAGCGTTGCGTTATAAAAACAAGTATATGATTGGCTTGAAGCTCATATACTTTAAAATTGTCTGCGCGTCGATATTATGGAAATTTTTCAGAGATCGATCGGTCCGAATTATACAACGCCCCGTTGGATTGTTCAATATTTAACAAAAGATATTATAATGCAATATGTAGAGCTATTACAGCACTTAAAGTTTTATGTGGAGTTTAAGGTACAATGCGAATCCATTATAATACCCATGTTCTTAAATGTAACCGTAAGAGTGCCTAAAGGTCCTCTAAAAAATATTGCTTCTATCGCGGCTATTAAAAAAGCTGTTATGTTTCAATGGGGATCTTAGTTTTATCAAAAAGATTTTATTCTTTTTGGTTATTTCCATATTTATACTGTTGAGAATCTAAGCATTTTTAGATTACTTTTGCGATAAATTTAAAGAACTTTATCGAAATGAAAATGCGTGTGGTTTTTTCGACAGTAGGTACAAGAGGAAAGATTTTATTTAGTAGGTATAATTTTTTGTGTACAATTTAGCGTAACAGTGCTGGAAAATGTTAAATATTAAAATGAAATTAGCACAATTTGCAACAAAAACTTAGGAGAAGTTCACAATGCTAACAATGCAAGTTAACAAGCAATAAAATTATAGTATAAATTCATAGCATACCGCCCGCCTTGGGGGGACTCTGCCGCCAATTCACCTGATTGCTCATTTATTTCTAATGGTAACAGACAAATTCTTGTAATAGCTCGTCTGAAGATGACTTTTGAAGTTTTGATGCTCTCGACTGTAACCTTGCGGTCTGATCCAGGGTGTACCTCAATAACCCGTCCTAAAGTTCATTGAAGTGGGGCGGTGTTGTCATCCTTCACGAGAACTAAGGTGCCGAGATTTATATTCGGAAAGGAATAACATCATTTAGTCCGTTGCTGTAGAGGCTGGAAGTAGTCGGGACTCCATATTTTCCAGAATCGCTGGTGCATAGCTCTAGCTCTCTGTCAACGAGTTAAAATATTAATGTTTATATCAGAAATGTTTGGTTCTGAAATTGATACTAAATGTGAGCCAATAAGGAAATGACCGGGGCTAAGGGCATTGAAATCTTCAGGATTGTCAGACAGTTGGATTATTGGCTTGGTGTTGCTGACAGCTTCAATCAGATAAAGTAGTGTATTTAATTCCTCATATGTAAGTAGTGACTGGCCAACCACGCGGTGAATATAATGTTTGGCTCTCTTGACTGAGCTCTTCCACAGGCCGCCGAAGTGGGGGATCGAGCTGGAATAAACTTCCATGATATTCCGTGTTCTTGACAAGACTTCTCCACAGAACTACGATAATGGTCAGATTGAAATAAAGCATGTAATCCTTTAGCTCATTGCGTGATCCAGTAAAATTTCTGACATTATCAAAAAAAATGGTTGAAACCTTACTTCGGCGAGTGCTGACACGATTTAAGGCACCCAAGAAAGCATCTGAAGTAAGATTCGATACAAGCTCAATATGGACAGCCTTCGTAGCGAAACAAATGAATATGCAACCATATGTATTTATGTGTGGCCTCTGACTAGGCTGGTGATGTAGATCGGACCAAAAAAATCGACTCCTGAATACGAAAAGGGACGACTAGGCTGGACGCGCTCAGCAGGCAAGGTTCGATCAGCTGTTGAATATTCTTCGGATGAGTGTGAAAACATCGAATGCAGTTGTGTTGTACTAACTTAGCTATGCACTTCCACCGATGGGCCAGAACTTACCTCGAACGATAGAGAGTAACGTTTGAGGATTTACATCCGAGCTCTTTACGGGATAGTGTCATAAGCGCATTTGTGAAAATATTCGTTTTCGGCAGTAAGATAAGATTCTTGCTATCAAATTCAAGGGCTGAATTTTGAAGCCTGTCTCCAATGATACGAAGGGTGTAGGTTTTGTATTTTGAAATCCTATTAGCAACGAAAGTGTTCCAGTCAGAAGAAGATGAAGAGATCCAGGATAGAACTATAGATGAGTCCGACCAACAAAAAATATTTTCTATTTTTAGGTTGATAGAATGATATATTCGATAAAGGAGTTCTGCAAGTAGTAGAGCAGCGCATAATTCTAAACGGGAAAGAAAAAGCAAGTTACAGTGGACCCACTCGTGATATTGCACAAATCAAAACATTAGAAACAAATTAATGTTTATTGAAAGGTCTCAAGTATACGCAAGCGCCATATGCAGCTGAGCTTGTTTCAGAAAATCCATGAAGCTGTTGATAGTGATTTACGATAGCTGATTGGAAAAGTCGACCCACTTGCTGTGAACATCCATTGGAAGCGATTTGTCCCAGTTCAATTTCAGTTTCCAAAGTTGTTGCATAAAAAACTGAGCCTACACTATGATTGGATTAATTAATCCCAATGGATCAAATAAACTGGCAATATTCGATAATACAATCCTCTTTGTTTTTAGATTGACCTGGCTATCGTTTGATACCGTATAGCGAAATTTATCGTGTTCGGAATCCTAAATCATCCCAAGTGTCCCAATTAAATTGTTTTCTGAAACTTGGATCAACTTTTCTCGGTGGTAATTTGACACGGTTTCTATTAAGCTCTTAGAATTAGAGCAACATTTGCGTAATATAAAGTCTAATTTTTCCAGCAAAAGATCTACTTCAGTTCGTATACTAAGGGCGTCCTCTATGGTATGAGCGCCGGAAAGCATGTTGTCACAATACTCACGTTTGACTTCAGGTAGACGAGAGAGTTTGTGTTCTAATCGAATAAATGGTTTTTTTTTTGCGATTTTGACAGATTCACCTAGTACCAGTGGATTATCGCGAAAAGGCAGTCGGACAGAGAATCTGCCAGAATTGGATCTACAATAATTTTCGATAAAATGATGTTCATAAGCTATTTCTTCAAGAGTATATTGTTTACTATAACTTTCCTGGTGTTCTATTTCCCAAAATTTACGGAATTGCTCATCTAGTGAGGAATCGCGTTCAAACTAGTTGGCATTTTTAACTAATGAATGGCATGTTGGCCGTATGGAAGTAGTTTTGAATGGACCAGAGAGAGTCCACCCTAGCTCTTTTGATGAGTAGAAAGACTTTCCCCTAGCTTTATTTGACCCACACATAATAGATCGAAAAATAATCCAGCTGCTAATAGCATATCGAACTTTTGAGGAGAGTTGAGTGATGGATCTGCCAGGTTTAAAATCGAAAGAAATTTCCACTTGTCAATATCAACAAACCTTTCAGGCTGATTAGGAGTAATAGATGGTAATAGAAGTGCATCTATGTTTGTAGAAAATTCATTTAATCGAGATTTTAGAATTAGGTTTGATTTATATTTAACAGACATGTTTGCTGCACCGATACCAGATATCGTACTATCACCTCTAATCTAACCCTTTTTAATTCAATTTCTGCCTGATTTGCATGCTTTGGCGTTATATCCCGATCGAAGGAATTAATACATAAATTTAGCCGCCTCATTGAAACGATCCACTAGATTTATTGCGATAAATTTTGGGCAGCTGAATATAGAGTGACCAATTTCATTACACAACATGCACGAGTTTGAGCTACTAACTACTAGCTATTAATGCTGCCTTACGAGAATCGCTATTGGATTTTTAAAATATAAAATGAGATGTACTTGCCGTGTTGTTTACATGACTTCCAAATCTTTGTACGTGAGCGAGATTCTCCATGGTTTGGCATCAACGCTGCGATATCATAATTTTCGTAGGTCATTTCAAGTGCTTGTATTGTTTGAAGTGCATTGTCTGTCAAACAAGATCGAAGATGCTGAAACCTTTAGACATTGTTGAGATGATCATCGTCGTCAACAAGTCTCTTGAATATTGAATAAAAATGTGCCCACTCAGTGAATTTTCCCGAAAATTTTGAGAGCATGAGCTTTGGAAGGTGAGATGCGCCTTGTGCAACACTAGAGAATGCGTCAGCTGGGATGGAACCACGAACTCTTCTGCGTGCTTAGTATGTTAGTATTTTCGTTTTTAATGCACAATAAGTTTCCTCTAAATTTTCACGTTCATCACCTTCCACTTCATCCTTATCCAAACAATCAATTTTAGTTTGCACTTCACTAAAATTTATTAGATACCCTTCCAAAAGCCCTAATCTTGTTTCCAACTCAGCTTCAGTAACCGCTTCGCCTACTCGTTCAATAACATTTTTTAATTTAGTTTACTGGCCTTTTATGGTACCTCTTTGTAGTCCCAATACTGTTAAAACTTTTAGGGGAGTAGCTTCTGTCGGTGGAGCCATTATAACCAATCAGACAAAGCAATGAAGGTTTTTAGATAACAATATGCGAAGCACTAGAATGAGCTTGTGAGTTTGCACTCAAAATAATGATTTAAAAGTTGTGTGTATACTTACGGGATCACTAGATTTTGTAAATTCCCCACGTAGAAGTAATTAATTCTCGATTTCCTCTGTGATTAAATGCCCTTAATACTAACTATCACGTGTTAACAGATAATTTCGGATGATTTTTGTCAGACGCTTGAAATTGATTTCTTGACGAGAAATCCACGACAGAAGCTGCTGCACTGATTCGAACGAAATTGATGTAAATATCTAGCGATGATTACATATGATGATAATGCAATAACACTGTTGTAGCTGCTTTCTGGTTTTTAATGCGAAATGTGATGAGATATACAATGCGGTGAATTTTTGCCTTTTGTTTGTTTCTCGATTTAATTTGTAAATCCGGCTCGAAGGACCATATGTTGAGAATCTAAGCTTTTTTAGATTACTTTTGCGATAAATTTAATAAGCGCACGAATAGAGAACTTTATCGAAATGAAAATGCATGTGGTTCTTTGACAGTATGTACAAGCAGAAAGATTTTATTTAGTACAATTTCTTTTGTGTACAATTTAGTGTAACAGTGCTGGCAAATGTTAAATATTAAAATGAAATTAGTACAAATTCCAACAAAAACTAAGGAGAGGTTCACAATGCTAACAATTCAAGTTAATATGCAATACAATTTTAGTATAAATTCATAACATATACCTTAAGATAAGAATTCAATCCACATTTACATTTATCGAAATTGATAGTGATTGATTAATGTTGCGGAAATATTTTTTTATGTTAACATCTAAACCATGGTGCCAGTACTGTCCCTCACCCACCTCAAATACCGTAATTTCAGTTTTCAATAGCGTCCGCGGATTCAATGGTACCACAATGGGTAATTTTTTGATTATAAGTCTAAAATGTTCCTTTAAAGCAGCATATTTAGTATTAAAAGAAATTGCGCAAGCTATCAATTTATTATGAAAATCTTCATTGTTGACATCCTCATCTTTTTCATCTTTTTGAAAGTGATGTATCATCACAATAAATAGATCGATTTGATTTCTCTATTTCCTCAATTATGTGATATTGATTACAACTCGCAAAATTTTCGGCCGACTTTTTAATTGGGGATGGTACAAATATTAGTCGTATTTGAGCTTGCCTCTTGGATTGAAATGTGTGCCTTTCGTTTCATTTTCTAAACTTTTTTTTTTACTTTTCGACGAATAGAAGATGTTCCTCTATGTAGTTACTCCTGATAACCGACAGCATTAATTTTACCATTGACGAAAGCTATTTCACTCCTTTCGACGAATTTAATTCTATTATCGATGGATACAGATTCTTGACACAATAGACAGTTGTGTGAGACTAGTTTCACAGAATCTTGAGGTTGCAGGTGTTGTTTCCATCCTGATGGATGACAAACATCGATGTAAGAATAAGTTGGATAAACCTAGAGAGTACTAATATTGTCTAGTGTAATGGCTGCACCAATGGCTGTTAATAACCCACAGTGAATTGTAGCTGATATTACGATTGCATTTTGCGAAAGTCTGGATTATATCGAAAGACTAATAGTAGTAGAGTTTGAGGTGAGTATAGAACCACAACACAAAACTTTTACAGGAAAGAGAAGTTGAGATATTGTTATGCCAAAGAACAAAACTTTTACACGGAAAAGAAATTGAGATATTTTAATGCCAAATGCGCTTCTATAATCTGGAAATCCTTCCCTGTAAGTTGGAAGTCCTTTTCTGTAATTTGCGAACCCGTCTCTGCAATTTGAGAATCCGATTTTGTAATCCGGCTTCCTAGACTGAAATCTTGTTTATCGCTTATTAAAGAGGCTGAAAAAATAATATTACCTATTTCGTCCTGGTAAGCTGTAAAGGAAACTATTGGTGAACTTATAAAGAACATTATTTTTTTTCCCGCTTATTAAATGTTTTATCAGTATTTTTTTGCTTGTTGTACATCTAAAAAGTAATTGACATTGACAAAAATCTATTTTTTATTTTTTACAAACTTTTCTTCGCCTACCTAGCTAAAGCCATTTTGTACTCAGCAAGGTATCTCAAAGCATATTTTGGTAGAATTTAAATGTGGCGATTACAGCGGTATTTGCAATCACACGAAAGTACAATAAACTAGTCAATCAACCAAACAGAACAAAAGCGTCGCCATACATCTACTGCCTTTTGTGACACTAGCGGAAGATGAAAACATTATTTTCCAGCAGGATAATGCATCCATCCATACGGCTGCCTCCACCAAAAAGTGGTTTCAGGATTATGGAATCCAATTATGACCATGGCCAGCGATAAGTCCCGATCTGAACCCCTTAGGAAATTTGTGGGGAATCTTAGCGATGAGAAGCCATCCATTGAAATGTTAAAGAACTGAAGGAAAGAATAATAGTAGCCTGGTACGAGATATCAGATAGAGTATTAAATAGTCTTGTTAACAGTGTCCCGAGCCGATTATTAGATGTAATAAAAAAATAGGGAAAATGGACTAAGTATTAAATAAAAAAACCTAACAAACATTATACAGAGTTCATAATTTTTCATAGATTTTGCATCGAGTTTTTATGAGATCTTTTTTTTTTATTTTAGAAAGGAATATGATCACCCTTTCATCCCTACTAAATTTTCTTAAAGGCATATTATCTAAAAAAATATACAGGTATTTGAAATAATTTCCTGTTTTTATGAGAGACATAAAAATATAATTGAGTTTCTAAGTATTCACAGCCGGCATTGCGCGGAGATGGGTGAGGGGTCAGCTAGATAGAGATGCATAATATCAAAGCTATAATCTGACTCGATTTTTTTCTATATTCTGAAGCCAAGCTCAGGGGATACCCTATGATGAAAACCACAGCATAGCAGGAAGGAGATAGGGAATGGATTAAGGAACATGAGGAACGTGGTAGAGGTGCTGGTGTATGTCACTCTTAAAATTTCGAAGATTGTATGCTCGAGGATAAACAGAAGAAGGTAGATATTCCAACATTCGCACAGTTTGGGATAAGAAAGCACCGCGGAATTTTACTGTTCGACTGAACGAACTTTGAAGGGATGTGCAGGGCTTGCAGCGGGAGTATGGTGCGAGTTAAATTATACAGTAAGCCAAACGATAAAAAAAAACAAGATTATTGATTTTAATATAATTTTATTAGACGAATTAACTTCTATTGTTAACGATTAAAAATTAACTGCCTAACAGTTTTTCTTTCATGCTTGCTTCTTGCCCTTCTTTTAATTATCATGTTACTGCATGAAAAAACTGCTGAAGAGCAAAAATTGTGGGAACTTGGTGAAATAGCAAATTTAAGAATAATAAAGGAAATTGCGAAAGTTACATATTATTTTAAAAGGTAATTGACTTTACTTTATGAATTACATATAATGCTGATGAAAGGAAAATCTATATATGATGATATAGTGGCACGTGGAGAGTTTTCTGTCTGTTTATGTATATTGTGAGTATGAGGCTACGTAACTCGCGCATGAATCATTCTACAAGGGATCAGACTAGATATTTCATTGGAGAATTGACTATGCATGTAGCGATAGAGGAGCGAAAGGCATCCGACATTGCGGCGGTGCTCGCGTTAGTCGATATGATATGAGAGTTTTATTCCATTCTAGGTCTGATTAATGATACTAATGTCATAAGAATGCATAAAGACGGTGTATAGTAAATTACTGCTCTATCAAATGAAACGGAAGTGGAGAAATTATGATCTTGTTTTAAAGAGGTGAGATAGCTTTGGGTTTTAGATGCATTGCATTCGACGTGATTCGCTTTGCCCCAATCGGAGGTATTGTCAAGATCGATATTCAATGATCTAATCATGGAATCTCGTTTGACATATGCGGTATTCCCTCTGCAGTCTGCAAGAGCATCAAGGGAATAAGCGAAATCAAGGGTATTGTCATCGGCAAAGCTATGGATGGGATTGAAAATCAGGGATAGAATATCATTAATGAAAATTAATAAGATAGTTGGAATGATATCAGAGCCCTGGGGCACACTGCCATATATGGGATCAGCTTCAGATGTAACGCCATCTGTTTGTATAGCGAAGGAACTCTTTTGTTCTCCGCTAGAGTAAAAGTTCTTGGACTTGGACTCTTGGCGTAGTTTAGATATGGCACTGGTTCATGGACCAGTACCTTGAGGAATTGTGCAAGGGTTCTTGGACCGTTACACTGTTTGAACTGCTGATTACACCGCCTATAATTAGCGCGGTGTATGAAGTAGAGACGACGTATAATAAAACACAATTTTCTGTTGAGAATCAAAACTTAGTGAATGCTTTATTTCCCATTATCGGCTTTTTATATGATCAGTTTGCTGATTATTACAAATAAGTGATTGATTGTACATTTTTAGTCGCGCCGGAAAGAATTTCCAGACGAAATTTGATACTGCTAAAAATTTTTTGTGCGAAAAAATGCTAGCATTTCCAAATCGAGTGAATTGACCTTATTTACAATTAATGGAATATTTTTTTATAATTGCTGAATATACAAAATTATTGACTTTGAATTGAAGAAATGCAAGAATGAAAGAAATTGAACAAATTATATTATGACTAAATTATATGGAAATTATTGTATGGAATAAATGCGTTGTTGTATGTATGTATGTTATGCTGCCTGAACATCTTCCCCGCGTTGAACAGCTTGTTCAAACTTCCTCATCACGAATTCTAATTGTGAAAGGCTCTCCAGGCTCTCCTTGTGCTTTGCTCAGCTTTGCTCAGTCAAGACTTGCTGCATTTTTGTTTTGCCCACCTGTATATCAAGCAGGCGGCAATAAGTAGTCCAATGACAAGTGCTGAGTAGCCCAAGGTGAAATGATGCACATCGACTGGCTTGATTTCATTTGGTAACTGTTGGTTTCTTTGTAGCTCGGCAATACCCTCGCTCAATTTTTTGAGCTCATCCAAGTGAGCTTGATAGCGTATAGGGCTGTGCTGCATTTCTTTCAGGTGCTTTGATGAAATAAGATCCCCCAGGTTCTCCGTTGGCAGAAGTGATGTTCGCATCGCGCTCGGGTTTGCGCAATTGCTCTGGATTTTAATTCCAGATCCTTCGAGCATCTGCGTTGATACGGTTTTTTGGCATACCACATTTATTGACGTTTTTTCTTTTAATGAGTAGATCCATCGGTTGGGATTAAATAATTGTATACACTTGGGACTGTTTTCAGTCTCCATTACCTGACAGTTCGGTGAAGGTGTTCCCTGAGTTATGAAACTGATTTCACAGGCGCTGATGTTGGCTCCCTTTCTGTATATAGGGTGTTTCTGTTTACACATGTAAGTAGCCCTTTCCATGGTTTCACAGTGGCTAATTCTTGTTCGCTAAGCGGGTAGTATTGGTTTCGATGCAGGTTAATTACTATGAAATCAGCCGAAGGTTTGATAGCCATAAAGGTGTTATTGATTGCCACTGGAACAGGAATAATTCGAAATAGTTCGAAATCTTCATATGCAAACAGTGGCAGTTTGATTCTGAATATTACGTATTTGTCGGCGACTCGACTTTCTATAGTCATTAAACTGTAGATCTGAGTCAAAGTTTCGCGGTTCCCTGGGAGCCTTAAAGTCGCTGGTAAATGGTCCTTTATCGTAATTAGTTCTTGTTTTAACTGTCTCGGAGAAAGTAGCTGAGGAATTATCTTGCCGTGATGTGTGTCTATGATCACGTCTAGCATGGTAGCTTGCACGCGTCGATAAGTTGATGTCATTAACGTTAACTATGGCTGATGACATAAATAGCTGTGCAAGTCTTTGTTGATGAAGCTCTTCTGTGATGTTATTGATGTTATTGATTATTTGACGTAGGCGAAAATCTACCTCATTTAACTGGTGTCTGATGATTTCTACGTCCTTCTTCAAAATGTTGGCAGTGGAATCAATTAAGGATGTTTGATTTTTTATTAAACTCAACAAGTGATCCTCGTTGTTTCTAATATTGTTAATAGTGGAGGCCATCTTTTCTGCATATTCAGAGTCAAGGACTCCAAATAGAGAGTTGGCTATATTCCCTACTATATCCAATGGGGGGGCTCTAGCACTACGTTTCCTTGGATTTGATAAAAGTAGTTCATTATTGCTGATCAATTCGGTCTGTAGAATCGTGAATTGCTTCAGAATCAGCGAGCAGTAGAATGTGTCTATTGAGATAATACAGATCTTTTGTAGTTTGTTGATGCCATTACTAATGCTGTTGAATTCCTTCCAATAATTGTCCATGTCGTAGTACACCACTAGATTCCACTCATTAGAGATCAAATGGGTAGACGAAATATATGCCCGGCTGAGACTTAAACGGCGATATTTCTACTGGTAAATTTCCTAGAATCGGCAGTATGAGACACGTGAATAGGAGCGTGGTGAGTGCAGAGCTTGCCGAACGTCGTGATATTTTGGCAGGTCCTGGACTTGCGTCCTCTTGATCTTTGTCAGCTCTGCGTCTCAGAGACCTTTTTTTGTGTTTCATTCGCTCGTACGTCATCTTTATCATCTACTGGCAAAGGTGCCAGTTTATGTATATGTCCTCTAAGAGTTCCAGACGTGGTTTTGACGTCAGCAACTCGAACCAAGCCGTCCTTTCCCTGAATTGCCTGGGTAATCCTGCCGAGCTGCCATCTGATTGGAGGCAAATTATCTTCTTGATTAACACCATCATGCAAGGGCGAGCGTTCATGGATTGCTGCTTCCACTTTTGTCTGCTGCAGCTCACATAGGTATTCGTGAGACCATCGTGCCTTATATGCGACACAAATTTCCATCTTCCCGCTGGACCCACTTGTTGTTTACTTGAATGTGGAATGTGAAGTCAGGGGCTCCCCCACAAGAAAGTGTCCGGGTGTTAATGCTGTCATTCGGATTGGACGATAACGGGGTTATTGCCCTCGAATTCATTATGGCTTCGAGCTCAGATGTGAGTGTAGTTAGCTCTTCATATGTCAGAGAAGCTGCAGCGATACCCTTGTATAATAGCGATTTTGCTGATTTTACTGCTGCTTCCCATAATCCACCGAAATGTGGGGCGCGTGGTGGGATGAAATGGAACTCCATACCCTTTCCCTGGCACATTGAAGTAATCTTCTCTTGTGATCTATTTGAGTGTATGATGTCTTGAAGCTCAGTCAGCTGATTTCTGGCTCCTACAAAGTTTGTGGCGTTGTCACAATATAAGTTCAGACAATGCCCTCGTCTCGCTATAAACCGCTTAAGTGCCTCGAGAAATCCTTCTGTCGTCAGATCGCTCACCACTTCTAGATGCGTCGCCTTTGTCCCTCTTAATTTGAAGTGTGTCCAAATGGGGCCGCAAAAGTCCACTACGGAATTTATAAATGGTCTAGCGGGTTGAACTCTGGCTGCGGGGAGATTTCCCATTAACTGAGTCATGAGCTTGGGCTGGACCTTGTTGCAGCGAACACAGTTCTGCACGATCGATCTGGCAATAGTCTTCCCCCTGATTGGCCAAAACCTTTGTCGTGTAAGTGCCAGTAAGGTTTGGGGGCTAGCATGAAGGTTGCTGTTATGAATGTCTGTCATTAGTACCTTAGTGACTGGATGAGCACAAGGCAGTCATATTGGATGTTTTGACTCGTATGATAGATTTGAGTGTTCTAGCCTTCCTCTTACTCGTATCACACCTTCCTCGTCAATGAAGGGTGCGAAGGTATTTAATAAACTACTATTGTTAACCGTTCCAGTTCGATTTAGTTGGTTGATATCATCCATGAATCCTTCTTGTTGTACCTCTTTTAAGATTACGATGAGCGCTTCCTCCAAATCCTGAATGCTTATTGAAGCCTCGCCCCTTTTATGTTGATTTTTTGGCTTTGCATTATAAAGAAATCTTAAAACGTATGCCATTATTCTCTGCAGCCTCTTGACTAAATTTCCGTGCTTGATGACACTGCTGAATGGTGAGCATTCTCTTGAGGCGGTTAACACAATCTAAGATTTTTTCTTTTCCAGATCAGTGTCCACTTTGGAATAGTTAGACGCCCAAATCTGGTCTGAGCCATGTAAAAATGGTGGTCCATTAAACCAAATGTTGCAGTTCTTCAATTTCTCTGGGGGTATTCCACGGGATACGAGGTCTGCGGGGTTTTCAGCGGATTTCACATGTCGCCATTGCTCTGTGTTCGTTTGCCTCTGAATAGAAGCTCCTCTATTGGCGACGAACGTATGAAATGAAGAAGACTCTGCATTAATCCACGCGAGAACAATCTCTGAATCTGTCCAATAGTAGATCTTTTGACTATTCAACTTCATTTCTCTTACAACACGTTGAGTCAATTGAGCAGCTAATTTTGTGGCGCATAACTCAAGTCGAGGTAGTGTTGTAGTTTTTATGGGTGCCACCTTGGACTTGGCACATAATAATCGTACTACGACTATCCCATCTTGCGATATTGATCTGACATAAATTGCAGCTCCATAGGCTCGTTCAGATGCGTCGGAGAACGCATGAATTTCTACTGAACTTGGCTGTTGAGTTGGGGCAACATGTCTTGGAATGTTAATATCGCTCAGTTGCTTTACACCTTCTCGAAACTTAAGCCAGGTTGTGTGCATTTCAGTGGGTATGGTTGCAACCCAGTCCAGCTTTAGCGACCATAGTTTCTGTATGAAAATCTTTGCCGTTACAGTCACGGGATTCACGAAGCCTAGAAGATCGAATATGTGGGCAATGTCAGCCAATATAGTTCGCTTGGTAATCCGTTTGGTGTCTTGCCAGGCTGTTTTTAATGCGAAGGCATCTGTTTTTGGTAGCCAGGTCAGGCCAAGCATTTTGATGTGTTCTTCCGATTCCTCATTAAAGTTGAGCTCTAGTGCAATGTCATCTTTCGGAATGTTTTGAAGTAATTGTGGGTGATTTGAACACCACTTCCGTAGATTAAAGCCCGCGGACTGAAGTAAATTCTTTAATTGTCGTTGCATTTCCTTGGACTCAGATAAGCTGTTAGATCCGGTCATTACATCGTCGACGTAAAAGTCCCTTTTCAAAACTTCTGCGCCTAATGGGAACCGTTCTCTTTCCATGTCTGCTAAAGACTGCAGACATTTTGTTGCCAAAAATGGAGCTGAGGTTAATCCGTATGTAACAGTGCAAAGTCTGAACGTTTTCAAAGGTGTATATGGATTGTCTCTCCAAAGGATCAGCTGGTAGTTTTGATCGTTTTCATCAAGTAGAACTTGCCGATACATCTTTTCGATGTCAGCCGTGAACACGCATTTTGGTAGCCTGAATCGGGTAAGAATCGAAAATAATTCATCTTGGGTAGTGGAACCCTTGTGTAGGATATCGTTTAACGATATATTAGATGAAGTTTTTGCCGATGCATCAAACACCACTCTGAGCTTGGTGGTGTTACTGTCAGGCTTTAGCACACAATGGTGTGGTAAGAAATAATGTTGCTTGGGGATCTCAGTAGGGTTTAATTCCTTCATATGCCCGAGTCTGCAATATTCATTCATAAATTCAACGTATTGCGACCTTATCGTAGGGTGTCTGTTGTATTTTCGTTCTAGTGACAGAAATCTTTTTAATGCAATGTCCCTGGATTCTCCTAGCTTCGTTGAATCATTTTAAAATGGTCATTTCACGATAAAACTTCCTTCTCTGCTTCTTTTGACATTCTGATGGAAATGGTTTACGCATTTTTGTTCTGTTGCTGTTAGGTTTGAGCATTCGTCCGAAGCATCAATTTCTTCTAGCTTCCAAAACTTCTCCAGGAGATTTTCAGTTCTTTCACTTTCACTGCAAATGCCACATGTCGCTAAAGCAGGTTTCTTTCCTCGGATCGCTCCTGAAAAGATCCATCCAAACGCAGGACTTTGCAATGTTGGTAGGTCTGGACCGAGGTTAATCTGTCCAATGGACAACAGTTCGTAATATAGCTCAGCCCCTATTAAAAACTCAATCCGACCAGGCTTATTGAACTCTGGATCTGCCAATTGGATATTGTGTGGAATTGGCCAAGAGTTGATATCGAGTATACGGTCGGGTTGATATGCCGTAATATTTGGTAGAACAAATGCTTCCAAACGAGTTGAGAAATTGTTTACTCTTGAGCGTAAAAGCACGTTTGCACGTTGTTGTGCCCTTTGGGCATGCTCTCCAATTCAACTTATGTACATTACTTCTGTAACTTGTCTGACACCCAGTTTCTTTGCTAGATCTTCCGTCATAAAGTTTAGTTGCGACCCGGAATCAAGAATAGCTCGACACTGTACTACAGCTCCTTCTTGGTTGACCAATTCTATTAAAGCTGTTCCTAACAGTACATAGGTGGAGTCAAGTTGAGTAGTGCGGGCAGCTAGGATTGTCTTCTCAGCTACTATGTCGCTAGTTGCTGTGTGACGTGCAGTGGCATCACTCTGCACAGGAGATCGCATCACTTCCTTGTTGCTCGATGGATTGCGTTGTGTACTTGACCATTCAGATTGGTCAGTCTTGACATGTCTCGAAGTCGTATCCACGTGTAGCAGTGTATTGTGCCTTTTGGAGCATTTGGCACAGTTGTTTTTCGAAGTGCAGCGTGTGACTGAATGGCCTTCCTTCATGCAATTAATACACAAATTGTGTTTTTTCAAAATGCTGCAACAATTTGTTGGATGTTGCAATAGGAACTCTTTACAAGAGTACAGAAGGTGGTTTTTCTTGCATATAACGCAAATGCTGACCCTTTTCGAAGTTAGGGCTGCTGTTCTTGAATTGTTCGTGAATGATTTCTGTATTACACGACAGGCATGCCCAGATGTATGTTTGTTTCTTCCCAATGCTTCCAATGTTTGAAATCGCTTCTCCAAGAATTTCAACAGCTGTTTGATGGTGGGTAGCTCTCTTGGCGATTCCAAAGATTGCTCGTAAAGTGAATGAGTATCTTTATCAAACTCCTTGATGATCAGATGCACAAGTAATGGACTCCAAGATTCTTAAGCAATCCCCAAGTTCTTCAAACCATGGATGCATTCCTTTGTGACATCATGAATATTCTTCAATCCAGCTGCTGATTCATGTTGGAGATTTGGTTGCGTTAAGAATCTATTGAGAAGTGCTTTACATAGCAACCTTTTGTTTTCGTAGCGTGATTAAAGAATATCTCAGGCTGTATCGTAGTTGTTCTCAGTTGCTGGAAGATGTTGTATTAATGCTCTTGCTTCACCACTTAAGCTGCTGGTCAGGTAAAACATTTTTTGTGCCTTGCTTATGCTTTGGGAATGAATTAGTTGTTCGTATAAGTCGCGAAACTGTGTCCACTTTAAGTAGTCACCATCGAAACTAGGCAAAGTTATTTTTGGTAGCTTAATGCTTGCATTATCTGTTGAACTCGTCTTGGATGCTTGCAGGTGCAAATTGTTCATTTTTTGTGTAAGCGAAATGATAGCCTGTTGTATGCGTTCCACCCATTCAAGGTAATCCTCGATGATATATCCTACCTCTGCTAGGTCTTCAGTAAGCTCCCATACCAAAGTGTTGTATTGTTCGATTTGAGCCCAATAGTGATCGATTGTCTTTAACTTCACTTCATAATACTGTTGAGACTGCTGTTGATCTTCATTGGTAAGGCTGGTGAGGAGTCGATTTAAAGATTGCATGACTCCCTTTTGTTTCCTTATTACTCTGTGAACTTCTTGGGAGGCAATCATTTTGTCTGATTCAAACTAGGCGTCTATCTTGACTGCATCTTGTTGCTTATTCTGATCCAGAGACTGCGATGGTGCACTCGTTTCCTTCTCAATAATAGGATGCTTCGTGTTAGTGCTCTTTTTTATTATCGGCGATGATCCAGCCTCCAATGCATCTATGTAAGTCGCCATCTGCTCTTGGTGAGCTTCGCAGATTTCTTTGACAGCATTATAATAATCCTTCACGAAGTATTGATGCTGCAACTCTTCTCCATGCTGGGTTGTTATAATGTTATCTGCATCTTCGAATTTATCCCATGCCTCTTGTAGTCTGCGCAATCTTTCTTTGAAGTAAGGCAGATCTTTTCGGCTTGAGGAATCTTTCCTGTAATTCTCTATTATGGTCTGAATCTCTTTGCCAGTTGCTTGTTGCTGGTTTGCCAATTGATCCATGTTGATTGAGGCTGTCGTCTACAAAAGATTTAAAGTTGTTTTCTTGAAATGGCTGATTGTATGATACAGCAATGTGCCTGTGTCACGTCGGGGTCACCAAAATGTTTGTATAGCGAAGGAACTCTTTTGTTCTCCGCTAGAATACAAGTTCTTGGACTTGGACTCTTGGCGTAGTTTTGATATGGCACTAGTTCATGGACCAGTACCTTGAGGAATTGTGCAAGGGTTCTTGGACCGTTACACTGTTTGAACTGCTGATTACACCGCCTATAATTAGCGCGGTGTATGAAGTAGAGACGACGTATAATAAAAACACAATTTTCTGTTGAGAATCAAAACTTAGTGAATGCTTTATTTCCCATTATCGGCTTATTATATAATCAGTTTGCTGATTATTACAAATAAGCGATTGATTGCACATTTTTAGTCGCGCCGGGAAGAATTTCCAGACGAAATTTGATACTGCTAAAAATTTATTTGGGCGAAAAAATGCTGACATTTCCCAATCGAGTGAATTGACCTTATTTACAATTAATGGAATATTTTTTTATAATTGCTGAATATACAAAATTATTGACTTTGAATTGAAGAAATGCAAGAATGAAAGAAATTGAACAAATTATATTATGACTAAATTATATGGAAATTATTGTATGGAATAAATGCGTTGTTGTATGTATGTATGTTATGCTGCCTGAACACCATCTCATAAAAGACATATTTGGCGACTAGATAGATAGATATATCCATAATAGGATAGGAGGGGAGGGACCAAGTTTCAGTTTGGCTAACAGGGCAGGATGCCAGACTCTGTCAAAAGCCTTTGAAATATCCAGCGCAAAGATTTTGGACTTACCAAAATTGTGGAGACCACGGTTCCAACGTTCCGTAAGAAAAGTGAGTAATTATCCAGATGAGCGTTCAGTTCGGAAGCCATATTAGCGATTGTTGATGAGCTCTGTTTTTTTAGATATTTCATTAATTTGAAGTGAATAATAGATTCAAAAACCTTTGAAAGAATCGAAGTGATTGCAACTGGTCGATAATTGGAAGGATCGCTACCCTCTCTTGTTTTGGGAATAGGCTGAACTTGGGCTAGTTTTCAAGTAGTTGGAAAGATTCCTGTCGAATAAGACAAGTGGAATAGTTTGCATAGAGGTCTTGAAGAGATCTATCGTATGGATGTGTATTGGCTCTTGTACACACCCAGAGATGCAAAATAGGTATCTGTGAAGTGGGTGGAAGAAGAGAATTTTACGCGAATCTAGCAGCGAAAATATTGGCCTTATCCAGAGAGTCAACAACCACTTCAGCATTGTTAAGTAGGCAGGGTATAGAGGAACTGATTTTGGTATAGAGGAACTGGATTGCGCGATTCTATCTGGTTTCACTCTCTGAGATGAGTGTGGTGCGTGTTGTGTGTGTGGTGGGATAGTGTAGCTCTTTACGTCGACGCGTTCTCAGACTGCCTAAGCATATTGTACATAACGAAATTTTTATCTGGCAACCCTACGAATGAGTTGCCCGATTGATCCCATTTTCGAACTTAAATATCTCTTTTTTCAAGAAAGGCCCATGTACAAAATTATAGGTCTCTACGTCAACGCGTGAGTCAGTGTCCAGATATAGAGTGAAAAACTAAAGTTTTGTATTGCACCCTATGTAGGAGTTGCCCGATGCTCCATTTTTCAAATTAAATTTACATCTTTTTCTAAAACGCCGTGTGCAAAATTTGAGCTCTCTACGTTGACGCGTTCCAAGACAGTTTCCAAATATATAGTGAAAAACCAAAGTTGAATGGCATCATCAAGAAGTAGTCCCGAATTCCAATTTGTTTTCCTTAAAAACCTTACGAAAAAATTTAGCCACATCGGTTCAGCCGTTCTCAAGTAATAGGAATACCAACGAATAGCATTTCATTTTTATTTATATAGATATACTACGTGACATTCAGCAGTAACATTAAACTTATTACAACGTGACGACAGTAATAATCAAACAAGCGCCTACAGCAGGCAGAAAAACAAGCGGTACCGCTGAGTGTAAGGTTTTCTGCTAACACGAAATGCTTCTTCTACTTCCTTTTTCTTTTTTTTTCAGCCCTCTGCGGGCGTATACGGGTTTGATTCGTTTCGAATGAATCTGGTTTTTTTATTTTTTTTAATAAAATTTTTATTTTATCTTTTTCTCAATTTTTTTCAACGCTTCTTCTTCTTCCTTTTCCTTTTTAATTCTTTCAGCCTACTGCGGGTTTCGAATGAATCTGGCTTTTAAATTTTTCATTTTTTCATTCCTTTCCTTTATTCTATTCTTTCATTTGTTTTTCAAGTCACCCAATTTCGCTATTTGGGGCCTGCTGATGAGTCAAACCAAGACTTGAAACTTGTCACCAAAATATAATGGGTTGTGTGATGAAAGAACAAATTAAAAACATTTTTTAGCTGTTGTTATATACCGGAGAATCCAAATAAATTCCTTCTTGAACAAATACAAGTTTAACCCGGTAAAAAATCCTAAAGAGTAATCTCTATTTCTATATAATTTTATAGAAAATATTTGTTAAATCATCTGTCAAAAATGGAAGAAAATAAACGTAAATTTTTAATTTGTAATTAAATTTTGCGAAGTCGAAAGTTTTTACATATTTGCTTATGGAAAAGATTGAGTCATTTCAGACATAGTTTTTCGCCCATTTTTTAACAAGAATTATTATTACAAACGATTAAAAAATTGACAATTTACAATTTGCAACTTGACAATTTAACAGTTTGGGATTTGTACGATATAAACTGGAGGGGACTGTACGTAGGTATTGCAATGATTGTTTCGGCAGCATTTAAATTTCAATAAAATATCTTCCTCACATTTTTTGTAAAAAATGCATGTTTAACTCAACAGCGCGTTGACTTAAAGGGCTGAAATTTTGAATAGGGGATTTAAAAAAAAAGCAAATTTTAATTCGAAAATGGGTCGAATCGGGCAACTCATTCGTAGTATTGTCATACAAAAATTTTCGTTTTTCACTTTATATTTGGACAATGGCTGAGAACGCGTCTACGTAGAGTGCCGAAATTTGGTAAGTGGTGTTTTCATAGCAATAGTAAATAAAATTAAAAAAATGGACTAAATCGGGGAATCCTTTCTTCGTGTTGCCCATATAAAATTTTTAGGATTTTTACGTATACTGTGAAAACAATCAGTTCTAGACGGTTTTAATGTACTGACAGATGTGAAATCCTGTGAAATTGGTTATAACACTTTTTACTGTCTGAAGAACCATTTCAGAAATATATGCGAAAAACCACTTCAAAAATCATACTTGCACAGAGAGGTAACAATACAAAATTATATACGGGTTTTCATCTAGGGTATGGTAAGAATTGGTTTAAGACCAATCCCAGCTTTCTTACTTGTTCAAATTCTCTCTGAGCGTAGAATTATATACAGTATTATTGTAATCTATAAGTATAGTATAATCTCCTAAATGTACTGACTTATTTTGGCTGTTGGGTGTCGGTTCTATTATGACCTTAGACATTAGTTTTTCTGTATATTTTAGGATCATTAAATTAATTACAATCTGGTTTAAATGGTATACTACTACAATAAATCGGGTATTAATTTCAGTTCTCTTTCTGTCAAAATATTGCTAGAGATTATGCCCAGCTTACTGGTCCATATAACTTGCTCAATATCATCTATATGGTGTTTGAGTAAATTAATGCCTTGGTTAATTTGATACACTTTGTTATGTCTCTTGCTCGTTATGCACGATAACCTACAATTACCAATGGAAAACTTTTCTCTTGTACTTCTGAGCTTCACTTAGATGTACAGAGTCAAATGGGCTGTCTATTACGGATCTCTGATCAGCTCACTTGTGGAACTTATAATTTAAGATAAAACCTAGTTAAATAATTATTTAATAAATAACATTGAATTAGCATACATTTGTGTTATTATTGGATTAACAACATACACAACACACTTGTTGCATATACTTTA